>LPNX011073180.1:10807-201075 GCA_001517045.1 Pseudotsuga menziesii | reverse complement strand
TAAGCACAATGATTCTAGTAGGGTTAAATAAGTAGATGAACTAATGCCTTTTTGTTTCAAACATACTAAAAATAAATAAATAAAAATCCGATTACTCACTTTTGTTGAAAATAAAGAACCATTTAAAAAAATATATTATCAATGTACCATCTATATGTAAGCCTATGCGTGTTTAACCATGTTATTCACACATAAGTCGGCTAATATTTTTTATAAAAATATGGACCATTTCATATTTAACCATACCAATGTGTAACCATACAATTTAAACCAAAGTTAATATATTTTATAAAAAAATATGGGCCAGTTGTTCAAAAATTATTTAGAGATCACTATTTGTATTTAACCACATTGTTGCATAATCATACAATTTTCATTGGAGTAGGTTAATATATAAAAAAATTATGGATTGTTCTTTCAAAAAATTGTGTCAATGCATCCTTTAGATTTAATTGCATCAATGCATAATCATACCACATGTACCAAAGTATGTTAAATATTTTATTAAAAAAAAATTAACATCACTTGTTTAAAATAATGCTTGTAATTGTGTAGAGTAGATTAAACAGGTGTTGATGTGCAACCAAGAAAACCATGCTAGATCTTTAATTTTTTAAATAAACTTGAACTATGCCTAATAAATGTAAGAGTAGTAATGTGTAACCCTATCCTGCGCATGGAGGTAGGTTAAGTAATTTAACCATATTAATCATTTAGAAAAAAATATGGTTCATGCACTTGATATACTTAACAGAATTTGTGCATAACCCTAATACATGCACCAAGTACTATTAAAATATTAAAAAAAATATCAAATATTTTTTCAAAAAACATTGTAGAGTGTCCTATATATTTAATTGCATCGATGTTCATACAAAGTAGGTTAAAAAGTTATTTAAAAAATATAAATGACACACTCAATACATATAATCCACTATATTATGTGCACCATGAAAGGATAGATTAAAAAAATACCAAACCAAACTTTCATTTCAACTACCAATTAGTGCTTCACACCCATACAAGCATTAATCATTACTATTTGCATGATGCTACAAAATTATAAAATTTCTTGATTGCTTCACTTCGATAATGGATTTTCATTAATTTGGGAATTTGGTAGGGGGTGCCAATTTCACACCCTTGATAACAACACAATTGATGGAAATGTTGTCTTTTCATTTGTATTGCATTTTAGTTATCAATGCACTAGAAAATATTATGGCACGAGGACTTTGGTGCATGTTAATAAAATCTTATTGGGATGGGAAGTAAACTTTACCAATGTGGCATAAAAAGTGTAGCACACCAGATGTATCATCACATTTATACAAAATGTAGCAAAATCTATATGGTTCATTTAGTTAAAATGGGTGCACCACTTAGTTTAACAAATTGTTTATACAAAAAAAATTCAAGTTCAATATTTACTGAATATTACAAATGGTAATTTAGTATATATATTGTTTATTTTATAGATATGTTTGTTGAATGGTATTTGCATATGAAATATTAGAGATAACAATAGAAATGACTCATCCACCGTGTGCATACATGGGATCCTTGAGAGAGGGAGACTAATAATGTTATCCCACCTTAATATTCGTCTAATTTGTATTCTCTTGAGGGATGTTGTCCTCCAGAAGTTTTACAAGGAGGATAACTCCCTCAAGGGGAACATAGGCTTATTGATGTATTTGATTCATTGTTGGTATCGTGGAAGACATCTCTTTAACGTTTGTCCCAATATGTGGTACTAGCCTACAAAGGATAATTTTATTTTATCACCATGATATCTAGGGAAGTCAAATATTTTCTGAGCTCCCCAAATTTGTTGCCTCGCCTTGCAAGTGAATTTAGCATGTATTTTTTATTTCTTAGATATATTTGTCAAATTATATTTTCATATGAATTATAGATATATCCAAACCAATGACCCATCCACCATGTGCATAAATGGGAGCTTCAGAGGGAATACCTCATTCTAATCATGGATAATTTTAGGGGCTATATATAGCCCATGGGCTATATTAAGGGGGTTACAAAAGTTTAGTGGGTTATTTTCTTATATGGAAAGGCTTTTTTCGGCTAAAATATATTCGCCCCATATTTATTAGAAAAAAATAAATCCAAAATGAATAGTCTCTCGTATATTAATGAGGAAAATGAAAAAAATTGTTTTATCCCTAGGAAAATCTCCCTCCAATCTATCTTTTGCCCCCAATTTCTAGATAAAATCTAGTGAAATCACTCTTTTGCTCCCAATTTTTAGTAATGGAGGCTCCCAAGGGTTATTTCTCCCTCCACTTTCCTTGTAATTTAGGCATATGGTTGCATTTTTTTCTATATAAAGGCTATAATGATTCATGGTTCACCCACATTGGATTGCGCTTGCAGGGTGAAGGTTCTAGTTGATGTGATTCCACTTTTTATTCTTAGTTTTCTCTATATTATAATCTTTACATAATATCTCCATTGTCAAAAGCTCAAGTCTTGAAGGGGCACGGCGCACATGCAATTTATCAGAGAATACAAACTCATCATTTTCTATATTGATTATCGTGACTCCAATTTGTAAATGCTAGACATGTAAAAGACTCTGCCATGATATATAAATTATCCAATGCAAGGCATGTTAATTTTCTTACTCTTGTGTATTCCACAATATGCATCGTGCAACTCTAAGCCATCTTCACGAGGTTATTCATTTCATGAAGCATAGGAAGAATTCCATCCAATGTTAATACTGTCTCTATATCAGTTAGTAGAAAGAGAAGAATTTGAGTTTTTTCTACACTTGAGCAATGTTCATACATCACCCCTACCAAGGATGCATATTCAATGAATAGTCTTTCAGTTGGTCCCTTCAATGATATCCAGCTTGTATCAACATCTTTTAATATTTTTTTCCATTTGTAACACCATCATAAAAAATATTTAAACTATAAAAATCGTTTGGGACTTCAACAAAAGTATGCATGAACCTCATGTACAAGATATTCAACCTTTGAAACCAATGAAAAGTTGCTCACTATTTTAAATGCAAGATTCATCCTGTGAGCCATACAATGAATACTAAGGATATATGGTGAAACTGAGAGTTGCAGTGTAGCACAAAGGCCATTCCTTTGTCCTTGCATTACTAATGCTCCATCTGCTCCAAAACATACCAATTTTTTGCAATCATGGAATGATCCATACCACCAATTCCCTTCAAACTATCAATAACAAGTTCATAAATATTTTCTGTTGTAGAACTTTTGGTCATTTTATGAATTCCAAGTAGATAGGAATGCCTGATATGGTCATTGACCATATAAATTCTCATGTAAATCCATGAAGTATTATCAATAGTCGTAACTTCATCCAAATACAGTGACAAAAATGTAGCATTTGCAATCTTCTCTTTCATATCGTCCATTTCTACTTGAGCCAGATATCTTCCCCATTCCCAACCACTCAATAAAGAATAATGAGAAGATGGAAAATTTGGCAATTGAATCAAAGATAGATATTTCGTCATTTTTGGATAATCTGCCATAGGACGACCATTGAATAGGATGTGAAATATAGTGCTTAATTGTATCGTCTTTAATAACAAATTTGTTTCCATCATATTTCCAAATTGAGATGTGATGGTTCCTCCACTTTCCTCGAGTTTTCTCTTATTTATTAAGAATTTATTATATTCCTCTTCAAATTGGAGATGTCGACATTAGCTAAGAGATTTCCATCTGGTAGTATATTTCTTCTCATCATATGGAACTTTCTTATCATACACCTTTCCAACATGCTTCTCTATTATGTCTAACTTCATCTGTAATTTCACTACCTTGCCAAGTTTCCAACTACATGAAATGCATTTAACTTCTCGTGAGGTCTCATTCTCATTTTTTGGAGGTATTGGTTCAATAAATGGGTATCTTGAGACCCAATCAAATTTGAATTTTCTCCCTATGTCCCATTGGCCCTTTTCCTTTTCGTGAATGCACTGTGTCACCTTGCATGGAAAAATCTTCATCATTTGAACTACCAATTTCAAATGAAAATGCATTTGTCTCACTTTGATCACTAGAGAAATGTATCCTAACATCCATTGTATGGGTTGCAGATGCATTCTCAAAAGTGTTGACATCTCTCTCACCGATACCTTGCTCAAGAGAGCCTAAAGCATGAATAGGATGTAAATTATTCGATTGAGGCTTTTGAAAATATGATATTACATCATTTTGTCTTGATGTTTTATTTTTCTTTCCACAATCCATGTTTGACATCTTACTTAATATTCCAAAATTGAAATTCCAAATCGATATAGAAACAAGAAGTGAATCCTGCATGAGAAAAATGATATAAAATTAGTACAATATAACATTATCAATTTATATTGACCTGACTTACAATGAGTGTTTAGGTTGACTCTTTCAATGACTTTTACATGACCAAATACATCAATAACATCCCCTGAAGGAGGTATAACACTAATACAATAAAAGTACAATAAGAATATCATCAAAAGTTACATTTTTCAACATATTTTGGACATGAAAAAACAAATAAAAAAACCCTAAAAGTGAAGACTCAAACCCTAACCCTAAAACTATGACTCAAAAATTCTAAGTTTAACATTGAAACCCTATCCCTAAATTGATGAATGGTAATCTGAATTTTAATGTCCCCTAAATTTTTATACACATTTAAGAAAAAGGGAATTACCATCAAGAAGAAGGTATGGCCCATGACCCAGCAGCAGAAGGTATGGCCCTCAAAATATTCACATTCATAAATGACCATAATATATTGAACTTGTTAAAGGCCTACTCTATGTAGAAAACCTTGTGAGCTTGTAGTTTTATTTTTACATGTATGTATTGAAGTAAGGAGAAGTTCTCCTATCTTGAGTACAACTCAATCATAAGTATTTCTTGTAGTAGGGAATAATACGTCTTTAAAACATAAAAATGAAAACACAAGCTATTCAAACTACAAACAAAAACTAAAATGCTAGCAACATAATTCCTACCAAAGATAAAGATCATGCACACAACATGATATACTATGAGACATGATCTTGGGTGTGTCCATGTATGGTTTACTTAAAATTGCCAACATTTGTACTCCATGAAAAATTAAAATAGAGAATAGCACCTCATTTATTAGCATCATATCAAATAATATTCATTTCAATCCATTCAAAGGTGGGTTAAAAGAATAAGAAGAAGGTGGTGATGCAATTGTAATTAAGTAGTAACAAATTCATAACCAAGCTTCATCCGAGTCTTCGAAATAGGGACTAGTAGCATAATATTTAGCTAACAGACAAAAACAAGATCTATATTATTCTTCATAAGAAACACTGGTGGCAGAATCTATAACTATAAATATACTGGAAGTTAACCCCAGAGTTTTCAAGATAAAAAATCATCACACAGATGATATCGAGTTGTAGCTCAAATCCCCCTTATCCGAATCATTTCATTGCTCCCCCTGCAGATAAATTGTTTTACCAAGGCCAATTTTTACCCTAAGTTGCTCAAAACTTGTACCAAGTTGAAGTTGTCTTTGTTTGGATTTAGAAAACCCAATAAACTTGGCATGGATTTATAGTCTCCTTGTGTTGAGTTTGGTACTTCTATGCAACATAAGCTTCCTTACTAATATACTATTACAATTATGTGAGCAATAAAATGAGCATGATGTTGATGGAGGTACAAAGAGCCATTAAAGGATCCATTGTCCACTGCAAGAATTCCAATTACATTGATGGTAAGTAGTGTGGTATCGACATTGTTCTACTCTATGCACATAGCTGGTATTCCTCTTAATGTAGTTGAGGAAAACAAACTGTTATGATCTCCCTAAACTTCATTATGTCATCTCCCTTCAACATAATAATTATTTCATAATTACTGAGGATCATCCTATAAGACAATATTCTCGCATGAAGAGGCTATACATATTACATGATTTTTTCCAAATTAATTGTATAGGAATTTACAATTCAGATTTAATCATTTTTTGCATCTTAAACTTGCTTCACTCTTTTGTTTTGTTCTCTCCTTCAAACTATAATCAATCTACCTACTAAGAAATCCAAGTTGAATAATGATTGCAGATTATTGTTAAGAACATAACACAACATCTAACTCATCTGAGTCATCATGTAATATGTATAGCCTCTTCATGTGAGAAGATTGGATTATAGAAATTTACAGTTCAGATTTAACATTTTTTGCATCTTAAAATGTACCAATCAATGTACAGGAAATAAAGTAGTAACAACAGTACTAAAGAAAAGTAACAAATTACAACGCTGAGTTTTTCCTTGGTAGTCTGCTCATTATTTGTGACTATATACCACTCTCTGAGCATAAAAGCAATGTTACGGTCATGTGTCATCTTCAACATGTTATTTCAGTAGTTCATGGTCACATGAAGGGGGAGGTTTTAGTAAAAAAGGGGTTGTCTGTGCACAATTATCTACAACGGTGAACAAATAAAGTGGGAACTCTTCCGTGAATATCCCAGGTTTGAAATTCAATGTAATTATGAACTGTGTGGCTATTTAGAACCCTGTAACAGTCATCTTAAACAACCAAAAGAACATGATTCCATGTAGGTATAGTAGGTGAGTGCTAGTAATACTTTGATTGAATCAACAAAGCCTATCAAGTAATCCTAAAATGGATCACTATGGTTGCATGGTTTACCTTCTTGATCATGGTGGGAACTTTGATGAGGCATAATATTTTATCAACATAATGAAAATGAATCCTACTAATAAGGTGTGGACGTGTTTTCTTTATACATGTAGACTACCTAAAAACCTAGATATGGGAGAACTTGTGGAAGAATAGATTTTGGAGTTAAACCCCCAAAATTATGTTCCTTATGTGTTGTTGTCAAACATCTATGTTGTAGTTGTTAGGCGGAATAGCAATGAGAATGTATAGAAAATGATGCAATATAGGTGTGTTAAAACCATTCGTGGTTTTGGATGGTAACACGCAAGGCAACTTTCTATTTGTATCCCTTTCCTTTTAATCTATATTCTTCCACAAAGTAACTAGTATTCACAACTACAAGAACTTCACACATCAATGAATGTTGACTTGTCCATCCATGTTATGAATATGTAAGGTAGTGCTTGAAAATATATACAACACTTCACATGCATGCCAAGAAAAGTGATGTTAAGACTTAAACTCTAAAGAGATACATGTAGTTTATACAAATGTCTCCATTGTTGCATAATGCAAATACTATCAGGATATTGGTCCAATTATCACAAGACCACCACAAAACCACACTTAAATATAAATGATAATTTAACACTCTAACCTTTGTCACGATTCAGGTAGTTTTGAAAAAAATTACTTTGCAAAACTATATGTCGTATAAATGGAAATAAATAATTGCATCTTTCACTTCTCTTTGTCAATGACATTAAATTCAAAATTGGAAAATTTTACTTTTAACTTTAAAGAACTACCATTCATCAGCACATGATATCACATATCCAAAGAAGAAGAAGAAACCATAGCAGAAACAAGTAAGAAGAAACTACAACAGAGGGTCTACCCTATGTCAAATATTATTTTCTTCTTATTGGTCATTGATTACTTAAGCACGATAGTAAAATATTGCAAGAGAGAATAGCGGTATAAAAAGAAAAAAAAATCAACTTTTGTTACTGGAACAATAACTGGATTTTGGTGTGATTCTTTTGTTTGATCAACCAATGATGGGAATGTGATTGTTTCATGTTTGTCAAGGAATTTTCTTTATGTTTCTTTTAGATCTTGAAAATCCATTATATGTGTTCCATTCATAGTGTCAAGGCTCTCAACAATTTCAGTTACTCCATCCGTATCTAGAATTGGATATGTTTATTGACCTTGTTCCTCTATAGGTTGATGAGAGTGTGGTTGTTCCTTGCTGACACATAGGCCTGCTAGTTCTTGTGCATGTTCCACTTTGTTACTTTCAAGTTTCATGGCTCCACCCTTTTCTACTTCATTATAATGGAAACATAGACTCAATACTATCAATTATTTGAGTATCGAAAGGTGACAAAGATGTACATTATGTCCTAGGATTTGAGTGTTCCAAAAGTGGAGAAATTGATCATGGTAGCTTAGTTTTAGGAACTTGAGAAATTAAGATCTTTATTGTTGTTCTTTACCAAAAAATTGCCCAAACTTACTTCTTGTTTCTGGTTGAGGCTAAATCAAAGATGCCACTATAAGGAAGATTCCCACATTATACCTAGTACCGATCTTATTGTTGCTTGGAGGGTTGAGACATGGTTGAAAAATCGCTAGAACTATCTATAATGCCCAGAAATTCTAGGAAACAACCCAACATTGAGTGCTGATACAAGAATTAAGTTGCTTTCTGCCCATATTTTGGAATAAACGGTTTTTACTTATTTTTCCTTCCACATACTCACAATGTGCCTAGATTTACCCAAAGATTTCTCTTAGTGCTTTTCAAAGGCCATAATAGAGTTAATTGCTACTAATTGAAGGCTGGAGTATGCCTAGAATTTGAGATGAACATGCTATAACTCACAAAACTGCATAGATTTAATGAATGTGTCCATTACTAATCCATTCTAATAGCAGACATGGCAATCCTGTAGCATGACATTATACCATCATTTTTAAGATATGTAAGACATTAAAACTCCGAAAGATAAAGTGCATTTTAGGGTTTATTGAGGTTGTCCTAAAGGTGAAATTCCTAAGAAAATTAAAACCAGCAGCATACCCATCATTTGGAACAACAGTTTGAAGACATTCCTTGGATAATCACACCAACAAAATTTGGATTATTGACAACAATTTTCATCAGTAACAATTTATGACATCCCTTGGAGTGAGCATATAACATTCTATGGCATCCTTACTCTTCCACACAGATTATACCCCAATCACAAAGATTGTATGGACAAAAATCCTTGTGTTATACAGATTGAGCTTGGGGATCATGAAAAATATGCTTGTCATGAAAGATATTGTCCCAAAAAATGCATCATGGATAGATTTCCCATAAGCTTCCATTACAAATATCACTTCCATGAAATGATCACTTAGTGTGTGAGGGGAAATTTACTTAGTGAGAGAATTTTTCATGGAAGAGAGTCTTAATGATGGGTGTTTTTATCTTGTAGCACTTTTTCATCTACTTTTGATGCCTGGACAAGTATGGCACATTTAATTGGAGATGCATTGCTAGGAGGGCACACATGTTGCATGTAAATAGTTGGAGTGGATGAGTTTTCACACGTGGGAATGTGCATACCCACCTTGGAACATGTAAGACACTCTACTTGGGTTGTTGCTTGGAGAAGTGCACTCAGAGGAAATGGTTATGTAACCATCTAATTTCTTAACACTTAGATTCAAAAAGAGCACCACCTAAGTGCAATATTGAGGGATTTTTGTTTGGAGTGGTTAGCATGTGCTTGGCACATGTGAATTTGTGCCTTCCTAACCTTAGGTGCACAATTTGAGGAATGGTGTTATACTCAGGGGTGGAAATGGAGTTTGTTTTAAAGAAGATTATCTTGGCACATGTGGGATTCCCTACTCAGATTGCTGCTTGGAGAAGTGTTCTTGACAAAAATGGTTATGCAACCGTATACTTTCCTAACACTTGGAGACAGAACCACTAAGTGCAATACTTAGGGATTTGTATTTGGAGTGGTTAGGGTGCTTGGCACACATGGAGTAGCCCAAAGGAGAAATTAGAGGGATCTCAAATATATAAGGGGCAAATTTTTGATATGAAATGTGTCTTTTTAATTTTAATACATTAGCCCTAAATTTATTTGACCCATATTAATGGGAATTTGGATTGCCAAGGCCACGAAGGCCCGTGAAATAGGAAAACTTGAATGCCGCCCTTTCAAATATGGTTGAAATAAGGGAGTTCGCCTCGTATTTTTGGTAGGAAGGCCATGAATATTCTCTACTCTCTATTGCAGCAAGAGAGGCTAAGGGTTTGGAACATGAAAGGAATATGGACGAAAATTTAGAAAGGGAAGAAAGCACAAATGTTGAGATATAATCCTCTTGTAAGTGTAAACACTCAAAAGAGTATTATTTGAGGCTCCATGTTGTTAACAAGTTCCTAAAGTGTGCATAGACAATGCAAGGAGGAAAAGAGTTTTCAATGCCCAATTCTATGACCAAAGTTATTTCTCTAATGTCAAATGTCCATCCTAGTCACACTACGGAGGAAAAACTGTTATATATTAAGATCAATATGAATATAGAACTCGTCACTACAGTGTTTTATGTTGGTCACAAACAAGGCTCAATAAGTGGTCAAGAAGGATAAGGAAATGTACATCCAATGCAAGTGCAAGGTTAAATTCACCACTACAATGAATTACATTGATGAGGCAGAATTTGGCACAGGACCTCTATGTAATATCCCAAACTGATATTTTCCTGTTTATGTGTATACTGTAGATGGCTAATAGACTTGCTCCTTAATCAAGTAGGAAAGCAAACCCCGAAGTTTGCATGCATGCAGTTGCATGTAAATATGTGCCCTAGAAAAATACTGAGATGCTATAAAATAGGAGAAATCAATGCATGTACATACCAGTATATAGATCAGCTGATGGTGAAGAGACTGGTCCCAGCATGCAAGGATTTTGCCAAAGGAATAAGGAGATACACCAAATCATCCTCCACAGGTGAATGCGCCCTCCTCTCAAACTATATAAGCTCTAGAATAATAAATAAGCTGATGCTGGAAGCCCGGATGATGTGCACTAGGGTTATAATACCCCTCTGATGATGATGGAAGCAACATGCGGGAGTTCTGAACCCTGTAGGTAGGAAAACAAATTGCTTTGTCTCTAATCACGGTGAAACCCTCTGGCTGGATGAATAATCAACCTCCCGGAATAATTTTTTAATGTAACTTGATGATGAACTAGTGCTGAACTTGGATGATCCAACCTGATGATAAACTAGGGCAGATAGCTTTCACTACCGAAATACACCAGTTAGCTAAGCATGCTCTCAACCCCAACTTAGCTCACCGAGCTCTCCAATTCGACTCCACAAATCAATTATCACATAAGTGACTTCTCCCTTCACTTTATCTTTATTTTATAACTTTCAACTGCAGAAACCCTAACTTTTGACCTAATTAGGTCACTTTATCTTCTAATTTGTAGTTGACTTGCATGCATGCACAAACCCTAACTTTTGACCTAATTAGGTCACTTTATCTTCTAATTTGTAGTTGACTTGCATGCATGCACAAACCCTAACTTTTGACCTAATTAGGTCACTTTATCTTCTAATTTGCAGTTGATTTGCATGCATGTGCATGGATACTTAATCAGGTGCATGCATCATTAAATAATGCCCGGATGTCATGCATGCAGGTGGCCTTTGGCTCTAGTGGCCCTCTTCGACCCAATGGTGATATAATATTGATGCCCTAGATCTTCTATATATGGCATCAGTCTTCGGCTGATTCCTTCATTGTCAGTACCCGCTCGAACCTATAAGAATCACATAGGTTAGCGGGTTGGTCCTTAAATTCCTAAGTAGAAAAGGACATTACAGTCCTCCCTGCTTGAATTTGCTTGCCCTCAAGCAACTATAAAGCTGGGTGCTGTAATACTTTTTTTGCCTCCTAAGTAGCCTCTTATATAGGCAGATCTTTCCACTAAACCAGGTAATCTCTGATGATTATGTTCCTCATTTTCCGCTCTCGTGCCTCTAGGATGCGCTCCGGAATCAGAACCAATTGCCCCTCGTCATCAAGGGGAGGCAACTTGGAAGATGTAACAATCTATTGACCAACCACCTTCTTGAGATTGGAGACATGAAATACGTTGTGAATCTTGCTCTCTGGGGGTAGTTCTAGCTCATATACTACCTCTCTGACCTTCCGAATTATCTTGTATGGACCATAGAAACGAGGTTGGAGTTTTTCCGCTCCTTTATTTTTAAGAGATGACTGTCAGTAAGGCTGGAGGCATAAATAAATGAAGTCTCCCACCTCAAAACTGCGCTCAACTCTGTGCCTGTCTGCATATATCTTCTGTTGATTCTAAGTAGCCTGTATGTTCTCCTTAAGTATCTTGAGGATATCTTGACCCTCCTGAATCCACTCCTTGGCCTTGGGGGCCCTAGTATCACCAAATATCTAGTCTGCAAAAGTGGAAGCATCATACCCATATAGGGCTCGCAAAGGGGTCATCCTAATGGTCATATGGTAGGTGGTGTTGTAACTATGTTCACCCAAGTGTAACCATTTGATCCATGTCCTCTGCTGACCTGATACGTAATTTCTCAAGTATCCCTCAATCCATTTATTAACAATATCTGTCTGCCCGTCACTCTACGAATGATAACTTGTGCTCATGGCTAACTCGGTCCCCATTAAACGGAAAAGCTCTTGCCAAAAGGCTCCTGTGAATTTGTTGTCCCTGTCACTGACAATGGTCTTGGGTAACCCATGGAGTCTAAATACCTCTCTGAAAAATAGTCCTGCTACCTGTGCTGCTAAATAATCTGATGATATGGCAAAGAAGTGAGCAAACTTAGTCAATCTATCCACTACTACGTACAAGCAGTCTATACCTTGAACCTTGGGCAGCCCAGTAATGAAGTCCATAGAAATGCTCTCCCATTTCTGCTCGAGAATAGGTAAGGGATGTAGTAAACCAGCCGGGTGGATGTTCTCTATTTTGTTTTGTTGGCACAAGCTACACTCCCTCACATGTTGTATCACATCCTTCTTGAGGCCCTTCCATGAGAACCTTTCTCTAATCTGTCTGTAGGTTTTGAGAAACCCCTGATGCCCTGCTAATGGTGAATCGTGTGATGCTTGTAAGATTTTCTTCTTGAGGGAAGACTCTGGAACCAAGAAGATTCTGTTTTTGTAGTATATGATATCATCAATGACCCTGTACCTATCATCCTGAATCTGTCCATCCTATAGCTCACAAGCAAACTTATCTTTGGAGTACTCAACCAAAAGATGAGACCTCCAATCTGATGAGATGCTCATAAGGGATAAAGTAGCTGGTCGTCTAGAAAGTGCATCGGCCACTACATTGCTCTTCCCCTTTACATACTCAATCTTGAAGTCATAAGCCTGAATTTTACTTACCCATTTCTGTTGTCTCTCATTTAGCTCTTTCTGCTCTAGGAAGTATTTCAGGCTATTGTGATCTGTCTTAACCTTGAACCTGGCACCTACTAAGTACTTCCTGAACTTGGTTAGTGCATGGAGGATAGCTAACATCTCTTTGTCATATATCGAATAGTGGCACTCATAGTATTTGATATTCCTGCTCTCAAATGCAATGGGGTGGTTGTTCTGCATCAAAACTGCCCCAATTCCCTCTCCTAAAGCATCACATTCTAACACAAAGGATTGAGAAAAGTTTGGTAAAGCTAATACTGAGCATGAACTCATTACCTCCTTCATTTTATTGAATGTTTGTTGTGCTGCCTCCGACCAACTAAATGCTCCCTTCTTGGTAAGATCTGTGAGGGGTGCGGTCATCTGTAAGAATTCTCCGACATAACTCTTGTAGAAGGTGCAAAGGCCCAAAAATCCCCTCAGTCCTGTCACATTTTTAGGTGTAGGCCAATCCAAAATTGCCCGAATCTTCTCTAAGTGCACCTGGACCCCGTTGGCCCCTATCACATGTCCTAAGTACAACATCTCCTGCATGCCGAACTCACACTTTGACATTTTGGCATATAGTGACTGCTCTTGTAGAATACCAAGTACTTCATCAAGATGTCTCAAATGTTCTTCCCAAGTCCGACTATATATCAATATGTCGTCGAAGAATACCAGAATATATTTACGGAACTGTGTCCTAAAAATATGGTTCATGCATGATTGGAAAGTAGTTGGTGCATTAGTGAGCCCAAATGGCATCACTAGAAACTCATAATGTCTGTAGTGGCAACAGAAAGCGGTCTTTGGAACATCCTATTCCCTGACAAGAATCTGATGGTACCCTGAGCGGAGATCAATTTTGGAAAAGTACTTTGCCCCCTGTAGTTCATCCATTAACTCATCAATCCTAGGGATGGGATACCTGTTCTTTATGGTCTTCTTATTGAGTGCCCTGTAATCAATGCACATGCGTAAGGTTCCATCCTTTTTCTTCACTAGCACTACTGAAGATGTAAAGGGACTGGAGCTAGGTTTGATGTATCCTATCTTGAGTAGTTCCTTGATTGTACTCTCGATACCATCTTTATACCTCTTGGGATGTCTGTAAGGAGTGGTGATAACTGCTTGGGTCCCCTCCTCTAACTCAATAATGTGCTCAAATCCCCTATCTGGAGGTCGACCTGTTGGAAGATCTCCAAATACTACCTTGTGCTTCTGTAGTAAGGCCTCTATATCTGCTGGATGTTGTGTGGACTCATCTGGTGGTTTCCTGAAGGTAAACATACACTCTACAACCCACTCAATATCTCCCTACCAGAGTACTACCTCCATCCTATGTGATGTCATTGTTGTGGGAGGATAGGTATTCATCCCTCTCAATACCACCTTCTGTCCTTTTGCTCCTGTAAACTCCATCTCCATGGTCTGGTAATTTATGGAATACTTCCCTATGGAATACAGCCACTGAAATCCTAGTACCACATTCATGTTAGGTATATCTACCACATAGAATATCTCTATCACTGTATAATTCCCAAGCGTTACCTTTAATTTAGGAATCTTCTGACTACACTCCATGGTGTGACCTGCTGCTACTACCGAAAACCCATCAAAGCTCTCAGTCTGAATGTCTCTCTTTTTAACCCTTGCAACATCAATAAAGTTGTGGGATGCCCCACCATCTATCAGTTCTCCCACTCTGTGGCCCTGTACGGTACCTCTGATTCGAAGAGTGTGGAATCTAGGAACCCCTGTCATGGTAGCAATGGTACCTCCTGAGGCCTGTCCCTCAACAACTGTCTCTGTTGTCTCTCCCTGCTCCTGATCTTGGTAATCCTCATCCTCTTCACTGTCGGAATAAGCCTCTATGTAGTAGGCCTTTCCTTTTCCTGAACATCTGTGACCTGGTATCCATGGTTCCTGGTAAGTGAAACATAACTTTTTTCTTCTAAGGTTCTGTTGGGTATCATTGTCCATTCATTCTTTCTTGGGCCATGATTTCCTTTCTTTATCTTTAATAGGAACATTGGTCCTAGGAGGAAACCTATTTTTGGGCATTGCATCCTACAAGTCTCTAGTCTGTCTGATGGCATCTGCTAGGGTGGTGGGCCTATAAGACTTGACCCATCCCCGTAAGGGTTCAGTGAGAGCCTCGGTGAACAACATAATCAACCTGCTCTCTGATATATCTGTGACCATGACTGCTATCCTCTGAAACTCAGAAATAAAAGCATATGCACTCCCTTTCTACTTTACCTGTGCCAGCTCCCTAAAGTGTACCTCTGGATCCTTCCGATCAAACCGCTCAATGAGCCTCTGTGTAAAATCTATGTATGAGGTGATGGTGTTGTGACCCAGTGTCACTAACCCGTGGTACTACCACTCATGTGCTTCTCCATCCAAATGCAAAGTACCCAATTTAATGGCATCTGTCTCAATCATGGGGTTGAGCTAGAAGTATGTATCCAACTTCTGCACCCAATTCCTAGCTGGGCCACCCCGGGTGCCCTCAAAGGTAGGGATAGTCAGTTTTCGTACGATGCGCTGTAACTCGTAGTTCTAGGTGAATGGCCTATTGTAAAATTTGGGTTTTGTTCTTACTTTTAAAGTGGCAGAAGTTAGTGAAGGTCATGGCTGAATGGAAGTCCTCTCCTAAAGCCCTATATTCTCTCAGATAGGCACTCATGGGTTCTTTTGGTTCTGCTTGTGCTAGAGGCACTGCAGCTAGACTATGTAAGAATTGAGGCATGGTAGGTTGGAAAGGATTGTATATATGGGGATGGCTCTGCATGTTGGTATGTAAGTGCTCCCTACTACTGCTGGTGGATACCCTATCACTGTTGGGAAATAATGGACTGTGTGGGGTGGGCCCATTCTTCTCAGTCATTTTCCTAAAGGTGCTCATCATTTCTTTTTGCCCAGTGGTGAGTTCTTTTATGGCTGATATGAGACTATTGAAAGCTATTAATTGAGATATGGACAGCAATATAAATATGGACAGCAATATAAATATGAGACTTTTGCGGTCCATATTTGTGTGATCATAATGCAGTCCTATAAGGTATTTTTTAAGGTTTCTAATATTATACTTAAGTATAGTATTCTAGGCGATTGTTTTGGATTGAAAATAACATGTTTATAGATAGGTAGGCAAATATTAAATATGAAACATAAAATTAACACTAAAATGTGTAAATTTTGATGAATATTATGATAAAAAAACATATTTTATGTAAATATTGACGATATTAAACACTAAAAATAACCAAATAACGAAATTATTTTTTAATTCGTGCAGCTTTTAATTGAGATATGTTTTCTCCTGAAGATGGACTCAACTATGCAGTCCGAAACGCGTCGAGAACTAAAACTCTACACAGGTATCCAATCCCCCTTGAAGATAACTGCAACCTGTGAAAGCCTTAATGAAACCATGCAAGGATTCTACCGGAGGAATAAGGAGATACACCAAATCGCCCTCCACAGGTGAATGCGCCCTCCTCTCAAACTATATAAGCTCCAGAATAATAAATAAACTGATGCTGGAAGCCCAGATGATGTGCACTAGGGTTATAATAACCCTCTGATGATGATGGAAGCAACATGCGGGAGTTCTGAACCCTGTAGGTAGGAAACGAATTGCTTTGTCTCTAATCATGGTGACATGATGTAATGGTGAAACCCTCTGGCTGGATGGATAATCAACCTACCGGAATAACTGTTGAATGTAACCTGATGATGAACTAGTGCTAAACCTGGATGATCCAACCTGATGATGAACTAGGGCAGATAGATTTTGCTGCCGAAATACACCAGTTAGCTGAGCATGCTCTCAACCCCTACTTAGCTCGCCGAGCTCTCCAATTCGACTCCACAAATCAATTATCACATAAGTGACTTCTTCCTTCACTTTATCTTTCTTTTATAACTTTCAACTGTGAAAACCCTAACTTTTGACCTAATTAGGTCACTTTATATTCTAATTTGTAGTTGACTTGCATGCATGCACAAACCCTAACTTTTGACCTAATTAGGTCACTTTATCTTCTAATTTGTAGTTGGCTTGCATGCATGCGCATGGAGACTTAAGTGGGTGCATGCATCATTAAATAATGCCCGGATGTCATGCATGCAGGTGGCCTTTGGCTCTAGTGGCCCTCTTCGACCCAATGGTGATATAGTATTGATGCCCTAGATCTTCTATATATGGCATCAGTCTTCAGCTGATTCCTTGACTGCCAGTACCCGCTTGAACCTATAGGAATCACATACGTTAGCGAGTTGGTCCTCAAATGCCTAAGAAGAAGAGGACATTACACTCTAATATATATGGGTTTTTTTAGCGGTCCATATTTGTGTGATCATAATGCAGTCCTATAAGGTATTTTTTAAGGTTTCTAATATTATACTTAAGTATAGTATTCTAGGCGATTGTTTTGGATTGAAAATAACATGTTTATAGATAGGTAGGCGAATATTAAATATGAAACATAAAATTAACACTAAAATGTGTAAATTTTGATGAATATTATGATAAAAAAACATATTTTATGTAAATATTGACGATATTAAACACTAAAAATAACCAAATAACGAAATTATTTTTTGAAAAAAACCCAAAAATAGCCAATTGGTGAAATTTCGCCCCTAAACGAGGTGTTGACAACATAATTGACAATAACAGAAAACGAGGTGCTGGCAACAGAATTGACAATAACAACAAATGAAAAACACAAAGAATCCAGTAGAGTTCCAGATGCTAATGTGAGGACTGAGGAAGATGCTCTACTCTCTATTACAGCAAGAAAGGCTAAGGGTTTGGAACATGAAAGGAATATGGACGAAAATGCAGAAAGGGAAGAAAGCACAAATGTTGAGCTACAATCAACCTTGTCTCCAGATTTAGAAGAAGAATATGAAGATTCATAGACATGTTCATATATCAATGAAGCAAATGAAACTCCTAATAGTATTCACAAGAAGGAAAATGATTGGGAAGTGGACCCAGTGATACCTTCAAAAGAACTGCATGACCAATCACATACAGTAATGACTGAAACAAAAATAGAAGTTGTTATAGCTATCAATGGAGTAGAAAAGGTTGAAACCATAGAACTTGAAAGTAACAATGTGGAAAATACACAACCTGCATGTCTATGTGTC
The DNA here is from genome assembly GCA_001517045.1 of Pseudotsuga menziesii. Taxonomy (NCBI): domain Eukaryota; kingdom Viridiplantae; phylum Streptophyta; class Pinopsida; order Pinales; family Pinaceae; genus Pseudotsuga; species Pseudotsuga menziesii. The sequence continues at coordinate 182,739 of LPNX011073180.1, read as the reverse complement.
AACAAGAAACAGTCACACTCTCCTCTAGCTATACAGGAACAAGCTCAAGAAATGGATCCAACTCTAGATATTGATGGAGTAACAGAAATTGTTGAGAGACTTGCCACTATAAATGGAACACATACAACCAAACAGGCAGAAATCCATCAAGTAGAAACTTTCATAACTTCATCCATAAATTCAATAAGCAGGGAAGATGTTCTATCTACTAAGATAGTAGTAGAAGTGGCAGAAATTATGGAATTTGAATGCAAGGATGTTAAAAAGGAAAGAGAGCATGAAAGCACATATGTTGAGAAACATGAAGGTGTTTCATCTCTATTTTTTAATGAAAATTGTTACGAAGCAAACACAATTCATTCCATATATACAACACCACAACTTTTTGAGACCTTCTACACAGAGGATGATGTAGTGGTAGAAAAACAAACAATGATATTGGAAGAGCCACAAGAAGAATGCAACATAACACCTGATAGAGATGCAATAACATAGATAGATATGCCAAACTACTGATGAAGTAATAGACAATGCAAAAGTTGTGGAACTTGAAAGTAATGGTTTTGAAACTGTAAAAGAGTAAAAAACAATACATATTGAGTATATTGACTAACATCAAATAGTGTTGTGTCAAGGCTCAGAACAACAACATAAGGAATCATCCAGTAATCGAAATAGCATTGCAACAACCAAAATTGTTGATGCCCTCCCAACAAGAGACGATGCAAAAACAGTAGACTTGGCAGTAGTGGAAGAACACAATAAATAATCCAGTAGAGCTCCAGCTAATGCTGCAACAAAAGAGGCCAATTATTTTCTCATTGACATGATAACACAGGGAAAGGATGTAGAACATCAAAAGGACAATGGGAAAATTTCAGAAAATACCAAAACTACAGGTGTAGGTGAGAAACCTTTGACCTCATCTCCAAATCTAAAATAACAACACGAAGAACCACATGCATATCCATATATCAATGTACGAACAAAAGTTTCAAATACCATTCACACACATGACAATGCATCAGAAACAGACCTAACTATAGCTTCTGGAGCACTGCATAAATTCTCAGACATAATAACTTTTGAAAGAGTAATAGAAGTGTAGATGTTACAACCATCAGTGGTGTAGCTGAGAGGGAAGTGCAGGAAGTTAAAAGCAATAAAGTGGAGAAATCAAAAGAACCAACAAGGAAATATGTTTACAAACAATAATCACACTCACATACAACTATGGAAGAACAAGTTGAATCAGATATGGCACCAGCTAACAATGTAGTAAGTAAATGAGACTTCTAGGAACCCTTCCATGATGGATGAGACTAAAAAATCATCACAAAGGGATAGCTTTTTAATTGTCTTAAATGAAAAATACACTTCAATATATGGCATGGCCACATACAAAGGAAAGGATATGTCTTAGACTCTTAATATAATACAAGCTTGAACATATCATACAAGCCTTTCCTCCCCAGGATGAAGTACAAAAGAAAAAACCAAAATAGACCCACAACAACATTGCTTGTGCAGAGTTATATAATACTAAAAGAAAAAATATTTAATTGGATACACAAATTCTCAAATAATCCAAGAAAAAAAAATTCCTCACTTTTAGTTCCATCTTCTTTCCCAAAACTTTTGTTAGGATCAAGTTAGAAAAATATCAAGTTCATTTTGCATTAGGACGGAGTTCATATTGATAGGTTAAGGCCCCAACACTAGTACCAACACTAGTATAACAAACTATTATCGTTGAGTTTTGTCAATTGGTTAGCATAGAGATTTCACCATGGGTATAGATTATGTACACAAAATACAACAAAATATAGATATCGTCAAGGGTATAATCTATTTACTATGTCACTAACATATTAACTAATCAGTCAAGAATCCAAGATTTTTCGGGCCTAAATACACAACTAAAACATTAAAAACTTGCAAGACAAAATATGAGTATTGGCTGCATATCCCAAGGTATTGTAAGGATCTTTAAATCTCACTCTCATAGGAAATGAGTTGACATCAATAGGATGAGATCCATTGGAAGAAGGGAATTAGAGCATCCATCATCAACCAACACCAACAAATATCAGCAATATGATTTGAGTTAAGCATCTCAAACAAGATTTGGAATGAACACACCACCAAGTACATCTTTCGCCTTCACCAAATGTAAATAATACATGAAAATACTCCCTCAACAACAGCCAATAATGAAATCTATTGACAAAAGCAAGAAATTCCACCAATGATAAAAATAGAACCCAAGGTAGAACACAAATTTGATTATATGAATAAATGTCTTGGCATCGAACATGGGATAAACCACTAGGCCAACAACCAAATATTAAATATCATCTATTGAGCATAGTGTAATCTACCAATCAAGAAAGTAAGCCCCTAGGTGATACCAACTCTAAGTTTATATATCATAATAATGGTTTGAAGTTGATGAGATAAGTCCCACTAGAAAGAAGGTCATGAATACCTTCTATATTGGCACAAGTAAACACTAGACATGAATTAATTAACAACTTATAAGCAATAGGGAAGGACAACATGCAAAGTCAGGAAATTTAAGGAATGGTTGACACACGTTTTTAACATCCTTTGTCGAACATAAGAACAACATAATAGTGACTTGAGAAATAGTTGAGACAAAAAATGGAGACCAATGATATAAGTCAGCAATGTCTGAGTTATTGAGGGTTTCTTCATGATAGTTGGAAGAATAACTAACTACAAGAGTTCTAGATTCAAAGTCATAGTTCAGCTTCTAAGGCCAATACTAAAATTGAAAGTGTGAAGGAAGACGCAACACAAGTACCTTGTTCTAAGGTGAAACAACTTTTCTACTTCATAACATATTAAAGATTTAAATTCTTTACCCCTCTCTTTTTCTATAAATAAGGCTAATTTTCGGTGTCTTATTCATATTATTATTTTTTTAACAAAAATGAGTAATTGATATTTATAAAAGTTGAAGAAATTCAACATTGAAAATAGATACCGTAAATAAGTCAAAAAAGAGAACTTAGAAGGTTTCTTCAAAGTCTAGAAATCCCAACTATAGTAGTAAAAGAAAAAATTGTTTGATGTTTCAGTAAATTCACATACTACTATAGAACTAAGCCTAACAACCTGACCTAAGACTAGTAGATGAAAATGACCATATTCCACTAAGATTATATGGATCTATTAAAACTGTTCATGACCCAGTCTCTAGAATTTAGTTCAAGATTGACATCCAAGTTTCCTTCAATATTCTCTTGCTCGCCCCAGACTGAAATGTTAATTTTAGCAGCATGTTGTCCAACAAAGGATCCCTCAGTTCCCTTTGAGCCCAAAAAAATAAAAAAGCATAAGATTGTTTCACCACAAGAATATCATCATTCCTATCAATGGTGTCTTGAATAGTATCCACCTAAGCATTCTACACCCAAATGTTGTCTTCTACATCATATAGACGAATATCTAAACACGTAACTTGAATATATATTTGATGTATGGATTGTTCCACATTGTCCAAAGGCATGTTTAGCCTAGGGACATGGGAAATGAGCTAGCACATAGAATCAACTAAGACATCAATCTAAGAGTTGATACAATGAAGATTCATGTGGATATCCCTAACATCCACTTTATTTTAACTTATCCCAAGAGAAAGATCTTGGATTTTGTCCTCCATATCAAAATCTAGTTTCATTGTGCCCCAATAAAATCCAACAAAGCGACCAGATTCCCAAACACAACTTCAACTTCAAGATTTTTTGGGCCTAAATACACAGCTAAAACGTTAAAAACTTGCAAGACACAAAAACTCTCAAGTGCCCAAACTGAAGTTTGAACAATTAAAATTTTTTATGCCTAGATGGGTTAGTATTTTCCCTTAATCCTTAGCTTTTTTTTACTCTTGGAGAAGTTATATAGCTGAGTTTCACTATATATAAGTTTATAAACCCTATTTAGACCGATACTTTCAAATTTCAGACTTTTGACAAGAAAAAAACATGATTGGAAATTGGAATCGAAAATTTATCAACAAACTAGCTAACATGAAATTGAAATTCAAGAGAAACTTAAATTTGATTCTTGAATTATAGACACATAATCATAATGTTCACTGCACAAATTTAAATTCTTTACCCCCTCTCTTTTTGTATAAATAAGGCTAATTTTCAGTGTCTTATTCATATTATTATTATTTTAACAAAAATGAGTAATTGATATTTATAAAAGTTGAAGAAATTCAACATCGAAAATAGATACCGTAAATAAGTCAAAAAAGAGAGCTTAGAAGGTTTCTTCAAAGTCTAGAAATCCCAACTACAGTAGTAAAAGAAAAAATTGTTTGTTGTTTCAGTAAATTCACATACCACTATAGAACTAAGTCTAACAACCTAACCTAAGACTGGTAGATGAAAATGACCATATTCCACTAAGATTATATGGATCTATTAAAACTGTTCATGACCTAGTCTCAAGAATTTTCTTCAAGATTGACATCCAAGTTTCCTTCAATATTCTCTTGCTCACCCCAGACTGAAATGTTAATTTTAGCAGCATGTTGTCCAACAAAGGATCCCTCAGTTCCCTTTGAGCCCAAAAAATAAAAAGCATAAGATTGTTTCACCACAAGAATATCATCATGCCTATCAATGGTGTCTTGAATAGTATCCACCTAAGCATTCTACACCCAAATGTTGTCTTCTACATCATATAGATGAATATCTAAACCAGTAACTTGAATATATATTTGATGTATGGATTGTTCCACATTGTCCAAAGCAATGTTTAGCCTAGGGACATGGGAAATGAGCTAGCGCATAGAATCAACTAAGACATCAATCTAAGAGTTGATACAATGAAGATTCATGTGGATATCCCTAACATCCACTTTATTTTAACTTATCCCAAGAGAAAGATCTTGGATTTTGGCCTCCATATCAAAATCTAGATTCATTGTGCCCCAATAAAATCCAACAAAGCGACCAGATTCCCAAACACAACTTCAACTTCAAGATTTTTTGGGCCTAAATACACAGCTAAAACGTTAAAAACTTGCAAGACACAAAAACTCTCAAGTGCCCAAACTGAAGTTTGAACAATTAAATTTTTTTATGCCTAGTTGGGTTAGTATTTTCCCTTAATCCTTAGCTTTTTTTTACTCTTGGAGAAGTTATATAGCTGAGTTTCCCTATATATAAGTTTATAAACCCTATTTAGACCGATACTTTCAAATTTCAGACTTTTGACAAGAAAAAAACATGATTGGAAATTGGAATTGAAAATTTTTCAACAAACTAGCTAACGTGAAATTGAAATTCAAGAGAAACTTAAATTTGATTCTTGAATTATAGACACATAATCATAATGTTCACTGCACATTATCAAGTTCTATGAAAACTAACCTCTGTGAAGACTTCAAACCACAATGAACTTTCAAAGAAATGCAGACTCCAGAGGCAACCACTGTCAGAAATCAAGCTTCATGCAAATACGAAAGATCTGATGATTCTCTGTGTGGGTTTCTATTGACTCTTGTTGCATTATATAGGGACAAACTTGTTGCACGACTCCATGTTTTACTGTGATATGGGCCAATTCAAAGTTAAATAACCTTTACCCAAAAAAAATTGGGGGTTGAAATCACTAGAGCTTCATAGAAACCTCCAATAACAAAAATCGATGGCCGATTTGGCCAAAGAAGGAAGGTAAAATACAAATTTCAGGACAAATTCAAGGCTGGGGTTCCGGTTAATATTAGTGAGACTACCCAATGCCCAACCTAAATTAGAGGGTGTGCTAACTGTGAAGGACCGAAGGTCCATATTGGCGACTCGACGAGACTGGCCAACCTCAAATCAAGGGTACAAAATACTGGGTGATTTCTAAATTTCCTGACCTTCCTACCAAAATTACGGGGTGAACTCCCCAATTTCAACCATATTTGATAGGGCGACATTCAACCTTGCCTCTTTCACGATCCTTCATGGCTTTGGCAATCCAAATTCCCATTAATATGGGTCAAATAAATTTAGGGCTAATGTATTAAATTAAAAAAAACACATTTCATATTAAAAATTCGCCCCTTGTATATTTGAGACCCCTCTAATTTCTCCTTTGGGCTATATTTCTCCCCTAAAATCATCTCTGGTGGATGACATGCTTGTTGCAGGGTCTAACATACAGGATATAAATGTGCTCAAAAGATAACTAGCTAAATCATTTGTGATGAAGGATTTGGGTGTTGAAAAGGTAATCATTGGTATGAGATTAACAAGAGACATGAAAAATCGCAAATTGACATTGTCTCAAGGTAAGTACATAGAAAAGGTGTTGGAGAGGTTTAGAATGCAGAATGCAAAACTATTTAGTACACCTTTGGACAGCCATTTCAAACTTAGTAAGAAGATGTGTCCCAAGACACAAGAAGAGATAAAATACATGTCCAAGGTTCCCTATTCATCAGCAGTTGGCAGCTTGATGTATGCCATGGTGTGCACAGGACTAGACATTGCACATGAAGTGGGAGTTGTGAGAAGGTATATGAACAATCCAGGTAAAGAGCATTGGAAAGCAGTATAGTGGATTATCAGGTATTTCAGAGGTACCACTTCTCATGCATTATGTTTTGGAGGTTTAGACATTGTTCTACATGGATATGATGATGAAAATATGACAAGTGATAAAGACAACATGAGGAGCACCATAGGGTATGTTCTTAATGTAGGTGGAACAATAGTAAGTTGGATTTCAAAACTGCAAAAGGTTGTTTCTCTTTCAATAACAAAAGCATAATATTTTGTTGCTACAGAGACTAGTAAAGAGATGATTTGGTTGCTGAGGTTCATGGAGGAATTGGGTAAGAAGCAGGAGAATAACAAGTTGTACAATGGCAACCAGAGTGCCATTCATATTGCAAAGAACTCAATTTTTCATTCGAATACTAAACATATATAGATCAAATACCATTTCATAAGATCTGTTCTAGAAGATGAACTATTAAAGTTGGAAAAGATACATACTAGCCAGAATCTTGTAGACATGTTGACAAAGGTAGTGTTGAAAGCTAGGCTTTGACATCACCTTCAAGCATACAGTGAACGCTCATACACAGCCATCAAAGACAAGCATTGGAAAGGGACGTCCAATCCACTGTTGTATTATCTTTGGTAATTATTTATACATTGAGAGATAGGTTGGAGCGGTTGTACCCGCTCCAACTACTCATTTGTTAATATCCATTTATCCTTTAAACTATATAATTACATGATGATATTTAGGAGGTAAGTGGCCCCCTCTACATCTCCCCCATCTCCCCCACAGTCAAAACATTTCTTCGTCCTGAAGAGAACAAAGAAATATGCATCAACATCCCAGGTCTCTGCTACTGCTGAAGTAGTCCTCGCTGTGCATCAACCATGCATACCGGTCTGCATAGGTAACTTAGCCGCAACAGCCGCCAGCTTGATAGGAAAACACACGTATACAAGGTTCTACTGTGACTAGTTACTCTGCAGCCTCCATCTTCAATCTGGCAGTAGTCCATCGAAGTCTCATCCTCTCACCACGGTGGGCAATCATCTTCTTTCGCAACGAGGTATTTTGGTTTAAAGCCTCACCCTGGCTCATCTGACCGGAATCTCCATCGGTTCAGGCATGCGGGGCCTTTTGGCTCTTCGAATTTCTATGCCATTTCTCTGTCTTCTGGATTTTCGAGGTCACAAACCAGGAACAGTTTCAGCATTTTGATAATGAGGGGTACATTGTCATCATGTCTCATTGAAGTGCTTTGTTGTGTAGGTGAATGATATTTGCTTGAATGCCATCGTCGTCATCTTCTTCTATCGTGAGAGTTTGAATTTCTTGCAAAATTGTATGTTTCCTGCTCATGTGCATGGTCTTGGTCATGATCAACTACTTTAGAATGACTCGGACTTATCTTATAATAGTCGACTAGATACTGACTTCATTACATAAGTGAGGAGATCGCCTTCCTTTAAGAAAGACCCATGTTTAATCTCCTCGACTCGATCCACACAAAACATTTAAACTCAATGCACAATGGTTGGGAAGAAACCAACTTAATTTACATACACTGGAGGGGATCGCCTGCCTCTATTGAGACTCACGTTTAACCCCCTCTTGACTTCAAAATATTTAAAGACGAGTCACATCACTATAATGACTATACAAGACAAGTAGTTGACTTTGACTAGAATGAGCATATCGACCCAACCGAAGACACCGACCAACCCGACATGCTTTTCATTTTACACAACCGACATGCTTTTCAAAGACTCAACCGACATGCTCCAACCGACATGACTCAACCAATAGAGTGCAAAAAAAGGTTTCTTTTTACAATTTTAAGATTTCGAGCAGACTTTACAAGTGACATATCGACCCAACTGAGTGCCAATGTTAACCGACTTTGATCTTGACCATATCGACCACTTGAAATACCGACCAAAGTGAGATTGGACCCACAAAAGAATCGACCATATTTTTACAACTTAATCAATGCTTAGTCAACAAGGAGGCAAGGTATTCAACACAAAATAAATAACTCAATAATGTTACCTCTCACCAAGTTACACGTTTGTTCACACATGATGCATCAAAATTTTTGATCCGAAGTCGGGACAAGGTCGACGAAATGGTGGTCGACGAAGTGGGGAACAAGATCAGTGAGGTCGATGGCCAAGTGTGCTAGTCGGTGGCTTGGTCGATACGACGAGCAGTCGATGGTCTCCACTAATCAACATTTTTCTGCGTCCCATAGTCGACCAATACAATGGAGAATTAATAAACTATTGTACATGTGCAAACATGTCTATCGTCTTCATTTGCAGTAAACGGGTGCATTTTGACTGATAATATCACCGATATTCTCAAAAGTCACTTGCTCAGTCAACTGCGCAGATGGTGATCCTGTCTTCCACCGTCAATCTTTACACACGTGAAGTTTAAATGCTCTTGACAAACGTACATAATGGCATATCAAGGGACTGAGTAGTCGATATGATGAAGCTTTTCAAAAAAAATTTCTTCCTCAGCAGGTGGTCTGAAGACATCAGGCGGTTGTATTGACGCCGACTGCTCAACCATGGAGTGGTCAACTAAATTGTTCTTCTCCTCACCAGGAGTGATTTAGAGATCGTCGCATCGGCATTTTCCTTGTTTTGGGTTACTCTTTGTATGAAACAATTAGGATGCTCCATTTGCATGCAATATGTCCAAGCAATATTCCTTAAAACTCGTGCGCAAAGTTCCATCTCCACACTGGAACATAGCCGCCCAAAACTTATCCCAAACTTGTATGTATCCCATCTGTATTTACCTCGCTTGGGATTACTATTTGAAATCGACAGTAGGTTGGTACATGTCGAAGCATCGTGAAATTTTCTTTGAAGATGGTTACCTCGAAGCACTTCCAACATCAAAAGTTTCGGGTCCCCTGAAGTCCGGCCGGGACTAACAAAGTCTAGCCAAGTCGAAGGCAGCATTAGCATCTTCGAGTTGCATGCGTGCATGTCCTCGCATTCTTGAATCTTTTTGAAGAATGGATGTGTCAAAATTTACCGTGCTGGTGCTGTGGGTTGATAAAACAAAGAATCAGAATTGTCACACGTTGTCTTCATCACGCAATCTCGATGAAGTCTTCTGTGAAAAATGGGTGACTCAAAGCCTCTGAAGCTTTCAAACGTTTCGAGGGCTCAAACTTGAGAAGTCCTTGCAGCAAGTCTATAAGTAACCCAGTTGAATGGTCCACGTGCTCCATGATCAAATTCCTGAGTGGAAACAACTTCCTTCAGGTTGGAGCCACCCCACTCGCTTCTGCTGTCACCCAGCCGAGTGAAGGAGGCAACGGCACCAGAAACGCTCATACACAGCCATCAAAGACAAGCATTGGGAAGGGACGTCCAATCCACTGTTGTATTATCTTTGGTAATTATTTATATATTGAGAAATAGGTTGGAGCGGTTGTACCTGCTCCAACTACTAATTTGTTAATATCCATTTATCTTTTAAACTATATAATTACATGAGGATATTTGGGAGGTAAGTGGCCCCCTCTACAAGTAATAACCAAAGAGAAACTAAGTTCCTACTCGATTTTAGTTGGCCTTCAAGCATGAAGATGGAGAAGAGAAATTTTCCAAGTCCAAGGTTCAGAACATAGTCCAATAAGTGTAGCAGCGGTGGAGTTGTTGTGATCAGTCCTGAAGTGGAAGATTGTTGGTTGTGGAACCTGATCTTCCAGATTCAAAGATGTTATTGTTTAACTGTGTAATTTGTACCCCAGTTTTACCATACACTCATTTTAGCAGAAGGGTGTGGGGGCAGCGACCTTGAAAGAATTTTTACAGGCCCATGGTATTAGGTGACCCATGGTATTTTCCCATGGTAATTCCCCTATAAAAGGAAAGCATTGTAATACGGTTGTGTATTGTATTGTAACATTGTAAAACAATCTCTATGATTGTGTAAGAGAGACTGTGAGAGAGTAAAGAGGAAGTGCAACGAGGTTGTTGCAGGTTGTATCCCTTCATTTTGTTGGATGGTATAATAATAAAGGACCAGAAATTTATGTGTGGACGTAGCCAATCTTGGGTGAACCACGTTATATCTATGTCTCTTTTGTAATGTGTGAACCATGTTGCATATTGTTTAATTGTTATTGCTTTGCGATCCCGTTTTTCTAACATAAAGCTTCTCTTACTAGATACTTTCCATACCAATAAGTTTTAAAAATATTAATCATTATTTGTGTGAATAATTACAATGTAGTACAAATGAAAGAGAGCATCACCATGAATTGTGTTGTGATCAAGGGTGTGTGATGCATCACATCATAATAGGTCACCATTATCAATGCACTTGGACCTCCATTAACATATAAGAGCATATAGGCACTACTTGTTAGTGAAATCTAGTATAATGCATTAATTTATCTATTCACACATATAATCTTATTTGGAGCATTACTCTTAGTGCATACACACATGTGCATTGAAGGGAATTTTAGAACATTAAACATAAATTTATAGTGAACTTAAAATGCAATGGAGCACTACTTGCGAGTGCAGGTGCAACCTATAAGATAATTGTGTTAGGATTATTATAATCCTCCCTTGTCCATATATATTCTATTGATCATCTTATCTAGCATAGGGAAACATTATTATTATACTGGAGGATGGGAAACACATATAGAGGTTAATTGCCACTTACTGCATGTTTATGCATGAGTTTAGGTGTCTCTAAGACCATTCCCTACATGTTAGGAACCACTTTGAGTGCCACCAACATCCTCCATCAGTTGGTTGTGGTAGGTAACCAATTATACTGAGTCAACCTTCAGTTACATTCAGTTAGATCACTCCCAGTTAGTCTAGCTCCAGTTTTGCATGGCTGCATGGGGAAGTGGTGCCTTTTCCACCTACCTTGTCAGTTTAACTGGTTTAACTAGTTTAACTGATTGTCAGACTGATTTGGTTATCCATAGTTAGACTAGTGGCTCCCATGCAGTGATTTAGACACTCCTAGTTAGCCAGTCAGTCAGGTTTAGTTGGTATCTATTCGAATATTATCCACGTGATTCGAATTCTCCTTATTGTAACACTATTGTATATTGTTGGGAATAATGAATCAAGATTAATGTTGTAATTAACTGATCAATTCTAATCAGATTTGTCTCAAATTTGTCTTGTTCAGTTTACACTGTTCTTGATATTCCACTGCATAATTCTACTTCATTATTGCTCTGATTTTCCTGTATACCAATGGTTCAATAATTTAACCTGGTATCAAAGACTTGTTCAGGATAGCAGCAATTATTGTCTGATCTCCATTGTACACCAGAAGCAACTGAGTTTCCACATAAATACTGGAATGATAGCCTTGCTCCATCTGAATTCTATTCAGAGAATTCTATCCAGGTGTGATAGACTCTAAGAAAGTGTACATGTCGAGGTGGAAAGGCTTGAAACTGACATGATTATGAATTGATTTTTTTTTGTAGTGTAATTTGCAGGTACCGACGTAGCTTCTTGAGGAATTGATTGTTTCAACAAACACATAGATGGATTCACTAGTTCTCGTACCCCGAATCCTTACACCCTTCAACTATAGTGATCGGAGGGAAAATATGCAGGTAGCCTTATGCAAGCTTGGCCTGTATAGGATGACTATGGGTAAAGAAACTGAGCCCCAACAACATGTTGAGAAGAATAAGTTTTTGAATCTGCTTGATGAGGGTTTCGGCTTCATGTGTACTCATATCTCCTGGGATATTTTGTTCTACATTGAGGGACTTAGGAATCTGAAGGAAGCTTGGGAAAAGATTGAATCTTTGTTTGGAAAACAAGATGAACTTCAAGGGCACATATTGGAGAATAAGCTCATAGCTCTACAGCCTAGCAATTTCTAATCGATTCATCAATTCTTCACAAATTATAAGTCTCTAGTACTGTAATGTAAACAATGTGGATTGGAGAGGAAAGATGAGCAGCTTGTGTTGTCTGTACTTAGCAAACTTGGTTCTGAGTACTCAGTCTTTGTATCTACAGCCCATTTCGAAAGAGATTCCATCCCCAATTGTAAGATTCCTTCTCTAGATGCTTTTGTCGAGTCCAACAATCAAGCACTCGTAATGTTAGACTCAAACAATGCACAAGCTAGAGGGAAGCATAAGGGGAAGGAGCCCAAATCCACTGATTCAAATCCAAAAGAGAATCAGATATCTTCCAAAGGAGCCTCGGGTTCCAAGAAAAAGAAGAAATTCAAGAAGAATAGATGTCCATAATGTATGAGAGGATTTAATCCTGAAAGCCAATGCATGAAGAAGACAATCGACTAGCTGTCATCCCTCCTTGAACAAAACAATATTTCCCTTCCACAAAGAGTAAAGAAGTCTGATGCTGGAAAACTGACAGAAGATCATGAGAGGTGTCATGCCTTGAAGGCCGGCCTCAATCGGTCGAAAGATTACTTGATAGATTGTGGAGCATCCAACCACATGATTGCCTCCAGGGAATCCTTCACCACTCTCAATCTCGCAGGAGGACCTATTCATATGGGTGATGACTCTCAGATCCCAGTAGCAAGAAGAGGTTCTATTAAAATCTAGCATGGATATTTTAGAAATGTACTCTATGTGCCCTCTCTTCCAACAAATTTGTTATCTGTATACTAGATGACTCACACTGGCTCACCAAATCAAGTGGTATTTGGCCTGACTCAATAGAGATCACATATATCTCAACTGGGAAGATTATAGTGAAAGGTGTTGCAGACCATGCCTCCAAGGTATATGCATTCTCACATTTCATGCCATACTCAAATCCATTACAGCTATAGCTTCCATTCGAAGCAGATGAAGGTATTAAAACTCCTTTATTTCCTATTGCAGATACATATTTATTGTCTAACATTTCAGATTCAGAAGAAGAGGAATATCAACATGATTTTGACATTGAGTTTACATCTGAAAGAGATCTAGATATAGATCTAGCATCCACTTCATCTCAACATCCTAAATGGGCTCAATGGCTCATCAAAGTGGTTGGGGATGTTGACGGGGATCCAGATGATAAGAGAATAATGAGGTCCTAGCATCAGAAAGAGTATGTTGCACTATCCTACACAGATCCACTTCTCCTTGATAAGTGCTTCATGATGTTGGGGTCAGATCCTCAAACATTCAAGGAGGCTTTCCATGATCCAAGATGGCAGGCAGCTATGGATGATGAATTTGATTCGCTACAAGATAACAAAACTTGGGAATATGTCTCCTTACCTCCAGGGAAAAAACTAGTTTAGTGCAAATGGGTATACACGACCAATATAGCCTTTGATGGAACCACAACCAAGTACAAGGTTCGGTTGGTGGCCAAAGGATACTCACAGGTTCAAGGATTGGACTATAATGAGACATTTTCTCTAGTAGCAAAAATTGATTCCATAAGACTTGTCTTGGCAGTTGCAGCTTCAAAAAGGTGGGAGGTACATCACATGGATATAAAAATTTCCTTCCTCCATGGTTACTTGAAGGAGGAGAGTTACATGAAACAACCTAAGGGGTACATTGAGGATCCTTCCTTAGTTTTCAAACTGAGGAAATCATTCTATGGGCTCAAACAAGCCCTCAGGGCATGGTATTCCAAAATGGATGCCTTCCTCATGTCACAAAGATTTGAAAGATGCAAATCAGATTGCAATGTTTATTTTGAGGCGGGGGGGGGTTCCCATGAGGTTTTCCCCATTTTCCTTACTTTATTAACCAGTTTTATTTTTCATTAGATTTTATGGGTGAATTTTTGCCTAGTTGTTAGGGCCCAAAGTTGTCCAAGTCAGTATTAAGGGGGGCGTGTTAGGATTATTATAATCCTTCCTTATCCATATATAGTCTATTGATCATCTTATCTATCATAGGGAGACATTATTATTGTATTGGAGTATGGAGAACACATATAGAGGTTAACTTCTACTTACTACATGTTTATGCATGAGTTTAGGTGCCTCTGAGTGCCACCAGCAACCTCCATCAGTTGGTTGTGGTAGGTAACCAATTATGATGAGTTAACCTTCATTTACATTCAGTTATATCACTATTAGTTAGTTTAGCGTTAGTTTTTCATGGATGCATGGGGAAGTGGCGCCTTTTTCCACCTACCTTGTCAATTTAACTGGTTTAACTAGTTTAATTGTTGTCAAATTGATTTAGTTATCCAGAGTTAGAGTAAAGGTTCCCATGCAGTGATTTAGACACTCCTAGTTAGCCGGTCAATCATGTTTAGTTGGTAGATTCAAATCTTATCCACATGATTCGAATTCTCCTTCCTGTAACATTGTTGTATACTGCTAGGAATAATGAATGAAGATTAATGTTGTAATTAACTGATCAATTCTTATCAGATTTGTCTCAAATTTCTCTTGTTCAGTGTACATTGTTCTTGATATTCCACTGCACAATTCTACTTCACAATTTCTCTCGTTTTCCTGTAAATCAATGGTTCAATAATTTAACAAACCAACCTTTGATGTGAACCAAATGGAAGGGCCAAACCAACGACAATCTTTTTAGTTTTTTTAACAAACAAGCTTAATTTTAAATTTTAAAATGCAAAAAACTATAAATTAAGGGATAAGAATCAATTTAGTTGGTCTCTTATTTACTGAGGAGGCATGGTTGCCACATTAGAAAAAAAAATTGGTACCCTTTGCAAAGTTCAAAAATCAATGCAAATCCATTGTGGAAGTGAAGCAATTGGGAAATGTGAGAATTTGGTAGCATCGTGCAATGGGATGGTTATATGCTTGTATAGGTGTGAAGCACTAATTAGTAGTTGGAATGAAAGTTTGGTTTGGTGTTTTTTTAAATGATCCTAGGATGATGCACCTAATATACTAAAACATGGTGGATTTATATGTATTGAGTCATTTTAAATAACTTTTTAACCTACTTTGGTAAGTGTGGAAGTGCACACACCAATGCATTTAAATATATGGGACACACTCTAATATTTTTTGAAAAAAGGGTTAATAGTTTTTAAAATCATTTTAACCTTACTTGTTGCATGCATTAGAGTTATGCACATACCTCAGTGCAAATAGTAGGGTTACACACTAATTCTCTTAAGTTTATTAGGTGCGGATCAAGTTTATATGAAAAATTATAGATCTAGAATGGTGTGCCTAGTTGCACATCAATGTTTTTTAATCTATTTGACATAGTGGCAAACATTTTTTTAAACAAATGACGATAATTTTTTTATAAAATATTTAACATACTTTGGTGCACGTTGTATTATTATGCATCAATGCAATTAAATATAAATGGTGATTTGACACAATTTTTTGAATGCATAGTCTATAACTTTTGTAAAATATATTAACCTACTTCAGTGAAAATTGTACATGGTTATACATCAGTGTGGTTAAATATAAATGGTGAACTATCAAATGAATAGTCCATAATTTATGTAAAATATTTTAACCTACTCAAACGAAAATTGTATGGTTATGCACCAATGTAGATAAATATAAATGGTGAACTCTCGAGAATTTCTTGATAGAATGGTCCATTTTTCATAAAATATTTTAACTTACTTCAACATGAATCCTATGGTTATGCATTAGTGTAGTTAAATACAAAGGGTAGACTCAATGAGAATTTTGTGAACAAATGACTCATATTTTTTATAAAATATTTTAGCTTATTTTCGAGCAAATTGTAAGGTTACCAATTGATCTGATTAAATATGAAATGGTCCTTCTTTTTTATAAAATAATTTATCCTACTTATGTATAAAATGAGCGAGAACTTTACCGAATAGTCATTATATGGGCCTAGAAAGCTAGGCCAACGAAAGATACGCCCACACCCATGAAAAAAAGATCTCCATATAAAAACATCTGAAGGGATAGGGACAAAATCAATCATTCATGCTATACTAATAATTATGTAACCTGTTAGGAATCAAGTGGATTACCAATGTATAGATATCTAGGAAAATAGTAAGTTATGTAACCAAATGGTAGCACAAATAATTATGCAAAAACAATCATTCACGCTATACTAATAATTATGTAACCTCTTAGGAATCAAATTGGATTACCAATGTATATATATCTAAAAAAATAGGAAGTTATGTAACCAATCGGTAGTACAAATAATTATGCAAAAAATCTCTCACTCATATAGGTACACATACACACAAAATGATGTACACATAGCGATGTAGTAAACAGAAAAGGATACAACAGGTAATATAATAAACTGAAATTCCAAAGGAAAGAACTTGCAATTGAAATGGTGTGATAATATGCATGATTATGAGCATTGCATAGTAAGAATTTGTGAATCTTAACTTAAAATCATGTATAACAAAAGGATATTTAATTACATATTAGTGAAGAGTGACATTTACACATGATAATTACACCAATAAATCTCTCATATTCATGGTACTAAGTACAATAATAAGTGCATTTTAAGGGAATATTATCCTATTAAAAGTAAATTTATGAAAAACGATTGTAAAATATGTAAACCTAAGTAAACATTATTTTATGCATGTCTAATAATTATTATGAAGTTGATTAAAATAACAAGAATAACTATTAAGATATATGTTCATTTTCATGTTTATAATTCTTATAATAATGACAATAGTGGAAGCATTTTGTTTATTTATGATAGCGAATATTATTAACTCAAGAAAAAGTAATGTACAACAAGAAAATAATAAGTTACACTTCAAAATATTCTTACAAATATAAAACTCATATTATTTTGATCATGCTTGATCATGCTATAGGATAGTAACTCAACATGTCATTTGATATCTTTAGACCATTAAACCATAAAAAGTATTAAAATGCCAAAACAATAGCAACTAATTAATTATATCTCAATTAATTACTTTTTAGTTTTGATTGTCATACCATATTTATATAACATAAATACTTTTACAATTATTTATTTAAAAATTTAAAAAATAGATATTTAATATCTATATACATTAAATTCTTTAAGAGAGTGTTACAAGAGCCAAACTTAAAAATTATAAAAACAACTGAAAATAGATTGATACCACTATCCCTTTTGAATGTTACATTATTATCTATTATAAAGTACAAGATTCATGACACTATCTCTTTTAAATGTTACATTATTATTCATTTAAAATTGAATGTATTTTTTGTAAGCAAGCACCCATGGAGTTTCAAACCGGGAGTGCCTTAACAGTACACTCATCCTCCATCTATTCTATGCCCCGTGTGCTATGAATAAATAAATAGAATGTTGTTCTAACTCAAAAATATGATTTTTTAAAACATTTCTTTGTTAACTAATACCAATACCACAATTGAGATAATAAAAATTAATTAAAGTGACTAATTAATCTCAAAGCATAGAAAGAATGAAGGGAAGTAGGAATCCAAAATATATATAAAAAATCTTCAAAGTTTATTTAACTAAATAGAGATGAATCTTGATCCATTGACCTCAGATGAGATTAGATTCAATTGAGCGATGGTTGTGGTGATAGATGACAAAGGGGATCGCCATTAATGCAATTAGAAGGACCCTGCGGTGGAACCCAACCCTTTTCAATCTCACCCACCACTGGAGAACTATAAGGTGGTGGTGGTGGTGGAGGATTAGAAGAACCCTTTGGCGGTAGAACAGTTTCACCCACTATCAACGGTGGAGTAGAAGAACGCTATGGAGGTGGAGTAGAAGAACCCATTGATGGTGGAGTAGAAGAACCCACTGGCGATGGAGTAGAAGAACCCTCTGGTGGTGGAGTAGAAGAACCCTCTGGTGGTGGAGTAGAAGAACCCACTGGTGGTGGAACTAGACCCTCCACTGGCACACTATCTGCTAGAGAACCTTTTTCAAGCTCAAGATGGTGGTGGCGAGGTGGGAATAGAAGAGTCCACTGGAGGTGGAACCAGACCCTCTATTGGCACCCCTGGTACATAACCTTCTTCTTCATAACCAACACTAGCTGTAGTTGGAGCAATTGAAAATGATGACGCTTCAGCTATCACCATTAAAATTAAAATAAAGCATGCAAGTGTCGCTGCCATTACTATTTTATGAGCCATCTCTGCACACTGTTGCAGCTATGTGATACAATTTCTGATATTTGATGAAGATCATTCGACTTCTATTTATAATCTTTCTAGACATATTTCATGCCTAAATTTTCCAAGCTTTTCTCGAAGTTCCTGTAGAAAGTTACTAGGAATAATAAACTTGCAAATCTCATTGCGATTATGTGTGAGAATTTGTGACTAGGTTTTCAAGCCTAAATTTTCATGGCATGTATTGCAGTTCTTGTAGAAAGTTACTAAGAATAATAAACCTGCAAATCTCAATGCAATTTTGAATGAGATTTTGTGACTAGATTTTCATGCCTAAATTTTCAGGCTTCTTCCCAGTTTTTGTAAAATTTACTAAGAATAATCAAGTGAAAATCTCATTGTAATTTATGCATGCAAATTTGTGACTAGATTTTCAAGCCTAAATTTTCCTTGCTTGTGTTTCTGTAGAAAGTTACTAAGAATAATAAACTTGCAAATCTGATAGCAATATTGCATGAAATTATGACTAGATAAATCTCTCATATTCATTGTACTAAGTAGAATAATATGTGCATTTTAAGGAAATATTATCCTATTAAAAGTAAATTTATGTAAAATGATTGTAAAATATGTAAACCTAAGTAAACATTAATTATGCATGTCTAATAATTAGTATGTAGTTGATTAAAATAACAAGAATAACTATTAAGATATATGTTCATCTTCATGTTTATAATTCTTATAATAATGCAAATAGTGAAAGCATTTGTTTATTTATGATAGAATATATTATTAACTCAGGAAAAACTAATGTACAACAAGAAAATAATAATTCACACTTCAAAATATTCTTACAAATATAAAACTTATATTATTTTGATCATGTTATAGGAGACTAACTCAACATGTCATTTGATATTTTTAGACCATTAAACCATAAAAAGTATCAAATGCCCAAAAAAAAATAGCAACTAACTAATTATATTTCAATTAATTACTTTCAAGTTTTAATTGTCATACCATATTTATATAAGTGAACATACTTTTGCAATTATATTTATTTAAAAATTAAAAAAAAAAAGATATTTAATATATATATACATTAAAAATTTTTATACATACTCTAGTGAGAATAGATTCATGACACTTTTGAATGTTACATTGTTTTCTATTATAAAATATAAGATTGATGATACTATCTCTTTTGAATATTGCACTATCTCTTTTGAATGTTACATTGTTATCCATTTGTAAAATATAAAAAAACATGAATGTTGCCTACACTATTAATAACAACTATTTTCAAAAGTAAAAAAATTCAATAAAAATAATAAAAAATAACTCTTTATGTATAAATTGAAGGTTGTTCTAACTCAAAAATATGAATTTTTTTAACATTTCTTTGCTAACTAATACTGATACCAAAATTGAGATGAGAAAAATTAATTAAGGTGACCAATTAATCTCAAAGCACATAAAGAATGAAGATAATTAGGAATCCAAAAAAATATAATATTTATTTGAAACCAACAAAATTCTTCAAAGATTATTTAAGTAAATAGAGATGAATTTTGATCCGTTGACCTGAGATGATAGTAGATTAAGAGAGCCAAGAGAGCCATGGTTTTGGTGGTGGATGACAAAGGGGATCAACATTAATGCAATGAGAAGGAGCCTACTGGACCCTTTTCAAGCTCACCTGCCATTGGAGAACTATAAGGTGGTGGTGGTGGTGGAGGATTAGCAGAACCCTCTGGCGGTAGAACAGGTTCACCCACTACCGGCGGTGGAGTAGAAGAACCCTCTGGCGGTGGAGTGGAAGAACCCTCCGGAGGTGGAGTAGAAGAACCCACCGGTGGTGGAACCAAACCCTCCTCTGGCACACCATATGCTAGAGAACCTTTTTCAAACTCACCCACTGGAGAACTATAAGGTGGTGGTGGTGGTGTTGGAGGATTAGCAGAGCCCTCTGGCGGTAGAACGGGTTCACCCACTACTGGCGGTGGAGTAGAAGAAGCCTCTGGTGGTGGAGTAGAAGAACCCACTGGTGAACCCACTGGCGGTGGAGTAGAAGAACCATCTGGAGGTGGAGTAGAAGAACCATCTGGAGGTGGAGTAGAAGAACCCTCTGGAGGTGGAACTAGACCCTCCACTGGCACACCATATGCTAGAGAACTTTTTTCAAGCTCACCCACTGGAGAACTATAAGGTGGTGGTGGGGAGGGAATAGAAGAGTCCAGTGGCGGTGGAACCGGACCCTCTATTACAGAACCTTCTTCTTCATAACCAACACTAGATGTAGTTGGAGCAATTGAAAATGACGACGCTTCAACTATCACCATTAAAATTAAAATAAAACATGCAGGTGTTGCTGCCATTACTATTTTATGAGCCATCTCTGCAAGCTGTTGCAGTTGTGTGATACAATTTCTGATATTTGATGAAAATCATTCCACTTCTATTTATAATGTTTCTGGATTTTTTTCATGCCTAAATTTTTCAAGCTTTTTTCGCAGTTCTTGTAGAAAGTTACTAAGAATATTAAAGTTGCAAATCTCATTGCAATTATGCATGAGAATTTGTGACTATATGTATTGTAGTTCTTGTAGAAAGTTACTAAGAATAATAAACTTGCAAATTTCATTGCAATTTTGAATGAGATTTTGTGACTAGATTTTCATGCCTAAATTTTCCAGGCTTCTTGGCAGTTTCTATAAAAAATTACTAAGAACAATAAACTTGTAAATCTCATTGCAATTATGCATGAGAATTTGTGACTAGACTTTCAAGCCTAAATTTTCCTTGCTTGTGTAGCAATTTCTGTAGTAAGTTACTAAAAATAATAAACTTGCTGATAGCAATTTTGCATGAAATTTTAAATAGATTATCAGGTTTCTCTCAGTTACTGAGCATAGCAAACTTCAAAGTTGCAATACTAATTTGATGGGCCTAATTTTTCATTCAAAATAATTTCATGACTAGATTTTCCTCAACTGTCTAAATCTTTGCTGCTGTTACTAAGCATAAAAAACTTCAAAGTTGCACTACAAACTTCAAAGTTGCACTACAAATCTGGCTGGCAAGATTTCTCATGCTACTTTGCATGAGAATTTGATAACCAGATTTTGCAGGCTTCTCTCGGTGGCCTTATTAGCATGAGATGCGATGCTGGGTCTCTGTTCCCCTGCTTTTATTCATTGGTATGTGCGCTTCTATTTTTATCAAGGATCTGAAACAATCAAACAGTAAGTTATGTAACGAATGTGCCCAAAGTGTTTGGTTGCTATGTCTTGTATGTGTGGGATATGTATGTTCGCAATGGGTATGAATGGGTATGACCACTGGCCGCTGCTATGCCTTCTGGGTATCACCACTAGCGGCTACTATGCCGTCTGGGCTATGACTCGGCTGGCAATGACAGGTGCTTATGGGCTTCTGTCGGAACCTCAAATTGTAAATCAATACCCTTCCTTTCCTAGTCGTTTGTGCCATCTTCAAGTATTTGAATTAGACTTGGAACAAGATGCAGAATCCGTTCATTCACTCAGAAACCATTCAGACTTCTCAGTCTGTTCGTACAATATTGATTCCTGTGAAGTGTCCAGGTCATCCACATTGTACAATATTGATTCCTGTGAAGTGTCCAGGTCATCAAGTTATGAGAATTTGAAACTCGATTAAGTTCTGTAACTTCAGGCATCTGAGCTGACATGTCAGGAAGAAGAATTAAAAAAAATCTTCCTCTCGATCTGCATACTCAGGCCCAACACACCTGGAACCGATTTTAGGTTCTAAATAATAAATGTTAATAAATGAGGATGAATTTTTTTAGATTTAATAAAAGTGGTAACTAGCTTGGATCACATGAAGGAAACCAGACCCAGATAAAGATAAACCCTTTCCCTTTGAAGTATCGTGACCATTTCATCATGTTAAAGATCAGCTACAGGAATCAATAAAGAAAGATCCATCTATACCAGTAAATATAATGGCACTTAAATCCCAGGTATAGGGATCGTCTCCTAGTGTACGTGTACTTTGGGTAAGCATGTATATGATTTAATGTAGAAACTTAGCAAATTTAAAAGTTTAGCTTGATTTTCCTTCAAACCTGTCAAAGACATCCCAACTGTCAGAATTAGCAGCTTTTTAATTAAAATGAGAACAACATCTCCATAGGGTTGATAGGGTCAGTTGGCAGAAAATCTCAGGCCTGTGGACATATACTTAAGTTAGATATGTAATCATAATTCACATGTCAAGAATTATTGAATTTTGTTCAGCAAACAATGAAGCAATATACCATGGAATGGAATGCAGAGATTATTGTAATTACAACATGCCATAATTAATTATCAAATGTACGAGTAATGTGATCCAGTTGTGTGAACCGATATTGATTGATTGAGCTATAAGGATCGGTACAAAACACCCATCAAAACTTACAAAATAGAAATCCATATTGATATATAAGTTTCTCCTCCAGACTGCAGTTCTACAGTTTATGATACAAAACCAAGGAATCATAATTAATAGCAAATTACTTAAGTACATTGTAATGTGTTAATCTCAAACCTGACTTCTTCGTAAGCTGCTAGTACTAGTTGGATTGAACTCTAGTCATTTATAGAATCCCAGACACAAAACTTCGCTTGAAACAGCATGCATGAAGGTTGATTAACCATTATTTTGCAGTCAATCCGCAAGTTTTCTTCCTCTTCTTCTTTTTTGAACTCAAATAGGTTGCCTTTCACCCATATCTGAGATAAATAGATATGGGGTTTGATTGCCTGTACTAACACCAATATCATAATACTCACAAAATCATTAGCATCTCCTAATAATAATCTTCTAGCAGAACCATAGATATATCTATGAAAGGTAGATAGAGTTTAAAAGGTTGTGAGACGAAATAGTTTAAAAGACCACACCAGTCTGAATTATGTTCTTTTTTCTGTTTGTTAATGCATGCATCTGTATGGTTTTTATTACCACTGTGTTCAAAATCAATCAGTGGGTTATAGTAATTGGTCATGACAAATTCTTAGATATCATGGGGGAATATTTCTGTCCAATATAAAAAGCTTGTTAGCTGACTGGAAGTTGTGTGTGCCAATATCTCTTGAACGCCGCTTGATGCCGTATAAACTAAGGTGAGAACTTGGGTTGCGAAGAAGCATGGAGTTAATATGGCATAGCAATCAGGAAACAAAAAACGTGGTCTAGCAAATGCCTATTGAAAGATATTTATGACTCTTTTGGCCCACTGAAACCTTACTAACTAGCTTCCATATTGTTGGAATTGAAATATTCAGTGGAGCATTCTGGAATTGGTCAAAATATTCAACAGTCCTGACCAGTTTCGTTAAGTTCATTTCCATTTGTTTGTTAGGACAGTCATTTCTGTCAGAATCTCTGCTCCAGAAGTTAGTTTCAACTTACCAGTGGATTGATATATAGCTGTAGTAGCCAGTGTCCATCCAGTCTTTGCATTTGTTCTTTTCTCCTCTTTCAAACCAAAATATCTGGTATCTATTTCAAATGAAAACAAATAAGTCCATGTATTTCAACTCCATTACTTTTGCATATAAGGCATCCTAACTTCCCGTGGTTCTAGAACAAAGTTCTTTAAGATATTTATGATAAGGTAAAAGACATTGAGCCCAACTACTAACTAGGATTCAGATCACTAAATGCATGGACACAAACAGTGTAACTAATAACCAAACCTGTAGTTTGAAAATGCTTCTTTGCAAGCATAGTGTTAAAGTAAAGTTGCACTTGAGAAGGAACTTTTACTTTGGATTTAAGTTTTTCTTTCAGCATCATCAGCTATAGAGATAATGTTTTCAAGGTATCAGGAATAATTGTCGTATGCTCATGTTTATGCTTATGCTCAGGAGAGCATAGTATGTTCTTTTATATGGGACAACATTTCATGGGCAGAATTGTAGTGGACTCTTTCCTTGATCACAAGTATATTCATTTTTTCAGTTCAAACAATGAAATTTGTTTGAGTGGGAGTTTGAAAGTTCTAATAGTCTTGTTTTTCTGATCAAGGCACAGTGGTTGCAGCTAGCTAGTATAAGAAAGTTTTGCATGAATTAACAAAATTGGGAGACTCTGTTTAGCTGATGAGTTTTGAACTTGTACCTATAGGCATTTTAATTGTTTATCATTCCAACTAAAATATTTGGGAACAAAAAATGTTGAGTGCAAAAGGAACAAAAGGCTAGAAATTATCAACCAGTATCAAATATTTTATAAAATTCATTCCTTAATACATGGGAAGGGCCTTTTATTTTTCTTGATGTTACATATTTTCTAATAAAGTAGGCATTTTTCTTGGTTTTCAGTTTTCTAATAGGTACCATAGTCAAAGAAATCAAGAAATCATTGTAATTTTTTTTATAATCGTTGTGGGTTGCTGAATCGTATTTTTAACACAATAGTATACGTAATTTATTGATTCTAGAGTTAAAAATTACTTCATAATATTAAAGATAAAGGTTAACTATAAACATATAAAGAAGAATATGAAACTGCACTGTTTATTTAAATGCAGAGATTACATGAGCAACTCTAAATCTCTTTCATAAACAAAATAAAGGGAAATAAGGGGACTGAAATTCTATGAATATTATTTTATAAAAATGAAGAGCCTATGCTAGAGCCTATGCCAACAAAATATGACATAAGCTCTGACAGATCAATCCTCAGATAGAGTTTTTGCTTTTGTTTTTGGTATCGGTTGCAAAGATGAACTGTACATGCCACATCTTGGGCCCAAACTTTTAATCGTTCCTTCACTTGTTGGGATGGTCTCCTGAAACACATAAATATACAGAGAGCTTCTTTAGAAATATGTCTCATGCCTTTTATATAACCTCTTGGCTACACCCATATATATTTAGATATTTAGATGGGTAAAGCAAAGAATAAACAAACTTTGCAATAAAGAAAGAAGAAAGTCTTTTGTTGATAGTCAACACAGATCCTAACTTTACATGGATATTTCAAGTATCCACCTGAAGAAAAGATTTAATTACTGACCTGGACTGGAGATATTCCAGTTGGCAATAGGAGATTGTGCATAAGCATCACTGTTTTCGGAATCCATGTTATCAAGAGTAGACATAGGAGAGGATTTTTTATGGTGGTCATGTTGAAACTTCTAGCTGATTGCATAACATAACTCTAAAGAAGGCGAAGTATTTGAGAGCTTAGGCATTTTTTCATAGTTGAAACCAAATCCCATATCCAAACGCCCTTTCAACTCATCTAACTCTTGGAGTACTGATAGTACGTTTCAATGTTGAATAAGGAGAATCAGGTCTGGCCTCTTCGCTGGCTGAATCAAAAGTTGTCTTAGAAGACTGAAAATCGCTGAAATAATTATAATAACAAGATAATTCCTCTGATAGAGCTTGATCTCTTTTCCTTTCCCAAGCCTTCTCATGCCAATCTGTTTTACTAGCCCTGTATAGGCTTCTTACGTTTCTAGTTTTCTTATATTGACTTAAATTTTTGCATTGATCTGCATCTCCATAGACTATATCGACTGGCCTTCTGGAAAGCCTGTTTTAATCATAAAGTGGAGACTATGTCCATTATTATTGCTAAGCAAGTGTTGCTCATTATTGGATGAATTCAGATCTGTATGTTCAGGCCTGGATGGAGAATTAATTTAAAATTGAGAGAAGCATGGAATTTTTTTCCCATCCTTATCTATCCTGTGAACTTTCTTGACCCTTTTGATTCTCTTCCATTGTCAACTGTTTGATTATTCTTTCACTCTTGTAACTCCCACTGCTGACATGCAAGAAGACTAGTCAATGCCATTATGAAGTTATGAACATTGTTATGTTCACTACTTTCCTTGAGAATGTTATCACAAGTCTCTGCCTAAAGATTGCCACTCTAGCAATGCCTTACATTTTTAATAATCCCTAGAAAATCATCCAACCCCCAAATCTATTCTTTGTTGTAATCACATTGTTACCAACACTATTGATAGAGCCCATAGCACATGACATAGAGCCAGTGTATGGACATTCTATTTGCAATTTACCAGGCATTGAATTCAGATTGGAAATCTCAGGATTTTGTTCCTTTCTTACTCTATTTAGATGTGTTCCCTTACATTCACTGGGATGATTTACATCAACACTAATTTTTATACTATTCTTTGGTATAATTTTATGGTGGAAATTTTTATTACCTGATGATAATAATGATGCTTCAGGTGGAGGAAAATATTTCTTGCCCATATCACCATCCCCTTGTAGCCTTGATATTTCACTAAATCTGCCATTTTTATTTAACATAATATCTTTATGTGAATATCTGGAACTCTTTGTTTTGATCCCACATCAGACTCAATTTCAACAGAGCTTTTAAGCTCATGATCAGTGATTGCTGGTTCTTCGAGCAAGGTCTCAAACCTATTGAGAACATTATCTTTTATGCTTACCCCCTTTCTCAGCTTTCTTCTCCTTTATCTTAGATTGTGATGATCCAAACCCCAAATGATGATCTGATATTGGATTGCAATTACTTCTTTTTTTACTGAAAATTTGGTGTGCAAAAAGTGTTTTCATTTTATAAAAACTTAAATTTCTAACATAAATGTGTTTCAAACTTTTAACTCAAGGAACCCGCGAAATGATTGTATGGATTCATCTCATGAAAATTCATTATGTTATTCTTAAGCATCCCAGAAAGGGATGGGAGCTGCCTATGAAAATATTGTTATTTCACAAATGTTTTAAGTCAAAGCTTTCACATATTCCATTTAGTAGAAGCTTTGCAGTTGTCCCAACATTAAATTGGATTTATCCTTGCACGGAAGTGAAGGATAAATTCTGCTTCTTTTTAATATAATGCACATTACATCAAAATGTTTAATGGTTCTCATATGACGCTCTCTAGAAATTGTTTTCCACTTTAGTTGATGTGCAAATTCACTGGGATTTGTATGCATTTGTGTTTGTATAGTTTGGTGTGAGCAAACATCATGTTGTAACCATGACAAAGAAAAATATTATTAAAAGTCGATGAAAAAAAATTAAAACTATAACATACAATTTCATAGTATTCTTATATTTGAGAGGAGAAATCATCACCATATTGTATAAGGTTCACTCCATAGTTATTCATTTAATATTGATTTTAATTAACATTTACGGTGTGTGGGGTTACTAAAAAGTTGAAAATGGATTCTTCCATTTGTATTTCTGTATGTTTCAACAAGGGCCTGTCAAAGGGTTTCATCTTCAAATGATATGCAGATATTAAAGAAGAGTTTGATATTGCCCTTTATTTATTTCCAATTCTTATATGCTACAGGTGGCTTCGGTGTCTACATCATTGGAAGAATCTGCATTTTCAAGAAATGAAATACATCTCATGTCTGAGCCCCCGTGGATTTTTTAACTATATTCAAGAATGACATTTTGAGTTCGCACACCCCTTTACACATTCTATATATATGCAATTTCCATCTAGTTGTGGATGATTGGTTTTAGGGAATCACTTTTTGGCTACGTTACCGGATTCAGCCCTAGGCCTAACCGCACCCGAATCGGATTCTTGGATTCTTCCACCTTGTTTTGACACGTCTAAAGCTGTTTACATAGTCTAAATGTAGGATAATTAGGGTTAATTAGGGTTAGGGTTCCAAATCCCCGATTCCTAATTTTGGGATTAGTGCCGCACCCGTATCAGATTCTTCATCCGAGTCCGATTGCACCCACGTTTCGTATAACCTTTCTTTCTGGTTAAGAGATTTGTGTTGAGGGATGTAAAAACATTTTATAAAATAAGACCATATTATTAAGCCATTCATTGAGGACACAATTGAAATCTCTCTTTAACTACTGTCATATTGAAGTAGATAACACCATCCAAAATGACATACAATGAACATTTGATCTATAACAAACAGAAACAACGACAGAAACCATCGATTTTTCAAGACATTGAATTGTATTGAAGATGACACAACATTTAATTTACCATCAAGTTTTATCAGAGAACTTGTAATAATTTTTATGACCTCAAATGCATGTTGACAAACTCAAGTTTTTGTTTGATGCTGAAGGAGATTTTCCCTATAATCTTGGCCTTCATTTTATTCATAACAAATGGATTGATAGAGTTGAAAGAACCTTAGTCCATGATAACTTAAAAAAGATAATTAATATACTCAAATGGTCAATTTCAGTGTGCCCAACTTACTATAGTCCATGATAAGTTGCATACATTAATTACTACAATCAAACCTAACCAGATACTATCCTTTTTTTAACTTCCCAACATAGAGAGGGTTTTCATTTGACAAGAGAATTGAGATCTTTCTACAAAGAAAGATTGTTGTTTTTCTCTACCTCGGGAATGAATAGTACCCACAAACACTTTAGTGGTCATATATCTAGAGTTTGGTTGTTATCATTTGACAAGAAAAATAGGAGCATAAGAGATCCAAATTTGGTATGACGAGTTTGGTGGTTTTGAGAATTTGGGCCTATACATTTGGCCCAAAGACAAAATGGGTCCATAGTTTTTCAGGAGTAGATGGTAAATGTGTCAATGAACTCCAACAAATGCTAATTTAGAGTCTAGTAGAGCTACATTGTTGGGTCATAAAGTTCCCAGATATTGCAGTGAGGTATTAATAATCACAAAAAGCAACAATTCATGTTAATGGATATGCACATCTTCAGGGAGAGATAGAAGGATATTAAAGGATATGTATATCATTTACTAAACATGAATATTAGGAGTTTTGTAAAAAACTGGACTAAATTTATCATTTTTTGTTTTCACTGTAATTTGTTACTGCAGTTAGAAGATTGAAAAACATCATAGCAAAGGGAGATGGTGTTGTTCCTTGTTTTATATTATTGTATTTTTCTTCTCTGCTTCTGTCCATCCAAGTGGCTCTATGGGACTAGCTTTTTTACTTTGAGGTGACTAAGCTCAAAGATCAGACCTAATCCCATGCTTATTAGGCAACTACATTCTCACCATTGTTTGGGAGGTCTGCATGTAGCAACAATCCTATGGAATTGAAAGTCACAAAATACATCCCAAGGATATGCATTTGCAAATGATTACAGTGTCGATTTCCCATCGCGTGGTTGTTTTCTGAGTTCAAGATTAATGTATCTTGAAATGTGTTAAACAAGACATGAGTCAGGATCCTCTATTTAGCTAATTGCTAGCAATGTTGCAAATGCTTCATTATCTCAGTATATATAGAAAGATATCAGGACCATTTCAATGTTTAAACCATATCTTCCTTCTACTTGACTAATTAATGCTTTAGCATCTATGAAAAATCCACAATTAGAAAGTTCTGCTAAACATTAAGTAAAATTCTATTTTCATATTTGTTTGCTCCATAAACAAATGGGTCCAGATATAAATATGAAACAATAAAAAAATGCCATGTTAATTTCTATGATTATGATAACATAAGTTCTACTGAGAATAGTTAGAAATCGGGGAAAGTGATTGTGTGGTCCTTACAAATACCCTTTGTGGCTATGGCAGGAAGCCTCAATTCCAGGCCAAGTAAGTAGGTCCATGTTTAATAATTTACATTTTCACTATAGTTTGAGAGGTTATTCATATCTCAAATGTGGCTTTATAATTTCATACAAGAAAATTCCTTTCCAACAATTGAAAATCAAAAGTGCATAGTAAAAACTGAAACCTTGTATAGTAATAACTCAAAAGTATATAGTAAGAACTGAAGGTGTATGGTAACAACCCACTGCTTTTTCTTTACAAACTTAAAGCAAAGGTTAAAAAGAATAGATTATCCCACCTAAATTATGGTAACAACTCATTGGTTTACCTTTACAAGCTTAATACAAAGGTGAAAAGGAGGCTAGATTGTCTAACCTACATTATTGGATTCACGTCACTTTCCAACAAGGTTGGGATTCTGTTCACTATTAATGTGCAGTATCCATCTCATGCTAGCTAATTCCTAACCTCAGAAAACAAGATCATGGTTTTTAAAGCTGGGAAAAAATTATCTACTTACAAACATTCTACTTGAAACATTAAATTGATGCAAAAGTGTAAGACTAGATAGGGAACTGAAGTGGCAAGATTCTTATCTAGAACCACGTCATCAAAACATGGATAGAGAATCTCTTGATTAGGGTAAAGAGAATATCAATTTTACCATGCAGATTTGGGCACACCGATTTTGAAATATGGGTGCTAAAGTAAATTTGGAAACTAATAAGCCTATTTAAGAATTTAGAAATATAGACCAAATGAAAATAAATATTAAATACTATAATAACAATTTCACACTTGTTATTCATGATTAATTTGTACAATTTAGATTCAGTGATCAAAAGCTTAAATATTCTACTTTAAATTTGAGATTTATAACTTCAAAACATTCTCAATGGAATTTACTAATAACTTACAAGGCATAAATCACAACTACAACTGATTGGTCACTAATCAGTAATTCTTTCTTAGGGGTTGTCCATCTTAGTTATACGAAACTATCTCAGTAATTACAGGGTCAACGACTCAACACTCCCATAATAAACTGGGGGAAACCCCCTCATAGAGGATGCTCACAAAATTCTATTAAAATTGCACCCCCCTAGAAGTTGTGATGCATAATCATGCACTTAGGTGAAGGATAGATGCACCCAGGTGCACAAATCGTGTGGCATGCAAGCACCTCATGAGTGGTTGTATGCACATGATGAGTGGTTGCAAGGAAATGCATTACCTATATAAAATGAAAGAAACATGCTGATGTACTTAACAATTGATATAAGTCACTTACCTACTAATTGACAAATGAATTTTCTCAAGCAAGCTAAGTGAACCAAGCCTTTCTTTATTTTAATCACTTTGATATCCTTTGCTTTTTATGTTCATTTACATCCTATATTGCAGCCTCAACTTTTCAGGAAGTTCTCCTGTCAATAGTGTCACACAAAAATCAAAGAAAGATTACTACTAACTACCATTTTGCATGTTTGTCGACATTTTTCTTTGAAAATCCATTCAAGATACCCATAACTTGCTCCACATCATAAACTCAATTGAATAGCTTATGATGAACAAAACCCATTACATAGATCAATGTTCATCAGTGATAGGCTTAAGAACAAATCCTATAAGGCAAACATATAAGCTACAATCCAGACATGAAAACTTTCAAATGAGTAAATTGCCCTTTTGAATGAACAAAACCCATTGCGTAGATCAATGTCCATAAGTGACAGGCTTAAGAACAATTCCTATAAGGCAGACATATAAGATACAAACCAGACATGCAACCGGTACATCAAAATGAAATCAATAAGTCACCTATAACAACCATGATGGAAATTTGGCCCTCTTTAAGTAGACAGTACATCATAATGAAACCAATAAGCCACCTATAATAGCCATGATGGCAATTTGGCCCTCTTGAAGTAGATGGGAACTCTAGCAAATTGGTGAGGAAGTGGGTGCTTAATAAACATGGAATTATGGTTAAGCCTTGATCTTTGTCCGCCCAAAATCAAAATCAAACCTTCTGAAAACCATGATATTTCACTCCTAGAACTATACCTAAGAGAAATGATTTAATAATTTTTTATTGTGACCAATGATATTTATGTATCCCTTGGCATCAATAAAATCAATGGATACCCAATCCAATTATCGGTTACCACAAGCCTGAGGATGGGGTTTGAGACCTGTGTTCAACTAATTCTCCACTTTGCCACAAGACCACAAGTTCATATGATCAATATTTTGAAATGGAGGGTCAAGAACCAGCCATATACAACAAACACCACCAAGAATATTTCCAAATCCAGGTTGTCACTCCACCTTCCTTTCTACACTTTCCCTCCCTCTAACTTTCATGTATTTATACCGATGGATGTTGAAAAAGGGTACCAGCACAAATGCATTGAACACATCATTAAAAATCCAAGATCCCATGCCAGCACACCCTGCTTGAATCATTATGTCATTGATCTCAAGAAATGAGTGCAACTGAATTGTTGAATTATTATGCAGTGTAATGGAATGAATAATACACACTGAACAAGACAAATTTCACTGAAAACATATCAGCATTGATCAGTATAATTACAGGATAAACTTCATTAATCCCAATAGTATACAACAGTGTTACATAAAGGAGAATTCTACCAACTCAATTTGACTGCATAGCTAACTAGAAGTGTCTAAATCACTATCGGAGTTCACTAGATCAACTCCAGTTGTCTAATTTAGTCTCTCAATCAGTTATAATCAGTTAAACTATTCTAACTGATGTAGTAGGTGAGAAGTAGGTGAGAATAGGTGCCTACCCACATGCATCCATGCAATAATGGCGCTAACTAAATTGGAGGACATCTAACTAGAGCATATCTTATCTTAACTAGTTACCAACTACCAACAACTGAAGGAGGTTGGTGCCGACACTCCCAGTGGCTCCTAAATTGTAGGTATTGGTCTAGGAGGTGCATAAACTAATGCATGAAGGTGCAGTCAGTTGTAGTTATCCTCTATCTATGTTCCCCATACTCTAGTGACTGGTACAGGTGGCCCCATTAGCCCAAGTGAACCCAATAATAACTAAATGACTCCTAAGTTAGGAAAATATAATCTAATAGACTAGTTTGGACAAGGGAGGATTATAAATCCTAACACCCCCCCTTAATCCTAACTTGGACAACTGCGAGCCTTGGAAACAAGGCCAAAATTCACCCATATACAATCTAAAAGAATTTTAAAAACGATGCTTAATAAACTGAGGAAATAAGGGGAAACCTCATTGGAACACCCCCCCCCCCCTCAAAATAAGTAGGAACAAGAAAATACAAGCTATTTTTAGAAGAAAAAAAACTTCCTCCTTAGGAAATAACTTGCAAAAACTCTGTTGCAATTTTCAGCACTATGCAGCAACTTGGTTCTTATGTGCAGTAGCATCCTGAAGTTGTGCATGTGAACCTCTCAATGTCCATCTGAACTGATGGATGTAGTGTGTGTTTCTTCTTACTGGAAGAGGAAAGGAATGATCAAATTTCTTCTTCTGGGCCAAATGAGTGATCATTCACTATCATTAGATAACACTTTCCTGGAACATTGTTGCACCACTTTGTAGGGAGTGAATCTGTGAGAGTGAGAGAAACATGATCATTCTGATACTGGGACCTTGTTCTCCTTCTGTCTTCTAGATTCCCGGCACCATCCCCAACTGAAACAATGAGATTTTGTGCCCATCTAAGCTTAGGCCTTTGGTTTGGAATGGTTGTTGGATCTAGATCTAGAATCTCATGAGGTTCAGCCTCAATACCAAGATCATGTTGATCTTGATCCTCTTCACCTGAATCTGAAACATTTAACAAATCATCATCATCAAAAGGTAGTGGAAGAGTGGTTATACCTTCTTGTGCTTCAGATGGTGGTGGCCGATCACACAACTGATCTTCTTCAAACTAAACACTGGACTCAATGAAGCATTTCCTAGTTGCAACCTCCATCAACTTGTATGCTTTTGCATCTTCTGCATATCCCAGCAGAATGCATCCGCTACACTGGGCTTGGAAGGACTTTCTCTTATCAATGTGTATTCTGGCCCAAGATTTGGAACCAAAAACTCTCAAGTGAGAGACATTGGGCTTATGCCCATGCAATGCTTCGAATGGATTGGCCCCAACCACTGATTTATGAGGCACTCTATTATGTAAGTATGAAGCACAGTTTACAACTTCTTCCCAAAGAGAGGGAGGAAGATTCTTGGCATGGAGAAGACATGTTACCATCTCCTTTAGTGATCTATTTTTCCTCTCCACCACACCATTCTGTTGTGGTGTGTATGGAACTGAGTGTTTCATTTGTTGAAATATTGGACAATACTAAGAAGCGGGGGGGGGGGGGGAATCAGTATTGATAACTTTTAACAATCAAAACCACTTTTAAATTATTCATTAACACATATGATCAACAATAACACACATAACACAAATTTATCGTGGAATCCCAATTGGGTAAACAA
Organism: Pseudotsuga menziesii; assembly: GCA_001517045.1. NCBI lineage: Eukaryota > Viridiplantae > Streptophyta > Pinopsida > Pinales > Pinaceae > Pseudotsuga > Pseudotsuga menziesii. The sequence continues at coordinate 148,088 of LPNX011073180.1, read as the reverse complement.
CCAACACTTCCTATTACTGCAAAATTGTATTTTACAAATAGTGTTTTCCTGCTGCTACAAACATGGATGGTATTACACCCTATTTATCAGCAACTACTGGAAGGAGGCTACGACCCCCTGGTTTATCAGCTGCTACTACAAGGATGCTGAGACACTCTATTTACCAACTACTACTGGAAGGAGGATACTACCCCTTGTAGGCTTGTTTCTTGCCCTAATGCCACCTTGCCACCCTAGTATTTCTATTTGATTTCCAGATCTTATTTCTCTCACTGGTTTTCCTCTGGTCTCTATCTTCTATTGCTGCATAGATGTAGATCACAGAGACAAATTCTTTTACTCATCATTATGTATATAAATACCCTCTAACACATTTTTTGTGAATGCATATCTTCACCATTGCACCTTTTAGATCGTGCCTCTTCATGAAAACTCAATTATTCATTCTAACAATTCTTTAACTCTATTTAGTTTTATCAGTCATACCTTTCCGCAACAAAATCTTACCAGAATTACCTCTTCGCAATGATAATTCTTCACCAGAAATTCTTCTGAATTTCCCTCCGTAATCATCTTTCCACAATTGTCTTTCCGTAGCAACCTTTCCGCACCGTTGATTTCTTGTGGACTCTTCCTTGACCATTGATCTGCGATCAGATGCAGATTGTGGATTGCGGGGTTTTCCAAGTTTCTTAAAAGTGCTTCCCTAATTTGCTTTCCACAATACTTCTTCTGCACCGTCGATATTACGCAGATTCTTTCCTGATCGTTGATCTTTGGAATGTGGATGGTGGAATGCGGGTTCATAAAATCTCAAACTTTACTTCGCAATCCTCTTTTCACAATTTTTCTTCCGCATCGTCGATCTTCTGCAGATGCTTTCCTAACCGTCAATCTTCGGATTATGGATTGCAGATTGCGGAACCACACTTTCTCATTTTGAACCTCCACAATTTTCTTCTGAAACTTTGTTTCCGCATTTCTTCCGAACCCTCGATTTCTTTGTGGGTTTACTCCTGACCTTTGATCTACAATCAAATGTGTATTTGTGTTATAGTGTTGTGGATTGCTCTGCAACCGTAGATATTCTACAGACTTACTTCTAATCATCGGATCTGTTCATGTCGGATATTCGTAATGAATTCTCTAAGTTTTCCCTGTAATCATGTTTATTGGTTATTTATTTGTCATTGTTGAACTCTTTTGACATCAATTGACAACTATTTTCAACATTCTCCCCCCTTGGCATTGATGGAAACATTTTCTCTTGGTCAATTTTCTCCCCCTTTGACAGCAATGACAAAAGATTCCTTCTGACAGCTCTCCCTGCCATCATATCTCCCCTTGAGATTATGCTTCTACTTCTACAACTATTGTAAGGAGATTACTCCCAACTTCTGTCTAAGATGTTCAAAAGCTTCCTTGGGTAGTGTTTTGGTGAAGATATCAACAATTTGTTCTTTTGTGTCAACATATTCTAGTTTGACAACCGTCTAGGATACTTGTTCTCTTAGGAAGTGATACTTTATTGGTATGTGATTTGTCTTGGAGTGCATGACAGGATTTTTTGACATATTTATGGCACTGGTATTATCACAATTTATTACTATTGGGTTCTCATACTTCACACTTAATTCTTCTAGTGTCTACTTCATTCAAATGACTTGAGTGCAACATGACGCATCAACAATGTATTCGGTTTCCACCGTGGAGAGTGAGATGGAGGATTGTTTCATGCTTTAATAGGATACCAAACAATTTCCCAAGAAGAATGTTGCTCCACTGGTGCTTTTTCGATCATCAACACTTCCTTCCCAATCTACATCAATAAATTCTTTCAAAGTGAAGTCTCGACTTTTTGGGTACCATAACCCATACTCCATAGTACCTTTCAAATATTTGAAGATTATTTTTATTGTTGTTACACATTGTGTTTCTTTGGGTTTTAACTGGAACCTAACAACCAAACCCATAGCTTGCATCACATCTGGTCTTGTAGTTGTCACATATAGCAGGCTTCCTATCATGGATGGATACATGGTATGGTCCACTTCCAAAGACTCATCTTCCTTACTTAATTTGCAACCTGTGATCATAGGAGTACTTATAGGTTTGGAGTCTTCCATCTTAAATATTTTAAGCATGTATTTGATGTACTTCATTTGAGAGATAAAGATTCCTTTGTATGTTTGGTAAACTTGTAATCCCAAAAGAATGTTAGTTCTCCCAACATTGACATTTCGAATTCCTTCTTCATTTCAGAAGCAAAGTTTACACTTAGTATTTGTAAATTGCTTACAAATATGATGTCATCTACATAAACAAAAAAAAATTATCATATTTTCATCTTCAATTTTTAAGTAGTTGCATGAAGAAGGTAGTCATGTTTGATGGGATACCATTAATGATCTGCCGGGAGGACAGAGTTGCATGAAAAGAGTATGATTTTGTAATCATGAGTATTGAAAGTTTTATTTTATTGCATAGATGATGTGATTGTATCGTGCAATTTTATTGGGGTAATGATGCATATAAAATAAATGTATTTAATTCCATTTGAGATATTAACAATTGACAGTGTTTGAATTATTGAGTCTTAAAATTCTGAGATCACCTAAGTGACTGTTGTAAATGCTACAATGAAAATATTATATGCATGAATGAATACTCAATTTGTTTGGCCAATTGAAAAATTCAAATTGTAGGTGGAATTGTCTTGGACATGGAAATGTGGGTATGTCCATAATAAAGACTAAAAGCTACCATGTGCAAAGTCCAAACATAATGAGAAGGATCTCATGGTTGTGAACTCTAATTTTTTAACAGAACAGATTTGTAAATTTCAGATTTTAAATTTTGCTATTAATTACTAATGATTGTTTGGATGATCTAGAATTGTGTCAAGGCGACATGTTGTATATGGATGTCCAGGTTATGGAAGAAAGTGTAAACAATAAGGGATGAAGTGCTTCCACTCACAAGAGCCAAACAATATGAGGATGGACTCATGGTTAAATAAAACTAACTTCTGTAGGAGGCAGAATTGTAAATTCAGATTTGAATTGGATTATTAATGTTATTGACTAATTGGTTGTTTGTGAATTGTGTCAAGGGGAAACATTGCAGGGTGACTATGTGCTATGCCTTGCAATAGCTAGATATTATGAGAAGGACCCTGTGTTTGGGAAATTTAGTTTCCATGTGAAACATATTTGAAAATTTATGACTAATTTTTTTATGATGACATCTTATGTGAACTGCATGCTTGTATGTAATGCAGGTGATATGATGAAAATATTCCCTTGGGGAAGATGTTGGTTGTTGAAGCTAAAAATGTAAAAGAAATTCCAAGTGTGGCTTGGGGTTGATAAACCTGATAAAACCCCTTACATGTTCTTGTATCTTCGTGGTGTCATTAAACCCAGTAAGAGCTTGGGTACTCAAGAGGTTTGCATGGTTATTGGTAACCTTTCTACATTCCCACTGAAGAGCACTCGAGGGATGGGTATGCTCAAGGGATTGTGTAGAAGAGAAGGGGTATCATCCTTTTGTTGTGTGAGTGGGTATTGTGGGGCCATGCTATCCTGCAACCAAGTGAGTTACCTATAGATTTCATGGAGGGAACCACTGGTTTGCATAGGAGAAAGGGCCATGCAATTGTATTATTTTTTATTGCTTGATAAACCCATCAGAGGTCTTGCTTAGAAATGGTTTTTGTATTCCTAACAAACCCAGTTGACGCACTGGCTTGGCATTGGTTATTTGAATGTTGTGGTGTATCTAGTGTGTTGGCTTAATATTTTTTCTATATGTATGCATATGAGGTATGAGGCTTGCAGAAACTTGGTTACCTTTTGATGCACACCCTAAAGGTCACTAGAATTAAAGGTGGGTACACTTGAGGTATTGTATAGCAGAGAATAGGTACCATCCTTGTGTGGGATGGGGTAGGTCTTGTGGGTGTTATAATTGTCTAAAGTTAAAATGGAATTCTTGTGGATCTAAAGGAATATGGTTGTGCAGATAAGTATTTGGTTTATTTGCATATTTTTAGTGATTTAATGTGAATATACATGTGTATGTAATTCGGATATGATTCTAAAAATCTTGGTAAGAGATGAATTCTATGAGAACAAATTTTACATGTGAAGTGGATCATTGTTTGAGCATAGGAATTGTTGGATGCCAAAGACCTTAGAGATACTCCAAGGTAATGCAAAGGAATGATTGATCATTTTCATCCAAGATAGCTAGTAGCAATACAAAGTTTCCTTTAAGAGAAAGGCATTGCAAAAGCAGTTGAATTGAAGGACATGGAACTTTGTTGAAAATAAGGAGAACACTAAGGACAGTGTTACTCCAAGGGGGAGGGGATTATAATGTCCCCAATTTAACCCTTGTAATGTATTCAATTATATTATGTAAATGATGTAAATATGCTAATTTGTATTCCTAGTGCAGATATCAAGGCCAAGGCCCGACTAGTGAATGGATAGGCATATGCCAATGTAAATATTCTTCTTTGGACTATATGGTTGACTTTTCATGCTAACTTGAAATATATATAAATATTATGTTTATTAAAAATAAAATGGTCCAAGAATGGTTGTGTAAAGAGAACCAAAGGGGCTATGTTTCCACAAGAGGGGAATAGGAAATGGGACCTATGGGAAACTAATCCTTTGTTACCAAGTGTCAACCTTAGAACCCATCCAAAAGTATGTCATGTCCCTTGAATAAGCCAATTATCTTCTTTTTAACTATTTTCCAATCATTGAATGCATGTGTTGGTTTTGTGGGAAAATTCACCTCATGCAACTATTGAGGCATGGGACTGACTGTACTTTTAAGAAGGTTTTGTTAGCTACCAAAAGTCACTCTGCAATTGCCAGAAGTCTTTTCTTATATTGTCAGAAGTTATGTCAGTTGTCTTGTCACCATTTTCTCGTACCTCTTGGAGTAAACCCTCATTCACACACACTCTCATATAGATCTACACTACTCAAAGCTCTCTGTATTGTTTTTCATGAATTGTATAACCCAGGAAATTTGAATTTAGGTACATAGATGCAAATTTGGAAGGAAAATCAATGGTTGTAGGTCAACATAAAGGATGAGAAACCTCAAAACCCATTCCCATTAATAATTGTTTCTTGTAGATGCTTGAGAACCCACAAATTTAGGCTATCGGTGGTTCTCCAACAACAATTAGTAAATTGGTCTTCTTCTATGCACACACTGGAAGCATATGGCAAGATGGATCAGCCAAGAGAACCGTGGATCAATGAAAGGGATGCCTGAGCCAAGAGGGGTGTTGTGTGGAGCGGGTATTGTGGAAACCAAGGCTGTGAGAGATTAGTGAGATCCATGTAGAGCTCTGTATGAGAATTTAGCTGAGCGTAAAGAGTAGATCGGGTTGTGGGCCTAGAGAGAGAATCCTGTATGTGTTTCCTTTTTTGTGGTGGCCTCATAGCCCAGCTTGGGGGTGGCCTCTCATCAAAAAGAGTATATGTTGGATAGATTTCCTATAGTTGGGTGGAAAATCACGCTTACATAACCAATTGCTTGGAACTTCTTTGTTTACAGATAAGTTTTCTTATGTATTTGAATGTGAAATGTTTTTTAAGTGATGCTTGTAATGTTTATGCTTGAATATGCAATTCAATTTTGTGTGGATCGATTCATTTTCCATTGTGTATGTTTATTTATGTTCTGCAAACATATTTTATTTGTTATGAATTAGTAAACTTGGATTTCGGGTGAATTGGAGGCCCTATATCAACGTAATGTCCCCTCCTAATGGTCATATTGGGTGAGGGCGACATTACACTTTGGAATAGGATTGGATTATTGAAATTTTACATATTGATAAAATTATATCCCAAGAAAGGCACGCATATATCTCTACAAGTTAAAGGATCTACATCATTACTTAACATCGTACTAGGATGATTCCATTGACAAACATAAATGTACATAATTGATCCAACACATGCTAATTAGATTTATTATCTAGTCTTCATGACATGCTAGGTCTGTGGCTTTGTGATGGATCATCAGTCACAACCATTTATGCATCAGGATAGGGAGTCCTGACATAAACATACAAGATAATATCTACAAAATTGTAGACAATAATCATAAAATTTAAACAAAATATTATTACCAATTACATGTGCACAATATACAACTAAATCAATAAAAAATTAACAATAAGAGTTCTTCTTGAATCTGGCGAATTGACCTAACTAAATAGGATGTTTGGACATCCTTTTGCATCCATACCTACATATGGATATTGTACAATATTTAACAAGTGATCTTCCTCACTAATTAATAGATCCAAAATGTTTGAACTCACTAGCCTACAAGGGTGATCAAATTGGCCCCTTTTGGGAAACATATGCCCCCACATGCACATATGCACATTAACTATCGATTGATGAGGGAGTTGACTGAATGTCAATTGACTGGTTTGAAACCACTAAAAAAATAAAGTAAATAGATTTAAAGTAAGGAGGAATATGTGTCTCCCTTTAAGCATGATACAACAGAGAGACAAAGAAATACAAACTATCATAAAAGAATGGAAAACTACCAAATCAATATATGATTATATAATAAACTATCTACATAATACATAAGCAAAAATAATGCACTACCCATAATAAGCATGATTTTCTTGTGGCGTAATGATAAATAACAACAACATAACTTCCTCTAATTTGATTTACTGTAATCTAAACTGCCCCCTAGATATCTACAAGTTAGCAAGGTTGATGATTTCCATATTGACATAAATTTGCACATATGCTAACCGAATTTCATTTTCAAGGTGAGGCAGTAGATCAGGGGAAATAGGAAAATATTCAACTCTCACATATATCATGGTGATAGAATAATATAATCATGTGTGGGTTAATGCCATATATTGGGACAACCATTGAATAAATTCCCGACAGAATCCAAACAATGAATCAAATACATCAATATGCCTATGTTTACCTTGAGGGAGTTAGCCACCTCATAGAGCCCAAGATTCATTAAGAGAATATGAATTTGAAGTATATTAGAATGAGGTATTCCCTCTTAAGCCTCCCATTTATACAATGTTACACATAATTCTCGTCAACACCATGTTGAGGGTTAAATATCTAGTATTTACCTTGAATCCCTCAAAGGTTGGAGTTGAAAATGAGCAAAGATGAACAATTTAATAGTTTTTGCCACCACTGCACTTAAGGTGTGATCAAGTCGCAGTACCCATCTCAGTAACAATTTTATGCTATCTGCAAAGAGCAGTTCCACCGCATGCTGCCCATTTACAAGGTGCGGTGCTCCCTTAGCACCATCTTTATCCCTTATACAAGGCGTGGTGCTCGACTTATGAAGGCAAAAAAGGAAGGTTCGAGGGGATTTTCGAAGCTTTCCTTTGTGGAGCCTCATCCCTATGATTCAGGGCACCTGGAGCTCGAGATCCCTCATCCTAGGATCATCCCTCCACCTCTCCCATAGAATCCTCAACTTACTTTATCCTCTCAAGACTTTATATACTAGTCTACCCCTCATGGGAAAGAAGATGAAGAATGTGTTATAGCATCCAAATTCTGGCAAAATTTAGTCAGGATCTTGAGTGATTAGTAGGAAATTTTAAGTCTTTCAGGAAAGGATCCATTGAGAAGAGTTCTCAACACAAAGGCATTAGTTGTATATTCACCTTCTTTACATTTTAATACAATTATAGGTTCCTTCCCATAATCATTTGTATGTCTGATTATCGTGTTGTGTTTATTGTTAACTCCTTGGTCTTTTACATAGAATTATAATCAATCTTGTTACTCTTAGTTGGTTTGTGTTTTGTTGTGTCTCTTGTAGAATATCCGCATAGATCAAGCACTTCATGGATCAGACCTTTGCAGCCTATGGAATGTGAGAAGAGCAGTTAATTCAAGAAGTTTATTCAACCCTAGGGGAAGTTTCTTTATCTTGTAGTTGTTTTGTTCTAGTGTTGAGTGTTTCAATCTAGGGAAACAACCTCTGTCAGCACTGGTTGATAATTTCCAAAAACAAAAGTAGCGAGACCATACTGGGGATAGATCGGATTCTTGGTTTTGTAATAAGATTTTCTTCAATTTTCAATTTCAGTTCATACATCAGATATGGTTGTTAATTTGAAAGATTTGACTTGAAATTGGTAAATTTGCCTCTATTTGCATCTAATTCTTCATATTCATGTCTTTATATGCTATTTGGATACAATATATAAGCTCTAATACTTTTCTTTTTTCACTTCCTTGTGATTTCAAAATCTTTTTGGGCCATCACACCTTTCCTGGTGGCAACTAGCAATGCCACCAAATCTTTTTTGTGTACAAGGAGCGACTCCACCGCTCTGTACCTGTTTGCAAAACGCGACGCTTGAATGCCAACGCTCTTTACTAAGTTGTCAAAGCGCGGTGCCAGGTATGTCTATTAGTCCTAATTTGATTATTGAATTTTGCATATGAGTCTGAGTGTCAGAGTGAATTTTGATTTATAGATCTGTTTCTTCTATTGTTTGGATTTTTTTTAGCTTACTTTTTTAGGAAAATGAAGTGTAGTTTTGAAAAAAAATCCCCCTCATGGTCAGGGGGGCATGAATCGTATATTCTGCAGTCTCTTTGATTTATATACTCTTTGCATTCAAATAATATTTTATGTTTCTTGCATTGGATTTTACATTTGTTGCTTTGCTTGAAACCTCTTGCTTCTTTATGTAGATAGTATTCATCGAAATTGGAAAATTTGCATTTCATTTTCATGTGCATGTTTTGGATTTGGTTTGAGTTATTTGGGAATTGAGCATTGAATTGTGTGGGTGATTGAAAGATTGTGTTTATCTTTTAATATTTGTTTCAGGAAAGGAAAAGATCTATCTCATTTCCATAGATACTTTTCAATGAATGGAAAATACTTGCATACTCATACTTGCATGGTTTTGAGTCAAGTCCAAATTTCCATGCATTCACTTAACCGTACAAGCTAAAATTACACACTAGTTTAATTTTAAAATCTTTAGCAACTTGTGTGTTAGATTAGAGACGTGTTTTGCCATCTTTAAACGTAGGAGTTGTCGTTTATTGCCTGCACTGTATCCCTAGAATCGTGTGGTTCTTCCACGTATTGTTGGTATATTGAACGACCTTTCGCGTACCCTTGAGGTATATCGAAAGGTAGTTCATGTACTTAACAGTATATAGGAAGGACCCTTTCGAACGGTTGTGCATTAGACAACACTACTATGGAGTTGAACTCCCATGTACCTTGTGTATATCAAAAGACACTTTTAGGGATCCTTAGACCAACTGAGTAAAACCATTTGATCATCCTATCATCACAATACACCGAGAACAACACTTAGGGAGATTTCTACTCATGTACCATCCAGGTAGTCGGGTATTCAAGAAAGGACACAGTCCCAATCCTCCTTGTCACGTTTTACTATTGGACCCTGGGGTATATCGTGGGTTGTGATGGTTTGACAATCCCGTGAGGATCCTAAATTTTTATCCACTCCTTTCACATTTTTCTTGTTGCTTTAGATTGAGTATCGCTTCTTATCTATACAGTTAAAAGTATTAGAAAGAGAGATAGCTTTGTTATATAGCAATGGCTATGCCTTCTGGTATGACCCTCAAAATATTCACATTCATCAATGATCATAATATATTGAACTTGTTAAAGGCCTACTCTATGTAGAAAACCTTGTGAGATTGTAGTTTGATTTTCACATGTATGTATTGAACTAAGGAGAAGCTCTCCTAACTTGAGCACAACTCAATCCTAAGTATTTCTTGTAGTAGGGAATAATATGGATTTAAAACATAAAAATGCAAACACAAGCTATTCAAACTACAAACAAAAACTAAAATGCTAGCAACATAATTCCTACCAAAGATAAAGATCACGCACACAACATGATCTACTATGAGACATGATCTTGGGTGTGTCCATGTATGGTGTACTTAAAATTGTCAACATGTGTACTCCGTGAAAAATTAAAATAGATAATAGGACCTCATTTATTAGCATCATATCAAATAGTATACCTTTCATCCATTCAAAGGTGACATAAAAGAAGAAGAAGAAGGTGGTGATGCAATTGTAATTAAGTAGTAAAAGCTTCATAACCAATCTTCATCTGAGTCTCAAAAGAGGGACCAAAAGCATAATATTTAGCTAACAATCAAAAACAAGATCTATATGCATCTTCATAAGAAGGACTGGTGGAAAAATATATAGCTATAAATATATTGGAAGTTAACCAAGAGTTTTCAAGATAAAAAAGGCATCTCACGGATGATATCAAGTTGTGGCTCAAATCCCCCTTACCCAAATCATTGCATTGGTCCTCTTGTAGATAAATTGTTTTTCCAAGGCCCATTGTTACCCTAAGTTGCTCAAAACTTATACCAAGTTGAAGTTGTCTTTGTTTGTATTTATAAAATACAATAAATTTTTTATGGATTTACAGTCTCCTTGTGTTGAATGCGGTACTTCTATGCAGCAGAAGCTTCCTTACTAATATACTACTATAGTTATGTGTGCAGTAAAAAAAGCATGGTGTTGATGGAGGTACAAAGAGCTATTCACTGAGCCACTGTCCACTGCAAGAATTCCAATTTCATTGATGGTAAGTAGTAAGGTACTGACACTGTTCTACTCTATGCATATAGCGGGTATTCCTCTTAATGTAGTTGAGGCAAACAAACTGTTATGATCTCCATAAACTTCATTATGTCATCTCCCTTCAACATAATAATTATTTCCTAATTATTGGGGATCATCCTATAAGACAAAATTCTCGCATGAGGAGGCTAAATTATTATGATAATTATTGTTGAGAACCTTGACTCTATGAATGTAACACATATAATGGATGTTCAAGATCTAAAAGAACCATAAAGAATAATCCTTGATAAACATGAAACAATCTCGTACCCATCATTGGCTGATCAAACAAAAGAATCACACAGAAATCTAGTTATTGTTCCAGTAACAAGAGTTGATGGGATGGTTCCAACAAAAAACGAGTCACTGACAACAAAACTAACAATAACAACACATGAAAAACACAAAGAATTTGGTAGAGCTCCAAATGATAATATGAGGACTGAGGAATATGCTCTACTCTCTATTACATCAAGAGAGGCTAAGGGTTTGGAACATGAAAGGAATATGGACGAAAATGCAGAAAGGGAAGAAAGCACAAATGTTGAGCTACAATAAACCTTGTCTCCAACTTTAGAAGAAGCACATGAAGATTCATAGACATGTTCAGATATCAATGAAGCAAATGAAACTCCTGAGACTATTCACAAGAAGGAAAACGATTGGGAAGTGAACCCAGTGGTACCTTCAGAAGAATTGCATGACCAATCACATACAATAGCGACTGAAACAAAACTAGAAGTTGTTAGAGATATCAATGGAGTATAAAGGTTGAAGCCACATAACTTGAAAGTAACAATGTGGAAAATACACAACCAGCATGTCTGTGTGTCAACAAGGAACAGTCACACTCTCCTCCATCTATATAGGAACAAGCTCAAGAAACATATCCAACTCTAGATATTGATGGAGTAACAAAAATTGTTGAGACTTGACACTATAAATGGAACACATACAACAACACATAAATAGTGCCATCAAGTATAAACTTGCATGACTCCATCCATAAATGCAATAAGCAAGGAAGTTTTTCTAGCTACTAACATAGTAGCAGAAGTGGCAGAAATTATGGAATTTGAATGCAAGGATGTTAAAAAGGAAAGAGAGCACGAAAGCAGAGATGCTGAGAAACACGAAGGTGTTTCATCTCTATTTTTGAAAGAAAATTGTTATGAAGCAAACACAATTCATGCCATATATACAACACCACAACTTGTTGAGACCTTCTACACATAAGATGATGTAATGGTAGAAAAACAAACAATGATATTGGAAGAGCCATGGGAATAATGCAACATAACACCTGACAAAGATGCAATAACAGAGATAGATATTCCAACTACTGATGAAGTAATAGACAATGCAAAAGTTGTGGAACTTGAAAGTAATGGTTTTGAAATTGTAAAAGAGTCAGAAACAATACATATTGAGTATATTGACTAACACCAAACAGTCTTGTGTCAAGGCTCAGAACAACAGCATAAGGAATCATACAGTAATCCAACTAGCATTGCAACAACCAAAATTGTTAATACCCTCCCAACAAGAGACGATGCAAAAACAGTAGACTTTTTAGTAGTGGAAGAACATGATAAGGAATCTAGTAGAGCTCCAACTAATGCTGCAACAAAAGAGGCCAATTATTTTCTCATTGATATGATAACACATGAAAAGGATGTAGAACATGAAAAGGAAAATGGGAAAATTTTAGAAAAGACCAAAACTACAGGTGCATATGAGCAACCTTTAACCTCATCTCCAGATCTAAAAGAACAACACGAAGAAATACAGGCATACTCCATGGCCTTCATACCAAAATTACAGGGCGAACTCCCTGATTTCAACCATATTTGACAAGGCGGCATTCAACCTTGCCTCTTTCATGAGCCTTCATGGCTTTGGCGATCCAAATTCCCATTAATATGGGTCAAATAAATTTAGGGATAATGTGTTAAATTAAAAAAAACACATTTCATATTAAAAATTCACCCCTTGTATATTTGAGACCCCTCTAATTTCTCCTTTTGGCTATATTTTGCCCCTAAAATCATCTTTGGTGGATGACAAGCTTGTTGTAGGGTCTAACATGCAGGATATAAATGTGCTCAAAAGCAAACTAGCTAAATCATTTGTGATGAAGGATTTGGGTGCTGAAAAGGTAATCCTTGGTATGAGAATAACAAGAGATAGGAAAAGTCGCAAATTGACATTGTCTCAAGGTGAGTACATAGAAAAGGTGTTGGAGAGGTTTAGAATGCAAAATGCAAAACTAGTTAGTACACCTTTGGCCATCCATTTCAAACTTAGTAAGAAGATGTGTCCCAAGACATAAGAAGAGATAAAATACATGTCCAAGGTTCCCTATTCATTAGCAGTTGGCAGTTTGATGTATGCCATGGTGTGCACAAGACTAGATATTGCACATGTAGTGGGAGTTGTGAGAAGGTATATGAACAATCCAGGTAAAGAGAATTGGAAAGCAGTAAAATGGATTCTCAGGTATTTCAGAGGTACTACTTCTCATGCATTATGTTTTGGAGGTTCAGACATTGTTCTACATGGATATGATGATGCAAATATGACAAGTGATAAAGAAAACAGGAGGAGCACCATAGGGTATATTTTTAATGTAGGTGGAACAACAGTAAGTTGGATTTAAAAACTACAAAAGGTTGTTTCTCTTTCAATAACAGAAGCATAATATGTTGTTGCTATAGAGACTAGTAAAGAGATGATTTGGTTGCTGAGGTTCATGGAGGAATTGGGTAAGAAGCAAGAGAATAGTAGGTTATACAGTGACAACCAGAGTGCCATTAATATTGCAAGTAACTTAGTTTTTCATTCAAATACTAAACATATATAGATCAAGTACCATTTCATAAAATTTGTTCTGGAATATGAAGTGTTAAAGTTGGAAAAGACACATACTAGTCATAATCTTGCAGACATGTTGACAAAGGTAGTAACCAAAGAGAAACTAAGTTCCTACTCGATTTTAGCTGGCCTTCAAGCATGACGATGAAGAAGAGAAATTTTCCAAGTCCAAGGTTCAGAACATAGTCCAGCAAGTGTAGTAGTGGTGGAGTTTTTGTGATCAGTCTTGAAGTGGAAGATTGTTGGTAGTGGAGCCTGATCTTCCTGATTCAAAGATGTTATTGTTCATCCGTGTAATTTGTACCCCAATTTTACCGTACACTCGTCCTAGAAGAGGGGTGTGGGGGAGGCACCCCTGAAAGAATTTTTTGGCATGTTTGTAGGCCAATAGTTTACATGCCCATGGTATTGGGTGACCCGTGGTATTTTCCCATGGTAATTCCCCTATAAAAGGAAAGCATTGTAATACGGTTGTGTATTGTATTGTAACATTGTAAAACAATCTCTATGATTGTGTAAGAGAGACTATGAAAGAGTGAAGAGGAAGTGTAGCAAGGTTGTTGCGGGTTGTATCCCTTCATTTTGCTGGATGGTATAATAATAAAGGGCCGAAAATTTATGTGTGGGCGTAGCCCATCTTGGGTGAACCATGGTATATATATGTCTCTCTTGTAATGTGTGAACCACGTTGCATCTTGTTTAATTGTTATTTCTTTGTGATCCTATTTTTCTAACATAAAGCTTCTCTTACTAGATACTTTCCATACCAATAAGTTTTAAAAATATTATTCATTCTTTGTGTGAATAATTACAATGTAGTACAAATGAAAGAAAGCATCACCATGAATTGTGTTGTTATCAAGGGTGTGTGATTCATCACATCATAATAGGTCACCATTATCAATGCACTCGTACCTCCATTAGCATATAAGAGCATATAGGCACTAATTGTTAGTGAAATCTAGTATAATGTATTAATTTATCTATTCACACATATAATCTTATTTGGAACATTACTCTTAATGCATAAACACATGTGCATTGAGGGGAATTCGAGAACACTAAACATAACTTTATAGTGAACTTAAAATGCAATGGAGCACTGATTACAAGTGCAGGTGCAACCTATAAGATAATCGTGTTAGGATTATTATAATCCTCCCTTGTTCATATATAGTCTATTGATCATCTTGTCTAGCATAGGGAGACATTTTTATTGTATTGGAGTATGGGGAACACATATAGAGGTTAACTTCCACTTACTGCATGTTTATGCATGAGTTTAGGTGCCTCTAAGACCAGTCCCTACATTTTAGGAGCCACTCTGAGTGCCACCAACAACCTCCATCAATTGGTTGTGGTAGGTAACCAATTATGCTGAGTCAACCTTCAGTTACATTCAGTTAGATCACTCTCATTTAGTCTAGCTCTAGTTTTTCATGGCGGCATGGGGAAGTGGCACCTTTTTCCACCTACTTTGTTAATTTAACTAGTTTAACTAGTTTAACTGATTGTCGGACTGATTTATTTATCCAGATTTAGACTAGCGGCTCCCATGCATTGATTTAGACACCCCTAGTTAGCCAGTCAGTCAAGTTTAGTTGGTATCTATTCGAATCTTATCCACTTGATTTGAATTCTCCTTATTGTAACACTATTGTATATTGCTGGGAATAATGAATGAAGATTGATGTTGTAATTAACTAATCAATTCTTATAAGATTTGTCTCAAATTTTCCTTGTTCAGTTTACACTGTTCTTGATATTCCACTGCACAATTTCTCTCATTTTCATGTATATCAATGGTTCAATAATTTAACATGGTATGAGAGCCTTATTCAGGCTAGAAGCAATTCTTATCTGATATCCATTGTACACCAGAAGCAGCTGAGTTTCCTCATAAATACTGGAATGATAGCCTTTATCCCTTTGAATTTTGTTTAGAGAAGTCTATCCAGGTGTGACGGATTCTAAGAAAGTGTACATGTCGAGGTGGAAAGGCTTGAAACTGACATGATTGTGAATTTATTTTGGTTTTGTAGTGTAATTTGCAGTTACGTACGTAGCTTCTTGAGGAATTGATTGTTTCAACATACAAACAGATGGATTCCTCATATCTCGTACCCTGAATCCTTACACCCTTCAACTATAGTGATTGGAGGGAAGATATGCGGGTAGCCTTGCACAAGATTGACCTGTATAGGATGACTATGGGCATAGAAACCGAGCCCCACCAGCATCTTGACAAGAATGATTTTTTGAATCTACTTGATGAGGCTTTCGGCTTGATGTGTACTCATATCTCCCAGGATGTTTTGTTCCACCTTGAGGGACTTAGGACTCTGAAGGAAGCTTAGAAAAATATTGAATCTTTGTTTGGAAAATAAGATGAGCTTTGAGGGCACATATTGGAGAATAAGCTCATAGCTCTACAGCCTAGCAATTTCTAATCCATTCAGCAATTCTTCACAAAGTATAAGTCTCTAGTACTTGGAGAGGAAATATGAGAAGCTTGTGCTTTTGTATTTAGAAAACTTGGTTCTGAGTACTCAGTCTTTGTCTCAACATTCCATTTTGGAAGATATTCCATCCCCAATTGGAAGATTCCTTCTCTAGATGCTTTTATCGAGAGCTTAATACAAGAGCAGGATAAATTGGTTCAAATGGGAGTGATTCAAACCTCCAAGAATCAAGGTGACTCTTGATGTCAGGCTCAAACAATACACAAGCCAGATGGAAGCATAAGGGGAAGGAGCCCAAATCCACTGATTCAAATCCAAAAGAGCTGAATTATATATCTTCCAAAGGAGCCTCAAGTTCCAAGAAAAAGAAGAAATTCGAGAAGAATAGATGTCCATATTGTATGAGAGGCTTTCATCTTGAAAGTCGGTGCATGAAGAAGACAATCGACTAGCTATCAACCCTCCTTGAATAGAACAATATTTCCCTTCCACAAAGAGTAAAGAAGTCTGATGCTGGAAAGTGACAGAATATAATGAGAGGTGCCATTCCTTGGAGGTGGGCCTCACTCGGTCGAAAGCTTACTTGATAGATTCTGGAGCATCCAACCACATGGTTTCCTCCAAGGAATCCTTCACCATACTCAATCTCACAGGAGGACCTATTATTCATATGGGTGATGACTCTTAGATCCCAATAGCATGAAGAGGTTCTATTAAAATCCAACATGGATAGTTTAGAAATGTACTCTATATGCCCTCTCTTGCAACAAATTTGTTATCTGTATACCAGATGACTCACATTGGCTCACCAAAGTAAGTGGTATTTGGCCCTGAATCAATAGAGATCACATATATATCAACTGGGAAGATTATAGTGAAAGGTGTTGCAGACCATGCCTCCAAGGCATATGCATTCTCACATTTCATGCCATACTCATATCCATTACAGCTACAGCTTCCATTCGTAGCAGATGAAGGTATTAAAACTCCTTTACTTCCTATTGCAGATACATATGTATTGTCTAACATTTCAGATTCAGATTCAGAAGAAGAGAAAGGTCAACATGATTTTGACATTGAGTTTACATATCAAAGATATCTAGATCTAGATCCAAAATCCACTTCATCTCAGCACCCTAAATGGGCTCAACGGCTCATCAAAGCAGCTGGGGATGTTGATGGGGATCCAAATGATAAGAGAAGAATGAGGTCCTAGTATCAGAAAGAGTATGTTGCATTATCCTACAAAGATCCACTTCTCCCTAAGAAGTGCTTCATGATGTTGGGGTCAGATCCTCAAACATTCAAGGAGGATTTCCATGATCCAAGATGGCAGGCATCTATGGATGAGGAATTTGATTCGCTACAAGACCAAAAAACTTGGGAACTTGTCTCCTTACCTCCAAGGAGGAAACTAGTTCAATGCAAATGGGTCTACAAGACCAAGATAGCCTCTCATGGAACCAAAACCAAGTACAAGGCTCGATTGGTGGCCAAATGATATTCATAGGTTCAAGGATTGGACTATAATGAGACAATTTCTCCAGTAGCTAAAATGGATTCCATCAGACTTGTCTTGGCAGTTGCAGCTTCAAAAAGGTGGGATGTACATCACATGGATATAAAGAGTTCCTTCCTCCATGGTGACTTGAAGGAGGAGACTTACATGAAACAACCTAAGGGGTACATTGAGGATACTTCCTTAGTTTTCAAACTGAGGAAATCACTCTATGGGCTCAAACAAGCCCCCCGGGCATGGTATTCCAAAATGGATTCCTTCCTCATGTCACAAAGATTTGAAAGATGCAAATCAGATTGCAATGTTTATTTTGAGGCGGGGGGGGGTTCCCATGAGGTTTTCCCCATTTTCCTTACTTTATTAACCAGTTTTATTTTTCATTAGATTTTATGGGTGAATTTTTGCCTAGTTGTTAGGGCCCAAAGTTGTCCAAGTCAGTATTAAGGGGGGCGTGTTAGGATTATTATAATCCTTCCTTATCCATATATAGTCTATTTATCATCTTGTCTATCATAGGGAGACATTATTACTGTATTGGAGTATGGGGAACACATATAGAGGTTAAATTCCACTTACTGCATGTTTATGCATGAGTTTAGGTTCCTCTGAGACCATTCCCTACATTTTAGGAGTCGCTCTAAGTGCCACCAGTAACCTCCATCAGTTGGTTGTGGTAGCTAACCAATTATGCTGAGTTAACCTTCAGTTAGATCACTCTCAGTTAGTCAAGCACTAGTTTTGCATGGATGCATGGGGAAGAGGCGCCTTTTTCCACCTACCTTGTCAATTTAACTGGTTTAACTAGTTTAACTATTGTCAGACTGATTTAGTTATCCAGAGTTAGACTAATGGCTCCCATGCAGTGATTTAGACACTCCTAGTTAGCCAGTCAGACATGTTTAGTTGGTAGATTCAAATCTTATCCACATGACTCGAATTCTCCTTATTGTAACATTGTTGTATACTGCTGGGAATAATGAATGAAGAGTAATGTTGTAATTAATTGATCAATTCTTATCAGATTTGTCTCAATTTTTTCTTGTTTAGTGTACATTCTTCTTGATATTCCACTGCACAATTCTACTTCACAAATGCTCTCATTTTCCAGTAAATCAATGGTTCAATAATTTAATAAACCGACCTTTGATGTGAGCCAAATGGAAGGGCTAAACCAATGACAATCTTTTTAGTTTTTTTTAACAAACAAGCTTAATTTTAAATTTTAAAATGCAAAAAAATATAAATTAAGGGATAAGAACTAATTTAGTTGGTCTCTTATTTATTGAGGAGGCATGGTTGCCACATTAGAAAAAAAAATCGAAAGCCTTTGCAAAATTCAAAAATCAATGCAAATCCATTGTGGAAGTGAAGCAATTGGGAAATGTGAGAATTTAGTAGCATCATGCAATGGGGTGGTTATATGCTTGTATAGGTGTGAAGCACTAATTGATAGTTGGAAAGAAAGTTTGGTTTGGTGTTTTTTTAAATGATCCTAGGATGATGCACCTAATAAACTAAAACATGGTGGATTTATATGTATTGAGTGTCATTTTAAATAAATTTTCACAACAGAAATTGAGCCCAAAATCCGACGGCTTCCATGTCTGAAATTCAATAATGCCCTGTCGGTTATTCGACATATGCATTTTTTTTGTCGTCGGTGAAATAACGTCAGATATTCGACGTCCTGCAAATACCTATTGAAGATCCGACTACACCATCGTTGAATGTCATCCAGTTTTGCTCAAAAAAATTATGATTATGCCATCGAAATTTCAACACCACGGCGTCGAAGATTCTACATTCCGATGTCAGAAATGCAACAGAGCCTTGTCGAATGTCACTCAGATCTGATGCAAAAAAGTTTTATACCATCGCATTTCCAACACGTTATCGTAGGTTGTCTGACATGTAGCCGTAGGTTTTCCGACTCATAGCCATAGGTTTTCCGACACATATCCGTAGGTTTTTCGACACGTATTCGTAGGTTTTGCGATGACTATCTGACGGGCTCGGCTGTCGAAGCCATGGCAGTCCCATCGGACGTCTTTGGAAGGATGTCGAAGATACGACAGGCACGCGTCAGCTGAACAACGACAAATACTGTCGAATCTTCAACAACCTCGTCAGACATCCTCCAATGGCCGTCGAAAATGCAACGGGCAGTTGTGTAATTAAAAAAAAAAAAATTGAAATTTTGAAAGTCTGACACCATGGCGTCCAAAGTCCTACGCGTAGCCGTAGGTTTTGCGATGGCTATCCGACGGGCTCGGCTATTTGAGCCATGGCAGTCCTGTCGGACATCTTTGGAAGGATGTGAAAGATGCGATGGGTATGTGTCGGTTGACCGATGACTAATATTGTCGAATCTTCAACAACCTCATCCGACATCCTCCAATGGCCATTGAAAATGCGACGAGCTGTTGTGTAATTAACAAAAAAAAAATTGAAAGGTTGCCATTCACCAGTTAATTTACCCTTTGATTTCAAATCTAGAAGTGTCATTTATGAAGGGTACCACCTTGGAGTTAGCGTGCAACAAATAGACGATAGACAAGACATCCATACATTCATGAAAGGATATGGTTGATCAAAACAAAGATACTAAGAGATTTGTTTTGTGTGTGATACCTTTCGATCATTCTTGAGGGTTTCATGTTGTTTCATGAGGGTTCTCATAATCCCCATTTTCAATAAGGGTTTTCCTCAGTCTTTCCCCAAACCCTTAGGTGTATCATTTACCAGTATTATTAATGCTCTTCGTGCTCATGGGGATGATACATAGGAAAAAACATAAAATTTCAGATTTAATTGATACTTACCAAGATGTTTTGCAAGAATTTCATAATATAGGTTGGGTGAAGTTTATTTACAAATTACATGGTCATCACAAGAATATTGGTGTTGCATTTTCTCAAACATTAATGGTGAGATGGCTCACATTGGGGATTTAGAATTTTAGGTGGATAAAGTTTTGATAGCCCATAGTGGTGAAACTATAGAAAATGCTCAAGATTGTACCCCGTTGGTTAATGAGAGTAGAAAAGTAATTGACCTAAAACCTCAATCATTGCTACAGGAGGAAAATTCTCTCATAAATACACTTGAATAGTCAGTTAAATATATTGAAACTAGTATGCATGTATCTAGTATTAGCAACATCGATTTATTAGAGTAGAATAATCCCATGACATACCTACTAGTAACTATGACTCATACAAAGAACATGGTATTCATGTGTTTATCCTTAAATACATGTAAGTCTTAAACCTAGAAAACTAACATGATTCTATTACATACCTTCCAGTAACCCTTTCGAGTAACAGGAGCATATTGATGTTTACGCTTGAAGTGATTAGGATCAACACCACCAAATACTATCTCTCCTCCGTCTTGAATCACTAGGAGCACCCTGCTTGAATCCCCAATGATTGGGTCAATATGAGAAAAAAAACCAAGGATGATAATTATGGATTCAATGAAGTGCCACCTAATCCCTCATATTGTAGGAAAATAGGCTAACAAAATGTATGAAGCAATGACTACTCTATACTAGAGTGTCATCAATTCCCAGTAGATTCACCTGAAGAACAAACTCAACAATACATGCATCACTGACTACTCTAGAGTCTGTACTAGAGCGTGAAAATTTCCTAGAAGGTGCTCTTGAATAACAACCTCACCAATACATGCATGACTGACATAAGCATAGTGGTGAGATACCTTATGACACATATCTAAGAGATCAATTCCTTTTTAACGGTATGAATATTAAAAAGAAGTTGTTAGTGCACATTGCACTAATTGGTTTGTTTCCACCCTAGGGAGATTTAGAAAGGTGTATATTCCCACGAGCATATTCCAAACCTAACAGTTTTGATATCCCTATTCATACCAAAAAAATATTTCAATTGATATAATGAATGACCTATTCAAAACTCAGCAGTCATGCTCTCCAATGTATTTCAAAAAAATATTTCATTTGAAAGGTTTCCATTCACCAATTAGTTTACCCTTTGATTTCAAATGTTTTGGCTAATAAGTTCAATGTCTTATTGCGAGGCTCTGACAAAATGTGATATTCAACCTTACATAACCTAAGTTTTAACTATTACATTGTTGAATCTCTTATAATGTTAGGTATTTTACTATGTCAATCTTTAAATAGACTAACTTGATGAAATGAATTGAATGATCTTAACTCAAACAACTCAACATAACTCAACATAATTCAAATAACTCAACACTAACTTGAACATGATTTCCAGATTCTAAAATGGTAGTTCAAAAGGTATTAGGACTAGGAAGCAAATAATATCATAATTTTTAAATGTTATGCATGATTGCTAACCATTCTCATTTAGTGACTGTGTAGTTACGCCTTTTGTGGATGTTAAATTGCAACTTGAAAAATACACGTGATTACTGATATTGTCATCTCTATGTAGATCACAACCAATGACATAACATTAGAGTAATCTAGGGTAGGAGCACGGTTTACCTCTTGTTCTTGTGATTTCAACACAAATTATAAGGTGTTGAAAATTATGAAATCCCTTTCTTTACCTAATACCAACATTTAGAATAGTCATGAAATTCTACACAAAGGAAAAACATTGGCTAAGATAGCTTGCTTATCGACATTATTGTGATGTAAAATGACTGGATGTTACTCTATGTTACAAGTATATAATGTTCAAAAGTTCAAAATACTACATTATAATTTTAATTTACAATCACAAACAAGGATTAAAATATTGTTACCAGTATAGAGTCTAGACAACATAGCTGAAACATGCAGTTATGAAAACCATCACACTGGAATAAAATTCACTTCCTGCAGATACCTGTACTGAGAACATTTCGCAAACAGTCTCTTATGTTTAGTGTATATTACTATCAGCTTCTAGGTAACTGCCCAGATGAACAATTAGTCAGAAACCTGAAGAAATCATTGTTTGATGAGAATCCATGTAACCTTCTTAGTCTTTCCTAAGCATGCAAAATGGAATACAAATAAACTCATAAGGATATCATACCTGACAAAGCAAGGAATTAATTCAAACTACAATTCTATTTTAGCTAATTTCCTATTATAGCTCATAGCATTATCAAAATTCATGGCTACAAATGGGCTTTCTTCAATAAAAAACATTTTTTCCTTGGCAAAGAACCTCGAAGCCAGGCTATTTACATCAAACACTAAAACCCATCTAATTCTATACATGTGAAGAATGACTAGGAGGTAAAAAATGGAATGCTTAAAATCCACTGTAGGCAGAGGACAAGAAATAGCCTAAACAAATGGTACCCAAGCATTATGTTTATGATTGATCAAGAAATTGATTTACCAAGGGGTACACGTCACAGAGGGATTTTGAAAGTTATTTTAAGGCCTCTAGAATTATTTGAATCTCGGGAATCTATGAACATTGTTCTCATATTTCAAAGATATACCACATATAGCCTAAGTGGACACTTGGGAAACTACGAATAAAGGTGATGAGCACACTTGATCACCAAAAGGATAGCAATGAATCACTTGAAGTAGGCTCGTGGTGATGAACTCTACCCAATTTACCTTTTCCAACATCAGAGTTAAATAAAAATACCAACAGTGGATTATGGGTCTAAAAAGGGGATGAAAATAGAGCTCAACTCATCACAAGCACAAAAATAAATATGCAATAAGAATGAAGATCTTCAAGACCCTTACCACTCTGAGGTTTTCCATTGGTTGAGAGTGGTTCTTGTCTTTAACTATGATAGCTTCAAAACTTCTCACTATAATATTTAATCAAATGGAAGACTTGGCATGTGGAATCTAAATGATGATTGGGAAAGGATACTAAAATTCCCAATTTTGATCGAAAATTGATCGGTAGGATCTATGGAGGATGAGGCTTGTAAGACTGTATATTTAGCTAGCATGACGTCTTGACACAAATATTTACAGTCCGAACCATTGTAATGTCCTCTTCTGATTAGGCATTGAGGACCAAAACCGCTAACCTATGTGATTCCTTTGGGTTCGAGCGGTTACTGACAGTTAGGGAATCATCTAAAGACTGATGCCATCTATAGAAAATCTAGGGAATCATCATGTTATCACCATTAGGTCAAGAAGGGCCACCAGGGCCAAAGGCCACCATCATGCATGCCATATAAGCATTATTTAATGATGCATACACTCATTTAAGTCTTCATGCACATGCATGAAAGTCAACTGCAAATTAGAAAATAAAGTGACCTAATTAGGTAAAAGATTGGGGTTTTTGCAGTTGAAAGTTATAAAAGGAAGATAAAGTGAAAGGAGACTCACTTTTGATGATTATTATTTTGGAGCTCTTGAATAGTAGCACAGCGTGTAGCACGACAGTTGGGGTTGGAGATGGCGTCTTCAGCTAGTGGGGTTTCGGCAGTGAGATATCTGTCCTAGTCTCATTCAGGGTAAGCCATACAGGTTCACCATTTTCTCTTCCATTCATTCATAGTTATCTAGTATACTGCAGAGATTTTTGCAGGGGAACATGTGCAACCATAAGGGGTTTTCAGCCAGAAATCCCTAATCATTCGCTAGGTCTTCAAACCTCAGTTTTACTTCGAAACCCCAGAACCATTCTCATCATCGACATCTTACTCCATTACCCGGTGATTATCAGATCTGATCGTGCTCTTCCTGAGCAGTTATCAGCCATTTCGGGATCAGGGGGGGCATGAGCAGTTGCACCTCTAGAACAATTCGCTAGCCTACCTAGAGACCTCAGAACTTCTGCATGTGCCAGGAATTCTCTTTGGCACAGGAAGGCTATCAATCCTGCAAATCAGCAACTTCATCGGACACCTCCTTCACTGAAAACGTCACCCTTAGCTGATTTGGGGTTCGTGTTGCTGGGGTTTCACCGGAAGCAGAATATATTAGTTCATCTCCAATTCAGCTCTTGATGCATGCATATTCTCTCAGGAGCAGTCCAGCCAGCTTATCAGTGGTAAGTGTTCATTCTATCCTACAAACCCTAACCGTAATTTTTTCTATAAAATAGGGATTTTTGCATGGCAATTTGCATGCTCGGTTGTATCAGTGCATTTGCTTAGAATTAGAAAATATCAGGATTTGGGATATTAGAGTGGTATCAGAGCTATCTTCTTGGCCAGCTGTGGGCTTAAGAAATGAGACATAGATGAATACATAAGGAGACCCTTTTGTAACCTATAGGAGAGGAAAGAGTAGATACACAGGGGAATTTGAGGATATCCAACTAGAGGATATCAGCTCAGACATGGAACAAATAGGTATACACTCTGATAAGGGAAAAGGAATGGGAGAAGAGGAGGACAGGATGGATTTTCGCAACTTAGTATCTGCATTGCAAGACTTAGCCAAAGGGAAAAAAGATGTACTCAATGCAATCAACAGATTATCTATGAAACCATAAATAGGTATCAATAGTACACCTCCATCACCAGTAGATCGCAGATCTACAAGCAGCAGTGGAAAGGTTGCGTACACTAATTTACAGAATACACCACACATATATAGCAGACCTTCCAACAGGCCTGCGATGCCTCACTTCTTGGCAGATAGAGTAGGTGGTCCAGTCATGCAGGTAGAACCTAGTGAACCTTTTGGGGCTTATTTGCAAGAATATAGAGACTTAAGGGATGAGTTTCATGCCGCCATGTCTTTTTTGGAATTCTACCACATGAAGAGTAGGAACACGCCTCAGAATTTCAAAAAGATATTCAATTACAACTATGAGTTGCAGAAGACCTTGGGCAGGTTGACCATCCCAAACTTTGATGGGACTCACGGAGGTTCAGCGAGGATATGGGTTCAAAAGTTGGATACCTAATTCCAACTCAATCCCATGACAGAGACAGATGCCATTAAATTGGCTACACTCCACCTGGACAAAGAGGCGCACGAGTGGTGGTACCACGGATTGGTGACATTGGGTCACAACACCATACACTCCTATGGTGAGTTCACTCCGAAGCTCATGGAGCGGTTTGACAGGAAGGACCCACAGACACATTTTAGGGAGTTGGCTCAACTCAAACAGACAGGCAGTGCAAAATCATTCATCTCAGAATTCCAGAGGATAGCGGTCATGGTAACTGATGTGTCAGAGAGCAGGTTGACTATGTTATTCACTAAGGCCCTAACAGAGCCACTACGGGGATGGGTGAAAGCCTACAAACCCCTCACTCTATAGGATGCCATTAGTAGAGCCATAGATCTACAGGATTCAGTCCCCAAGAACAGGGTCTCGCTCAAAACCAACTTTCCTGTTAGGGACAAGGACAAGAAACCTTTCCAGCAGGATGTTCCCAAGAAAACATGGTTAGACGAGGACACTAGGAAATACTTGAGGAGGAAGAAACTATGTTTCACTTGTCAAGAACCATGGGTACCAGGACACAGGTGTGCAGGGAATGCGAAGGCTCACTACATCGAGGTATATTTGTATAGTGATGAGGATGACTATGAGTAGGAAGCCACAGAATAACTACGGGCAGCTGAGGAAGAATCACACCAGGGTGATACACCAGAGGGAGTCATTGCTACATTATCTGGAGTACCAAGATTCCATACTCTCAGGGTCAGAGGAGTAGTACAGGGTCACAGAGTAGGAGTATTAATTGATGGGGGAGCAACCCACAATTTCATTGACTCCGCTTGGGTATCCAAGAGAGGTATTCAGACCGAGAAGTTCGAAGGATTCACTGTAGCAGTAGCTAGGAACTCCAGCATGGAGTGCAACTACTAGATTACAAAATTGAATGTCGCCTTAGGTAACTATCAGATGACAGATTCCTTCTATGTAGTAGATGTATCGGATACTCATGTAGTATTGGGTGTTCAGTGGCTTTATTCCACAGGGAAATACACTACAAACTACAGGGAAATGGAAATGGAGTTCCAGGGGCCAAATGACAAACGGGTAGTTTTGAGGGGCATGAACACTTATCCCCCAAAACCAGTCTCGTCACAGAGAATGGAGGCGGTACTCCGACATGATGATATAGAATGGGCTGCATAATGTTTGGTTGCCTTTAGGAAACCCCCAGAAACCAACACATGACACCCAAGTGACATTCAGGCCTTGCTACGGAAGCATGAAAAGGTTTTTTGGGACCTTCCATCAGGTAGACCGCTAGACCAAGGCTTTGAACACATTATTGAGCTAAAGGAGGGGACACAAGCAGTCATCACCACTCCTTACTGGCATCCCAAAAGATACAAGGATGAGATCGAGAAAATAATTAAAGAATTACTGGAGCTTGGATATATTCGGCCCAGTTCTAGCCCCTTCGCATCCTTAGTAGTATTGGTCAAGAAGAAGGATGGTACACTGCGAATGTGCATCAAATATCGAGCACTTAAAAAAAAACCATTAAGAATAGGTATCCCATCCCTAGAATTAATGAACTCATGGATGAAATTTGGGGAGCCAAATACTTCTCCAAGATTCATCTTCGGTCGGGGTACCATCAAATCAGAGTAAGGGACCAAGACATCTCCAAAATAGCTTTTCACTGTCACTATGGTCACTATGAGTTTTTGGTCATGCCCTTCGGACTTACCAATGCTCCAGCCACTTTCCAGTCATGCATGAACCATACCTTCAGAGTTCAGCTACGTAATTTTTTGCTAGTATTCTTTGATGGAATCCTGATTTACAACAAAACATGGGAAGAGCATCCGAAACACCTGGACGAAGTACTGAGCATTCTAGAAGAACACTCGCTTTACGCAAAGATGTCCAAGTGTGAATTTGGAATGAAGGAAATGATGTACTTAGGGAACATAATCAATGAGGAAGGAGTACAGGTTGACATGGAGAAAATCTGAGCTATCAGAGATTGGCCCCCGCCAAAAACAGTAACAGAATTGAGAGGTTTCTTAGGACTATGCACCTATTACTGATAGTATGTTAAGGGATTCTCCCAATTTGCAGCACCCCTCACATATCTCACAAAGAAGGGAGCATTCACCTGGACAGACTTAGCACAAAAAACTTTCAAGGAGGTGAAAGTTATTATGAGTTCCTGTCCAGTTTTAGCTTTACCAGACTTCTCACAACCCTTTGTAGTAGAATGTGATGCCTCAGGGGAACGGTTAGGAGCAGTATTGATGCAAAATCATCACCCTATTGCATTTGAGAGCCGTAAATTGAAGAACTACGAGCACCACTACTCCATATATGACAAAGAGATGCTAGCCATCTTACATGCTCTTACAAAATTCAGACAGTACCTAGTGGGCAATAAGTTCAAAATCAAAATAGCCTCAAGTATTTTGTGGAGCAGAAGGAACTGAATGAGCGCCAGCAAAGTACAAGCCTACGATTTCGAGATCAAGTATGTAAAATTTAAGAATAATGTAGTAGCTGATGCATTATCCAGGCATCCTGCCTCACTATCTCTCAGGAGTATATCCACATATTGGAGGGAACTTCTCTTAGTGGAATACTCCAAAAATAAATTCGCTTGCGAATTATTGGATGGACAAATTCAAGATGACAAGTACAGGATTGTTGATGACATCATCTATTACAAGAACATGATATACCTCATCCTAGAATCTGTGTTGAGGAAAAAGATCATTCAGGCAGCACATGACTCTCCATTATCAGGACATCAGGTTTTCTTGAAGACCTACAGACAGATCCAAGAGAGGTTTTCATGGAAGGGCCTCAAGGGGGAATTTATGCAGCACATATGGGAATGTAGCATCTGTCAACAGAATAAGATTGAGAACATCCATCCAGCAAGGTTGCTTCATCCACTACCAATTCCATAACAGAAGTGGGAAAGCGTCTCTATGGACTTCATTACAGGGTTTCCCAAGGTCCAAGGGCGAGATTGTTTATATGTAGTAGTTGACAGACTGACCAAGTTTGCACATTTCTTTTCTATATCAGCATATTACTCTGCAGCTCAAGTAGCTGAGTTATTCTTCAGGGAGGTCTTCAAGTTACATGGGTTACCTAAGACCATTGTTAGTGATCAGGATAGCAGATTCACAAGTGCCTTCTGGAAGGAACTATTCATATTAGTGGGGAGCAAACTGGATACCAGCACGAGTTATCATCCCCGGAGCGATGGAAGAATTGAAATAGTCAACAAGTGGATTGAAGGATATCTGAGGAACTATGTAATAGGGCAGCAGTGAACCTGGATCAAATGGCTACACTTAGGGGAGTATTGCTACAATACTACCTATCACATGTCTATTAAGATTACTCATTTTAAGACATTATATGGCTACGAGGCCTTGGACAATGCAGATTTATCATTTGGAGACAGTAGGGTTCCTAAGGCAAAGGATTGGATATAGGACAGTCAATATATTTTAAAAATATTGAAGGAAAACTTACAGACAGCCCAGAATCAGTAGATTTTATATGCAGACAAACACAGGATTGAGCAGAGCTTTGAGGTAGGGGATTTGGTATACTTAAGGCTCCAACCTTACAGACAGTCTTCACTTAAGAAGAAAGGAGTAGAAAAGTTAAAACCTCGCTTCTATGGACCCTACAGAATAATCAGGAACGTGGAAGAGGTGGCATATGAACTAGAACTACCACATGAAAGTAAAATTCACAATCTGTTCCATGTGTCCAACCTGAAAAAGACCCTAGGGAAACACATTGCTCCATCAACAGAATTACCTCCTTTAGATGATGAAGGATTGCTGATATTGATTCTTGAACGGATCATGCAAACTAAAGAAAGGAAACTCAGGAACAGGGTAATTAGGGAATACTTGGTTCAATGGAAGGAACTACCACCAGAGGATGCCACATGGGAAGGTGAACAGGTATTGCAACATCCCATTTTACAGTTGCTTGAGGACAAGCAATCTCAAGTGGGGAGGACTGTAATGTCCTCTTTTGATTAGGCATTGAGGACCAAAACCGCTAACCTCTGTGATTCATGTGGGTTTGAGCAGTTACTGACAATTAGGGAATCATCTAAAGACTGATTCCATCTATAGAAAATCTAGGGCATCATCATGTTATCAGCATTAGTTCAAGAAGGGCCAAAGGCCACCATCATGCATGCCATCTAAGCATTATTTAATGATGCATGCACTCATTTAAGTCTCCATGTGCATGCATGCAAGTCAACTGCAAATTAGAAAATAAAGTGACCTAATTAGGTCAAAGATTAGGGTTTTCGCAGTTGAAAGTTATAAAAGGAAGATAAAGTGAAAGGAGACTCACTTTTGATGATTATTATTTTGGAGCTCTTGAATAGCAGCACAGCGTGCAACACAATAGTTGGGGTTAGAGATGGCATCTTCAGCTAGCGGGGTTTCGGCAGTGAGATATATGCCCTAGTCTCATTCAGGGTAAGCCATACAAGTTCACCATTTGCTCTTCCATTCATTCATAGTTATCTTGTATACTGCAGAGATTGTTGCAGGGGCACATGTGCAGCCGTAAGGGGTTTTCAGCCAGAAATCCCTAATCATTCGTTGGGTCTTCAGATCTTAGTTTTACTTCAAAACCTAGGCACCATTCTCATCATCGACATCTTACTCCAGTACCCAGTGATTATCATATTTGATCGTGCTCATCCTGAGTAGTTATCAGCCATTTCAAGATCAGGGGGCGTGAGCAGCTGCACCTCTAGAACAATTCGCTAGCCTGCCTATAGACCTCAGAACTACCGCATGTGCCAGGCATTCTCTATGGCATGGGAAGGCTATCAATCTTGCAAATCAGCAGCTTCATTAGACACCTCCTTCACTAAAAACGTCACCCTTAGCTGATCTGGGGTTCGTGCTGCTGGGGTTTCACCAGAAGCAGAAGATATCAATTCATATTCGATTCAGCTCTTGATGCATGCATATTCTCTTAGGAGCAGTCCAACCAGCTTATCAGTGGTAAGTGTTCATTCTATCCTACAAATCCTAACCCTAATTTTTGCTATAAAATAGGGATTTTTGCATGGTAATTTGCATGCTCGGTTGTATCAGCGTATTTTCTTAGAATTAGAAAATATCAGGATTTGGGATATTACAACCATAAAATATCAAAGTTTTGTAGGAGTTATAATATTATAGTTTAATCAAGCTTGCAGTATTCATGAAAACTCATTTCACTCTTGAGTCCCTTCAATTCATTCAGTTCATAGATTTTTCATTGGATGGACCGTGAGTGACGTGACCAACTAACTGCCTTTGACCATGCATACAAAATGTAACCCTAATAAGAGAGTGATATGACACTAAAGAGAACTTGCATATAGGAAATTAAGAGTACATTTTCTAGCATAAATGCAAGATACAATAAAGGAAACTCAAGTTCCTATCTTGAAGCTTCATATGCATGAATATTCGCTCAGTAACTTGAAATGATGTTTTTTAATTAAATAACTGGTAAAGAATCACTTCCTAATCAAGCATACCAATAATACCTTTGAAACAAGTAGGGCACATACTCAGTATAGTGTTTACATACAAACATGTACTGTCAAAAACATTAAGTTTGGACTAACAAGCACAGGATTTACATATACATCTAGACAAAGTAGTTTCATAGTGTTTGAGATGGTATTCGAAAAATGGATTGAAATGCTACATGAGAGGTAGGTGGCTGTAGCCAAGTGTAGAGGCTAGGAAAGCTAATAGAATGGTATCCTACTCAAAGAGTCTACAATGGCATGCAAATCGTAGGTCTCAAGGTTGAGACTACTAATTAAGATAAATGAAGATAAGGAAATGGTAGATCTCAAGAAAGAGAAAGGCACTTAATATGTTAATTTATGTTAATTTAGCACTTCCTTTGCTATGTTGGTATCAAAGCCATTCTAGCTAATAGGTTTTTCTCTTAAATTTCCATTTGATGCTAAGCTTAATTTATTGACTTTTAAATTAATTCTAATTAAATATTTTTATGTTTGTAGCATTACACGGTTGGAAACCTATGTAAAGTGGCTAAAACTTAGACCTGGGAACTTTTTATAATAAGTATCAGTAGTAAACAATGATATCTAGAAAGTCTGATATGACTTTGAGCTTGTTCTGGGCAGAGTTTGTGGATATTAGAGAAGTAAATCCATTTCTATGGGAAATCTGGTTTAATGAACAACAATAATTACCCTAAATATCCATGTTGTTGGGCACATACTGGTCCTTTAAATCATTTCTCAACCCTATTTGACCTCCTAGTGAGCGGTAATCCAGTTTTGGGAAAATATATTGATGAGAATGGCTCTAAACCTTGAAATCTAGGGAAAATTAATGGGTATAACACAAAAATAGGTTTCAAAATACCATGTTTGGGTGAGATATGTGTAAAGAACAATAGCATAAAAGTGTCCTTGGGAATATTGTAGCAGCAAAGAACTATCTCTTGGCGTCAAATCAATAGTATCACTTCAACATTATCATTTCTAGGAAGCTCACATGGCATATTAGATTGATTTTTAAGCACTGTAGGGTGAATTTTTCAAAAGCGTTGGCCCTACTGGATTGTCTTCACTTTCATTGAGGGATAATCCACCTTTGAATCATGTTTCAAGAGTTTTGTGCACCTTTCCTAGCATAACGAAGGTACAATCTAGGAAAAAAAACTTAGCAGTGAAGAAGTATGGCAACATTTATGTGTTATATAGGCTCCTCTATATATCACATGAGGCTTAAAAATGTTGATCCAATCCTCATAAGTCATCCTTAGAGGAATCCACTTCCATTTACGAGGTATTTCAACTATGTCTAAATAGGATTGAGGACACCATTGAAAGTCTTCTTTCAGCAAGCGCTCGGCCTTGGAGGATACTTTTCACTAAAGGAAGGCCTTATTTCTATATTAATTGAGTATTGGATTAGTCCATTGGATATATAGAGATCGATATCTCTTAGAGGTTGTTTTTTTTGTTACTATATGAATATTATTGGAGAGGCATCTTTCTTGAAGGTGACTTAGGGGAGACACAACATAAGTTTAGGTTTCCTTCCAGTATGGAGAGGCCTTCTAATGAACACTTTTGTGGACAAGGTTAAACATTGCATCTTAGGGGCTTTTGGAGGTTTGGGTTTGCTTCTACTTGTCATCAACCATCATTGCTTTATGGAGGACGTTTTTACATGTGGAAGATATCTTGGTGTAATTTGAAATGCAAAAATAAGTCCTTATTTAGAATTTAGATTTAAAATAAAAGAAAGAAAACAGGACTCACCAACAAAGAAAATAGTGTGCCCTCTTATTATCCTTCAATTCAATGTCATGCACATGCATATAACTTTTACTTGGGTGATTCAATGTTCAAACAATATGACGAATGGATAAAATGTAATTCATAGCCATATGTCCAATGACAAATGGCCATTTCCCATGTATTTTCATGTACATATGGAATTCATAGCTATATGGAATTGGTAAAGTATTACCAAGGGGCTAGTTATCCTGACAAATCAAACTATTTAAGGTAAGTTTTTAGATCAAATAGAACAAAGTTCACCTGAATGTACGGTAATCATCATCATCAACTAAATGTGTGTGTGTGCACATGCATAAATACCCAATACACAGCTCAATCAAACAAAAGAAAACATAAATATACCTTGATTTGTGGAGCTTCGCACTGTCTTCTTATGCTTTACCTTTCAAAACATCATTCAACATACTTCAAATTTTGTCATGTTGCAATAGTTTCATGTTAGGACCCATCAAATAAATTTATGTTTGTTTATGAAAATAACAAATCCAATCTAAATAAATACAATACTATTACAATGTAAATTACAATACTATTCAAATCACCAAGTAAATTAATTGTTAATAATAGATCACCTGATAAAACATGGATAACCAAAAACACTATGTATATAAGCCCATCGATCACATCAAAACGCCATTTCTTGCCTCTTAACTATGGAAATGTTTCTCAGCACTATCTGTGACAAGTTCCAATCAAGGAGTCAAATAGCAATAGTGAAAATTATACACTAAAATTATAGAAATAGTTGTTTTTTAATGTATTCTTCCTTACCATTCATTGAGCTCCTCTTTGTTTCGAGAATAATTTAATATTCTCTACTAAACAATACCAACCACGTGAAGGTGGAATCTCTTATGGCCCCTCCCCCCCCTCATGTCACTCTCAATTCCCCAACCCCAATGCATCTACTTGCAAATAACAATTTATTTCACTATTTCACAATCCAAATAACAATGCATCTACAGTGCAAATAACAATGCATCTACTGCACATTATTTCACTCAATAGCTGAAAGATGATTTCATTAAATTATTCTTTAAATCATTCATTAAACCGTTCAATCATTCAATAGCTGAAAAAACCATTCATTTAGTCAATGGAAGATAATAAAAAATTAGTAAACCATTCATTAAAGCAATCATTTAAACATTCATTCATGAAACAGAGGAAAAAACCATGAATTTTTTTTTATTATAAATAAGAATTACTCAAAATTTGTTTAGTCGCTTCCTTTTTACTTTTCTTCTCTTTAAATATTTAGTTAGAGTCACATCTTCTGGAATCTGATCCTCGGTCGCCCTACTAGTCTTCTCACAAGGTTGAACTTCCGGCGAGGGGTGATGAATTTATGCAATAATGTCAAAATCTTTCATTAATATAATTATATTTTTATAAATACGAGTAATTCATTAAAAAAAACATTACGAATGTGTGGTTTTACCTTCCATGGGCACATCAACATGTTCAGCATTATCTTGTACATGCCCAACCTGTTCAGTGTTATCTGCATCTACATGCTCTGCAGTTGAATTGTGTAGAATTAGAATTAATGTTCATCATCTACAATTATATATACAAAACAGTAGCACATTAATAAATTCATTACCAGGAATTGAAGCATGATCTTCATCTGGTTGGTCATGTACATCCTCGACATGAACGGGGTCATTACTTTCCTACTCAAAAAGGAATAAATAATTTATGTTAATTTATTTATAAGGAATAAATTGCATGAGAATTAATAAATTATCATTAAATTATATAGTTTTTACATACCTATGCACTAGATGGATCAGAAGAAGATCGTGCAGTATGCCTAGACAAGCTTTTCCAGTGTTCAACAACGACGTAAAAGCCCTGTTCGAAGCCAAGCTTCATGTAATCCACACTGGGCAATTCTTTGAACCAGTCGGCCTTCATATTTGCATGATGTCATTAATTTTACATTTTTTGCTAGAACAAAACGAAACTAATTATCTGTATGATATTTGGATGTAGATTCAGGTTTTGCGATACTTACATATTGGGCTGCCAAGTTTGAGTAACCACTAGGCCCAAGCTTGTGTTGGCCAATTTTTTCAATTCTTGCCTGGTGACCTTAGATGTGTCCGAGAGCCTAATCAAGTTTTGAAATACATTAGTCGATGTACCAAATTTGATATAAAAACTAGTAATAATAAGGCTTACCACTACATTTTGGAATGTATTGCATACCTCCTTGTTCCTAGTGGTATCTTTCCTGGTTTTCTCATGCCCTTCTCTTTTCCATATTCCACCAGGGATTTCCACTCCATAGATGGAATCATTGGAGAGCGCTCATACCTAGGGTTATTTTCTAGGTGAACCCTATACTGGTCTCGTACAATCTTCAAATGTTTTCCAGCCTTCTGTAGGACCTTCGATGTATCGAAGGTATCTTTTCCGAACATACCAACTAAGCGATTAGTCAAATCATCCTTTAAAGCTTTTGGATACTTGTTCCACATTGTATGGATGGCGAGCCCAAATATCTCCAAGGCTAAATCATTCATATGTTTATAAAATATATCATTTCCTGCAAAACATTAATGCCATCATTAGTCCACATTAAAAAATATTATCAGTATATTAGACACAAATTATAAAAACTAAATTCAACAATCTATAATGACCTGGAATCCTCTCTATATTTATTGGAACCAGTTTTTCATTCACCAAAAATGTACACACTATTGAACCAGTGCTAGTGACACGAGAAGATTCAGGAAATGCATCCACATCTCTATCTAACCCTGCATCCACCCCTTCTTCTGCAGCATCTATTGTGGGTGGGGCAGCATCGACTGCACCCTCTGCTGCCATCGGGGGTGTCCTAGAGCATGTTTCCAATTGTTCATTGGACAATATGGGAGCAGTATGTGGTGTACGTGGAGTGGTTTGGTCATTGGGACCAACATTGCCTTAACCACCACTGATAAGCTCCATAACATGCTGTAAATTCAAACCATTGTATTATAAGTTCAATAGCATATAAAATAAAATATTATATTTTTTTTATAAATCAATTTACATTATTATTCGAGAAATTACTTCCAATTGTTTACGTTGTTGTAACAAAAATTGAATCCTTTTTTTGATCCCTTCTGTTTGTGGAACTTCCAATCTCAGAAGAATCAGTTCCTCATTTTGTTTTTCCCTGGTCTTCTGTAGCACCCTCAACGGTTCTGCAGACCCTCTAATTTCACTATCTCTCATCAACTGGGAGACCTCATTCTGTAAATAGTTTTGCTATGGTGTTTCATAAACCGAATCCCCTGTCTGCAATAGAAATATATAAAAAATCGCTTAGTCTTTGAAGCAATAGTGTGCGCAAACAATTATACTAACAAAAATTGTCTATCATGATAGATTCATAGTATTACATCTAGGATTACATGATTCCTAGATGATGGTGTGGTCTGATCAACAGCTGGGGACTTGCCCCGATCAGCCACCTGCAAAAAAAGTAGAGAACATTATCACAAGGAACGCAATATGTAAAAGCTAACAAATACAGAACAGAAATAAACACTATGCTACATATTTTATATGTGTACATTTTTTAAGTATTTAGAATGTGGAATTACATTTAGGTTTACTGATTGCCTCAAGGCTCCAATCGTCTGATCAACAGTTGGGGATTGTCCCCGGTCAACCTGCAAAAAAGGTAGACAACATTATCATCATGAACGCAAACATAAAAATGAAAAAATACATAAAAAAATAAACATTATGCTACACGATATACATGTTTACGACTTTAAAGTATTTGAAATGGAGAATTACATTCATGTTTTCCTATTGCCCCGATGCTGCAATCAGCTGATCAATAGTCGGTTGGCTTCCCTGGTCAACACTCTGCATGGAAAATAGATAAGATTATATAAACAAACCGAATATACTAATGGAAATACATAACAACAGATATGTATTTCCATCCTAAATTTATTACATTGGCAATATCGATGTAAACCTGCCGACTTGATTCAGCTCTACAAACATCTATGGAGAGGGAGGTGCCCCTGAGAGAACCCTGCATCAAAAACATACTAAAAATTACATAATGAAACCAGAAAAGTAGAAAATTACAATTATATGCTGACGAAAAATCCTATAGATGTTAAAATAATTGATAAAAGGTTGGTTAAATTGTTGGATGTACCACAAACATACTAACCGTGTTTGTACGTATCTACACGATTCAAATTGTAATTAATAAGCAGTTCTTCGCTAGCAGCTATTGATTTAATTGCACATACAAAGACATGGTTTCCTTCACGCGACTCAAATATGCAGTTGGGTTGCTTAAGTGTAGACCCCGGTTGTGTACTGTTTATAAACCCCGCAATATTACCAGTTGTTTTTTTCCTTCCGTCCATGTACAACGTTGCTCCTTTATTTTTATCTTTGTCTTTCAGTTGTATATAATTCGTCGACAACCCATATCTATGCATACTTAGTGTATATTGGACCAAGTGCATCCAATCATTGTAGTTGTAAGAGGGTCCAACATACTCCATCAATTCTGTACATCTGTCGTATCCAACTTTTATGTTATCCATGCAAAACAACCCCAATCCATGCAATGACGACAGTGCAATTCTATATATCCTCTCATTCACACAAAAATTAGTGTTTACTTGAGGAAGATCCCTAAGAACCTATTGTTTCACTAGGTGTTTGTACCTTAAGGGCACCTCGATGTCTCCCACTGTCTCATCATCATAGGAACATGACCCCCCTCCTTTGAGAAAAAATTCCACGCGTTTATTGAATTTTCTTCTGATCTTCTGACATCTAGTTGATCTAGCCCTTGTAGACCTACTGGATGTCTCACTTTCCTCTATCCTTCCAAAACTCCCCTCGCTGGAGGAAGACAGGTATGACAAATAAATGTTTGGTTCTACCTGCACCATGGCCGGAAAAAAAATTGGCAAAAAAATAGCAAAATACCAGCAAAAAACTTGGAAAGACTTATAAGCAAAAAACTTGTAAAAGTTTCCTACTTCCTAAAGAAAAAGCTTGTCAAGAATGAGTTTGGGTAATAGGTGTTGGCATTTGGTAGCCCTAAAAATTCTAATGTATGCCCCTCTTTTAGTTACATAGAAGTCTCCATTCTCACTTATTGCTTGCATTGCCTTTTCCTAACATGTATTGGGTAGGCTCACAAAATATCATGTTATACATGGGCACTATGATATGCTCACAAATATTTATATAATGTATTATAAATGTGTGTTCCTAAAGGATTTGGTAATATACATGGATGGGCACTATGCTTGGTCACCAATGCTTTCACGTCTCTGGAAATATGTTAGAAACATACATCACATATAGCAAGTATGATGACATGTAGAATGTTGGAGCAATTATGGTGGTTGTGTATTTGGATATGCAGGTGATCTTATTACTGGCCTAACCCCCTTTCAACAATAATATTTGCATATTTAATGAGTCGATGTCTAATTCTTTTGGTCCTCATTACATTCAAAGAGCCAATGCATAGGTCTCTGTAATCCATAACAACAAACACTACATAAACTTAATTCAGAGGAGTTCCAAATGCCCTTTGTCCATTCACAAACTTCATATGTATGAATTGTGCCCATTGGACTTTGGCCTTTCAACGTTGTCAAGCTTGAGACAAAATTTTATGCATATGCAGCAAATATAACACTGCAATTTATGCTAATATATGTATGTACAAGGCCTGGAGGTTCTCCTTTAATGGACTATCTCCTTTAAAGAACATATATTTGCATTCATCTACATTTACTTTAGACAGAAGTGATATGCATTTGTTATGTTGGTCACTTCTCCACTCTACATTGGCCTGATTATTCAATTTCTTGGCCACTCCTCTCTCCTTACTCTACAATTGTTGTTGTTGTAACCCTTACTTTTGATGGTTGTAAGTGGTTTTTAGTTTTCCCATGAATGTTGTTGTGATGTTGTATATGATTATCCATTTCACCTAATATGTTTTATGATCTTTTCCATCATTGTTAGGGTGCACGTACCTGTTGTTTATGGCTTCTTAAGCTTGAAAGATCAAGGGCCTAAAAGTGACCAGATCTCATGTAGGACCCTTTAAGAGTCATAATAACAACTATTGTTAGAGGATTTTATTCTCCAAATGATACACCAAAACCATACTTATCGGTTAATATTTGTGCCAAGGGATGTTTTTCTCTCTCCCGTAATTTATGATACTAATAGGATTGTGACTATCAAGTCAATGCCTTATTTGCATAGTGGAAATCCTACAACACTACATTGGATTGTCTTATGACTAACTCATGAATCTTCCCATGGTTATTAAATATCCATCTATAAGCCACTATTGTGGTTTCATCATTGCTCCCATTCAAGAACAAAAAAGTAGACATGACTTCTCTCCCTACATTAAGTCCACGTGCACATAATGACTAGCTTTGGTACTTCCTAACTTTTCACTCTTCCTTTTGACAACAAAAGTGAAACATGAAACAATATCCTTACTTTCAGGATCTTGCACAGTTGATGGCTTTGATCGAACTGTATAAGTACTTTGTTCCCAAAGTAAATATTTTGAGACCTACGAACGAAGGGAAGAGAGATGAATGGTTGAAGGACTCCAATGGAGGATGAATTGATGCCCTATTCTACCTACCCCAAAGGTCCTTTTATAATGAATATTATCCCTAACCTGTGATTGATTTGTAGTCTTCTATTTTTCACCCATACTGCTCAAAGCAACATAGTTTTATGCCGATCTAGTATGTATCTGCATGTCACAAGTTCTACCTTGTAGATGAATATGGAACCCTAGAAGGTAGTTTTGATTTGGAAATATGATTTTACAATGTTCCATCCCGTATTTAAGACAATATTGGATAGTAATTTATGGTATAACATTAACATATTAATTGTCAACCCTAAGGCAACGCTAACTTGAACAAAGTTGGGAGATTTCAAATAGGTACCACCAAAATAATGGAATAAATCAGACCAGCTGCTACAGGCATTCTTGGAGGAATATTTCCCAATGGTAACCTGCAGAAATCATATATATATATAATCCATGGTGGTGAATAGCAGACATTTCCAGATCTGCTACTTGGCACATTCAGGAATGAAAACAATGTTTTAAATACATTTATATCAGTCTGTAATATTTGTTGATTTATTCCTTTTAGCTTGTCATGATGATGCTTGTTTTCCCATATTAATTTTCAACCCTAAGGAAATCCCTTAGTATAAAGAACCAAAAAATACTATTCCACACAAATCAAAAGGCTCTTAAATTAACTGTATCATGTCTTCCTCAATGATTTGATGAATCCTTTGAAATTGTCTTCTAAATATAGTGAGACAAGGCTCAAAACACTTACCTAAAGAGATTGTTGCCTTTTCTCTTTATCATTAATTTCTATGATATGTGTTTCAAGTGATTCTAATGTTGTTCATCCTGTGCTATTCTCTTGTCAATTTCCTAATGGGGTGGCATTAAATGGCTTGCATTCTACTTTGATCAATCTAACAAAGTATTTTTCTCCAACCAACCATATTAAACTTGAATGGATTTTGGACCTTTCCTCTCTTTCCACTTGGAGAAAAATTAGCAAATGGTTTGGTTCACCTCCAACTTCGACCCAGGTTCTTATCCTTTTGTGCTCACTCATCAAGGAGGCATAGATTAACCTAATGTTGTCAACAAGAACACCATCGTCTTCTTTATCATTAGATTCTATGCTCTATGTTTCAAGTGACACTAATGCTTGTTTATCTTTTAGTATTCTCTCATCATTTGTGTAAGATATTGTTGTTGTTTTCACAAACTTGAGGTTTGAAACAAACTGTAGTCTTATAGACTCTTTGAGAGGCATCAATTGGTTTATGTTGAGATTATTAAGCATATACAGAAGGCTTCAAGAAGAGAAGCTCGAATTTGTCCTTCTCTACTCCATCATCAAATAGGTTGAGGTTAGCTTCTTCAACACCACATATAGGTTCACTATAATTGTATGGGGATAAATTAAACCTTTTTAATCTTCAACAGTCTCTACCAACAGAACAGTCTATTATATGTACTAGGAGCTTCAGTCAAATCAAGAGAAATCTTCTACAAACATATGAAGAACCATTTGATTTTGTAAACCAAGGGGATGGAAAAAGGGCAAGGAAACATCAAATATCACTCACACCAGGGAATAATTCTAAAGCTAACCAACTGTCTAAACCACAAAGTTCATCTTCTCGTGTTAAATGTAAGAGGGGCAAACAAAAATAAGACATAGTGACATTTGACATAAAATGTTCAAATAAAAAATGGAGGACATCAAAATACCTGGTACTTGCTTCAAGACCCAAAGCATAAACCATAAGATTCATGATTTTCCATTAATGGCCAAGTATTACCTAACCCAATTTCCAGTGAACTAAGCACCTCACGGTCAAATCAGGATATTGGGCCAATTTTATTGCACAATCCATCTATGATTTGAGGTACATACAAAATGTGTATGCCCAAGCATTGCTATATCATGAATTTGAAGAATCGAAGTTACATAAATTGCATCAAAAAAATTTCAAAGGCCGAGGGGAAGAACCCTAAATTAAGTGGTGGAAAAATAAAAATGGCCATTTTGTTGGATTAACATCTTCAACAAAATTTAGGAGTACAACCATCAATCCGACCTACCTTCTCTCATAATAAAAGAATCAATCCGACCTACCGTTTTTTTCACTATTGAAACAAGGTTGCCATTCTTTGTGACAGGGTTGAAGGTGGATGTTATTGTTGTTGACAGTGTCTTGAGATACACCAATGATCTGACCTATCTGAGGTATATAGTTGAAGGACTGAATTGATTAGGGTAGCCTCCAATTGCTGCTCATCACCTTACATGCAGGTTCATCATTATATGTAGCTCCAATTTGCCTAAATGTGCACAGTAGTCCCTTTTTTATGCCTAGGGTGCCTTCTCCACGGTTGCAACAAACCCAAGACTAATGTTATTTATGTTGAGATTGCACCATAAATTAATTTTTTGTGGTTTGTTGAGAATTAATTTGAGGCAGCGACTTAGGGCAGAGGGTGGATGGACTGTCCAGACACACCTGAAATTCTTAATCATTTCCCAGGATTAAAAGTGCTCGGGGTGAAGTTTTACTTCTATCTTATGATTTTTATCACTGCCTAGAATTATCATTAACATGATGTTATCCATTTAAAAGTGTGCAAAATTATCTCTGAAAAGGTCCATGGAATTATGTATATTAGGCTTCAACTTAACGGTGAAATCAACAAGTCCAGGAAAATCTTCTAGTACATCTCCTTTATAGTAATGGACAAATAATGATGTTAGTTCTTGGAGATCTTGTAGAGTGGATGTTTTAACCTCTTCAGTGCTACTCTATAGTGCATAACCCAACACTTCAAAGAAGATTCTAATGGTTTTCTTGGACATCTTGGGGTATCCTAATCAATTTCATAATGATATATGGGAGCAATGCATTCCAAAATTCCATGGGCAATAGGAATCTGCTAGGTTTCATGTTGAATTACATTGAATCTCTTCCAAGTTTGAATGTGGCCCTGAGGATATTAAGATGAATATGTTCAATATATATCTTAACTTGCAAAAACATGACATAAGAAATTGGTATATATGGATTCCTAGTAAGGGTGTATACTCAATTGTGAATATTCTCAAGTTGTTATACAAGATATGGGGTCCTATTCTTAATGAGGAATCTGTTGAGGATCCAGTTTACCCTCCACAAAATCAAGCCCTTGAAAAAATCGATGAAGACTCCTTTGAAGAAGGCCATATTTATGAAAGAACCCATTCTCCTATTATATTACCTCATCCCAAGAATCTGAATTAGATGGTCCATATTGTTGAGATTCTGATGAGGAATATTTTGTAGGCAAACCTTTGTTTGATGGTGAGATTGAAAG
Source organism: Pseudotsuga menziesii (assembly GCA_001517045.1). Taxonomy (NCBI): domain Eukaryota; kingdom Viridiplantae; phylum Streptophyta; class Pinopsida; order Pinales; family Pinaceae; genus Pseudotsuga; species Pseudotsuga menziesii. The sequence goes on along the minus strand of LPNX011073180.1, from coordinate 105,322 downwards.
TGCATGCATTTATCCATTTCATGAAGAGTTGGATGTTATATTTGAAATCAATAATCATAGTTTTAGGGACCCCATATATGATTCATATAGTGAAGCATCTAATGAGGGACCTAAATATTTGGAACCTATAGAGCAACCGAGCATCCACTCTACAGGATCTCCAAGAACTGACATCATTATATCTCTACTCATTCAATTTCCTACAAAGTGTTGTAGCTTGCCTAGTGCTCCTCTCTGTTTATCATTTAGGTTCAACTTAACAGTGAAATCAATAAGTCCAGGCAAATCTTCTAGTACATCTCCTTTATAGTAATTGACAAACAATGATGTCAGTTCTCTGGAGATCTTGTAGAGTGGATGTAAATGTTGCCTCAAAATCATACACGGGTTTGCATTAGTTTCCAACAAATGTTGTATATCATAGTCCAAGCATTGGCATATTCAATGCTAGGAGAGGGGAAGGTCTAACCCAAAGAATCACACAACACAAAATTCTATATGACTCTAATACAACATGGACATCATGACCAATGTTTTCTCCACCATATAGGATTCCTTTTTTTACTTATGCAAGTCCCCATTCATTAAAGTGCAACCACAACAGAATTTCAACCCAAAATCCAACACCTTGCATGTCTGAATTTTGACACTTCTCTGTCACATATTCGACACACACTTTTTTTTCCCGTCGATGGCATAACGTCGAATATTCGATAGGCTACCAAAGTGGGTCGAAGATCTGACACACCATGGTGTCGCCTATTCAACGGTTTTCTCTTTCAAAGTGTCAATCAAAACTTGCATAAATCGTCGGAAATCCAACGCCTACCGACACTTGAAGGGTCGGCCTTCCGACGAGTAGAAGCGTCAGAGTCATGGAAACGTCGTTGATGTTTTTATCAAGAATGCATCAAAAATCCAACGCATGCTGACACTTGAAGCGTCGGTCATCTAACGAGCTGAAGTGTCGGAGTCATGACACTGTCGTCGGAAGGTTAATACAAAGCGTCGATTGAGCATCACCTTTATGTGTCAGATGTTTCACAGAAGCATCAGAACACCATCGGAAAAGCGACGCCTGTTGGTAGATTTCACTTAGAAAAGTTGATCACACAAATAAATTGTATGTTTTTTCAAATGTTTTGCTTAAAACTCCTACTTTAGCTTTGTTAATGCATTCTAATGATGTTAGTAAGTTATGGCATGATATGTTTGGGCATATTAACTTACGTTAATTGCATCAATTAATCAAACAAGACGGGATAGTGGGGTTGCCACCTATATCCTTCTTAGATAGAGTTTGTCCAATATATACTCTTGGTAGGCACCTTGAAGAGAGATTTGAGAAAGGAAAGGCTAAGAGAACCACATCACTTCTTGGTTTTGTGCCCGGTGAAGTTACTGGTCCCTTTCCTCACCTATCTATGAATAAATAAATATATGTATTAAGCTCTAACCTTCATTGATTACATCTCTATATACATAGGGGTCTACTTCTTAAAACACAAAGCTGATGTGTTTGCTTTTCTTCAAGATTTTAAAGCTCTTGTAGAGAAACAATATGGTAAGGGGATCAATATCCTTCACACAGATAATGGTGGAGATTATTCCAATAAATATGTAAATAATCTATATCATTTTCATTTACACTTCTTTACAGACAACTCTTACGACATATCAGTATGGTATGCTTCTATATATCCTTTTCATTCTAGAGCACACACTCTGCCGGTGATCATTGAATTTTATGCATCAAAATAATCTAATTAGTGTTTTAGATATGATAGATTTTCACTCAACATGTCCAAATGAGTGATGATATAGAATCATTTTGTCAAACATATAAATAAAATGCATGCTCAAGTCCAAGTCAACTGAAGAACTAAAATGTAAAATATAAGTAGTATGTGGATGCCCAATGGAGATATAAATCACTTGAGAAGAACTCGGGACAATATAAAGGATAGAAAAATAGTTTAGTTTTCAATTAAAGATAAGGGCCAGAGAGAAGTTATGTTATTTACAAAGAACTTCATAAATGCAACAAGTGCAAAAAAAGTGATTTTTTTGCTATATCATATGGTGCAATAGCATATCGAATCTTAAGGAAGAAAAGGCCAACTAGGTCAAAAGGGTAAAAAAAGGCATGACCTTTTCCAAAATATAAACTTGGTCAAAAGTTCCAGGGAATTCCAAAAAGCAGAGGTTATAGGTGCTCTGCAGTCAACACCGTTGTCAAAATCAGGGGAGCTATCACAACCTCTCACATTTGTATCTGTGTCTACTACTTCTCTTGGAACATCATATAACATGAAATCTTCTGCAATAGTAAGGAAACAGAGCGAGAAACAAATAGGTATGGCAACTCTTTCTACCTTAGTGATTGGAATCAATTCAAGTGATCTTGGTCTGTAGAATGAACAGGTCCAACCTTCAATTTTGTTTGGCCAAGATAGATCAAACTCTCTTCTTATGGTCCCCATCGCAAGAAGAGTTGCATCAACTAGAAGTATTACAGATTTAGTAACACCTTTGAACATTAATAGTCCTTCCACGAAACAACACATATGCCTAGTTTGGTAGCTAAGGTAGATCAACCTGTTGCAATTGTTAGCGGATCCTACACACTAGGGTGGTGGATCCAGTAACACAGCTAAAATAAAGTTATATGCAACATAATTTCACTCTATGATTGTTCAATAGAAGAGACAGGTGATTTTCTTTGATCCTTTAAATAGTTGTTGGGATTCTAGTAAATGTATGCTTGCTTGTCCTTTTACGACTGGTTGAGAATCTATAAATGTTTGTGAAGTTACTCTTGCAATTACAATACTGAATCATGTGGAAGCACCATTATCTGCAAATCAATGGATCTAGTAAAATATTTCATGCGAAGAAGATGCTCTGATATAGGCTTGCCTGTGGATTCACAGGGGAAACTTATCAAATATATTACTATTTCTTCTTTGGATTTATGGTAAAACGATGGGTGGATTCTAGGGTTTCATGCACATGCAAGATTGATGCTAGCATTGTTGGGAGAACACAAGCACAAGGAGGATCTAGGGTTTTCTTGGTTGCTTCATTGGTAAAGTTTGGTGAAATTATGCTTCTATAGATTGAATGGTGGTTGGAGTGCTGTGTTTTCTCTGAATTAGGGCTTTTTACCAGCTTTTGTCAATTTTTACATGTTATAAAACATCCTCTTGAAGGATTTTTCTCTTGTTTGTCCTTAGATCTCTGAATTTTTCCCTAATTAGGATCCTCCAACAAACCCTAGAGGTTGTTTTTTGAAGTCCTAGTTGGTGAGCCTTAGGGAAATATTCCAAGAGGGAGGCTGATCACCATCTTGGGTTTGAAGTAAATTTCACAAAAACCCTAAGATTTGTCATTTTGATCAAATTTTAGTATTTCATGTGTAAATAAACGCATTTGCATGATTAGTGTAGTGTTAGATTAGATTTGCGTTTTTATAAACTAGAAAACCTTAGAAATTTATAAAATTCAATAATCCAAAAATAACAACAATTTTTAAATTCTAAGCCACTTTCGAATTTTGGCCTGCCTATTTAGCCCTAGATCTTCGAGTGCGTCACCTATCTTCTTATCTACATCCACGAACTTGAGAAGCAACCTAAAAAAATAGTTAAATGTCAGAGTTAGGGTTTCATATTTGACATGTTTCAGGGGTTGGTATAATTTGGCCTTGATAAAAGGTTACTTTCTGCCTTACAACGACCCCATTTAATTGTTTAGTAGGGAAAATTAGCCTGATATTTCTTTCCTTACTGATCAGTGTTACTATCATTTCTAGCCCTAAAACCTATCAAACAAACCTGCAAAAATCAACCAAGTTAGGGTCATATTTGAGTTATGGGGAAATCTCAACAATATCATTGAATTGTGCCTTCCAAAAGCATTCTTTTCAGGCTAAGGAGTACTTGTATAAACCCTTAAAAGGATGGTTAACTCAGCTGGTAATTCATATTGATATACAGTAGTATTTACAGTTAATCTAAATGATTATAATAATTCCAATGTGATGATACATGATGGTTGTTAATACTTACACTTGTTAGCTGATAAAACTATCTACTACTGTTGATTTCAAATAAAAGTGGTTTAAATGATAATACTCTATTGGTTATGATTCTGAAATAGATTTTTCTACCCTATATCCTTGGTGTGGCTATGAAACACTTATGCTTTACAACAATAGCATATTGTGCACAAACCTAGAAAACACCACTAACTTATACAAGAAATTTACAAAAGATCAAAGGTATGCATGCTTTACCGATGGAACAGCTAGCAAAGAAGTTCTGAAATCTGCAATAGAAACACAACCTCCAGCACAGAAACCTGCAGCAAAATGTTCATCAAAATGCCATCAATATTTTCATAAGATTCCTTAAGAAGCAATCATGTGCCCAATTGAATAACATGGACTGTATGCTAACCTGTTGATTGATCATCAATGAGGAAGTATCCCATGTCAAACTGAAGGAAATAGCAAAATCGATTTATTAGAGTATATTAATCCCATGACATACCTACTAGTAACTATATTGACTAATACAAAGAACATGGTATGCATGTGTTTATCCTTAAATACAGTCAATCTTAAACCTGGAAAACTAACATGATTCTATTACATACCTTCCAGTAACCGTTTAGAGTAACAAGAGCATATTGATGTTTACCCTTGAAGTGATTAGGATCAACACCACCAAAATTCATGGCTGCAAATGGGCTTTCTTCAATAAAAACATATTTTCCTTGGGAAAGAACCTCGAAACTGTTTCCAACAAATGTGAAAATGTTGCATTTAGCAAAAATATGTCATACCAAATCTAGTGATCTATCATTGTAAATCAGTGAAAATGACTGATACTCTTTTTCAAGCCGTGGATACCTCTGGATGATTGCCTGAAAACAACAAAAATAAACAGTTTTAATAACTTAAGCATTCACACAATGCCTTCCAGAAATAAAGTAGTAAATAGATCTTTATTTTTTCAAGCAGATCTCAATACTTTGTTACCATAATTATCAATGCAGTCATTCTTCTTTTGTATTCCAAAGTTGAGATGTTTCGTCTAAGTGACCACTTTAAACTCGGTGATAAATTGGAAGCAATACAGAAAGATATAAATGCCTAATAAAAGATTTGCACAAAGAAGACTTTGTAACAAATTAGCAATTATGAGTAATAAAGTGCACAGTGATGTTGGGGTGAAAAGTTACAATGGAAACTAAAAATACCAATGTGTACCATGCCCAACTCACAACCTACAGGGATAAGCACAAATATAAACATAGGCTTTCCATTGCACAATCAAACATGAAATTTGAACAATATATGAGATTAAGAAACAAATTAAAAAACTACTGGAGAAAGATAAAATGGGGCAGATAACAATGTACTCATGTGGAATAATAGGGAAACAACGCTTCAGATACCATTTTCCTCACAAGTCTATCTATCTTTTTCTGTCTTTTGACCTTTCATATTCCCATCAAACTCAAATGCCTATCATATTTCTTGTAATGAAATGCCTACATTTAATTTTGTTGTCCTAGCTATATGGTATTGGTAAAGTATTACCAAGGGGCTAGTTATCATGATACATCAAAATATTTAAGGTAATTGTTTAGATCAGATAGAACAAATTTCGCCTCAATGTATGGCAATCATAATCATCAACTAAATGTATGTGTGTGCACATGCATAAATACCCAATACACAGCTCAAACAAACAAAAGAAAACATAATTATACCTTGATTTGTGGATCTTCACACTGTCTTCTTATGCTTTACCTTTCAAAACATCATTCAACATACTTCTTTTTTTGTCCTGTTGCAATAGTTTCATGTTAGGACCCATCAAATAAATTTATGTTTGTTTATGAAAATAACAAAACCAATCTAAATAAATACAATTCTATTACAATGTAAATTACAATACTATTCAACTATTCAAGTAAATTAATTGTTAAGAATATATCACCTGATAAAACATGGATAACCAAAAATACTATGTATATAAGGCCATCGATCTAATCAAAACGCCATTTCTTGCCTCTTAACTATGGAAATGTTTCTCAACGCTATATGTAACAAGTTCCAATGGAGGAGTCAAATAGCAATAGTGAAAATTATACACTAAAATTATAGAAATAGATGTTTTTTAATGTATTCTTCCTTACCATTCACTGAGCTCCTCTCTGTTTCGAGAATAATCTAATATTCTCTACTAAACAGGACCAACCACGTGAAGGTGGAAGCTCTTATGGCCCTTCGCCCCCCTCACATCGCTCTCAACTCCCCAAACCCAATGCATATACTTGCAAATAACAATTTATTTCACTATTTCACAATCCAAATAACAATGCATCTACAATGCAAATAGCAATGCATCTATTGCAAATTATTTCACTCAATAGTTGAAAGATGCTTTCATTAAATCATTCTTTAAACCATTCATTAAACCATTCAATCATTTAATAGCTAAAAAAACCATTCATTAACTCATTCATTAAAACATTAATTTAGTCAATGGCAGAAAAAAAAAAAATCAGTAAACCAATCAGTAAAGCATTCATTCAAACATTCATTCATGAAACAGAGGAATAAACCATTAAATGTTTTTTTTTATAAATAAGAATTACTCAAAAAAAATTTAGTCACTTCCTTTTTACTTTTCTTCTCTTTAAATATTTCGTTAGAGTCACATCTTCGGGATTCTGATCATCGGTATCCCTACTAGTCTGCTCGCAAGGTTAAACTTCAGGCGAGGGGCGATGAATTTCTGCAATAATGTCAAAATCTTTCATTAATATATTTATATTTTGATAAATACGAGTAATTCATTTAAAAAAACATTACGAATGTGTGTTTTTACCTGCCATGGGCACATCAACATGTTCAAAATTATCTTGTACAGGCCCAACCTGTTCCGTGTTATGATCTGCATCTACATGCTCTGCAGCTGAATTGTGTAGTATTAGAATTAATGTTCATCATCTGCAATGGTCTATAAAAAATAGTAGCACATTAATAAATTCATTACCAGGATGAGAATCATGATCTTCGTTTGGTTGGTCATGTACTACATCCTCGACATGAACGGGATCATTACTTTCCTGCACAAAAATGAATAAATAATTTATGTTAATTTATTTATAAGGAACAAATTGCATGAGCATTAATAAATTATCATTAAACTATACAGTTTTCACATACCTGGGCACCAGATGGATCAACAGAATATTGTGTAGTATTCCCAGGCAAGCTTCTCCAGTGTTCAACAACAGCGTCAAAGCCCTGTTCGAAGTCAAGCTTCATGTAATCCGCACTGGGCAATTCTTTGAACCGGTCGGCCTTCATATTTGCATGATGTCATTAATTTTAAATCCTTTTGTAAGAACAAAACAAAATTAATAATCTATATGATATTTGGATGCGGATTCGGGTTTTGCGATACTTACATATTGAGCTGCCAAGTTGGAGTAACCACCGGGCCCAAGCTTGTGTTGGCCAATTTTTTCAATTCTTTCCTTTGTGGCCTTAGATGTGTCCGAGAGCCTAATTAAGTTTTTAAATACATTAGTCGATGTTCCAAAATTGATATAAAAACTAGTAATAATAAGGCTTACCACTACATTTTGGAATGTATTGCATACCTCCTTGTTCCACCTGGTGGTATATTTCTTGATTTTCTCAGGCCCTTCTCTTTTCCATCTTCCACCAGGGATTTCCACTCCATAGATGGAATCATTGGAGGGCGCTCATACCTAGGGTTCTTTTCTAGGTGAACCCTATACTGGACTCATACAATCTTCAGATGTTTTCCAGCCTTTTGTAAGACCTTCGATGTATCGAATGTATCTTTTTCGAACAGACTAACCAAACAATTAGTCAGATCACCCTTTAAATATTTTGGATACTTGTTCCACATTGTGCGGATGGTGGGCTTGAAGATATCCAAGGCCAAATCATTCATATGTTTATAAAATATATCATTTCCTGCAAAACATTAATGCCATCATTAGTCAACATTAGAAAATATTATCGGTATATTAGACACAAATTATAAAAACTAAATTGAACAATTTATAATGACTTGGAATCCTCTCTATCCTTATTGAAACCAGTTCTTCATTCACCAAAAAAGTACACACTATTGAACCATTTCTAGTCACACGAGAAGATTCAGGAAATGCTTCCACATCTCTATCTAACCCTACATCCACCCCTTCTTCTGCAGCATCTATTGTGGGTGGGCCAATATCGGTTGCACCCTCCGCTGCCCTCGGGGGTGTCGCAGAGCGTGTTGCCGATTTTTCAGTGGACAATATGGGAGAAGTATTTGGTGTACGTGGAGTGGTTTGGTCACTGGGACCAACATTGCCTTGACCACCACTGATAATCTCCATAGCGCGCTATAAATTCAAACCATTTTATTATAAGTTCAATAGCATATAAAATAAAATATTATAAAGTTTTTATAAATGAATTTGCATTTTTATTCGATAACTTACGTCCACTTGTTTACGTTTTTGTAACAACAATTGAATCCTTTGTTCGATCCCTTATGTTAGTGGAACTGCTAATGTCAGACGAATCAGTTCCTCGTTTTGTTTTTCCCTTGCCCTTTGTAGCACCCTCAACGGGTCTGCAGACTCTCTAATTTCACTATCTCTCATCAACCGAGAGACCTCATTCTGTAAAGAGTTTTGAGATGTTGTTTCATAAACAAAATCCCCTGTCTGCAATTGAAATATATAAAAAATTGCTTATTCTTTGAAGCAATAGTGTGCGCAAATAATTATATTATGGATTACATCTAGGATTACCTCACGCCTAGACAAGGGTGTGGTCTGATCAACAGATAGGGATTTACCTCGATCAACCACTTGCAAAAAAAGTAGAGAACTTTATCACAATGAACACAATATGTAAAAGATAACAAATATAGAACAAAAATAAACACTATGCTACATATTTTATATGTGTACATTTTTTAAGTATTTAGAACGTGGAATTACATTTAGGTTTATTGGTTGCCTAGAGGCTCCAGTCGTCTGATCAACAGCTAGGGACTTTCCCCAGTCAATCTACAAAAAAGGTAGACAACATTACCATCATGAACGCAACCATAAAAACGAAAGAATACATAACAAAATAAACATTATGCGTCACGATATACATGTTTAATATTTTAAAGTATTTGAAATGGAGAATTACATTCATGTTTGGTTGTTTCCCTAATGCTGTAGTTGGCTGATCAATAGCCGATTGGCTTCCTTGATCAACACTCTGCATGGAAAATAGATAATATCATATAAATGAACCTAATATACTAGTGAAAATACATAACAATGTATCTGTATGTCCATCCTAAAAATAATATTACATTGGCAATATTGATTTATATATACTGCCTTGACTCAAGTCGACAAACATCTACGGAGATGGAGGTGCCCCTGAGAGAACCCTGCATCAAAAACATACTAAAAGTTACATAAGGAAACATGAAAAGTAGAAAATTTCAATTATATGCTAACGAAAATTCCTATAGATGTTAAAATAATTAATAAAAGGGTGGTTAAATTGTTTGTTGTACTACAACCATACGAACATTGTTTGTATCTACATGATTCAAATTGTAATCAATAAGCAGTTCTTCGCCATCAGCTATTGATTTAATTGCACATACAAAGACACGGTTTCCTTCACGCGACTCGAATATGCAATTGGGTTGCTTTAGTGTAGACCCTGGTTGTGTACTGTTTATAAACCCCGCAATATTACTGGTTGTTTTTGGCCTTCCGTCCATGTACAAATTTGCTCCTTTATTTTGAGCTTTGTCTTTCAGTTGTATATAATTCGCTGACAACCCATATCTATGCATACTTTGTGTATATTGGACCAGGTGCATCCAATCACTGTAGTTGTAACAGGGTCCAACATACTTCATCAATTTTGTACATCTACCATATCCAACCTTTATGTCGTCCATGCAAAACAACCCCAATCCATGCAATGACGATGGTGCAATTCTATATATCCTCTCATTCACACAAAAATCAGTGTTTACTTGAGGAAGATCGCTAGGCACCCATTTTTTCACTAAGTGTTGGTACCTTAAGGGCACGTCAATGTCTCCCACTGTCTCATCATCATAGGAACATGACCCCCCTCCTTGGAGAAAAAAATTCACGCGTTTGTTGAATTTTCTTCTAATATTCTGACATCTAGTTGATCTAGCCCGTGTAGACCTACTGGATGTCTCACTTTCTTCTAGCCTTCCCAAAATCCCTTCGCTAGGGGAATACAGTTCTGAAAAATACCTATTTGTTTCTACCTGCACCATGGCCAAACAAAAATTTGGCATAAGCATAGCAAAATACCAGCAAAAAAACTTGGAAAGACTTATAAGCAAAAAAACTTGGAAAGACTTGTAAGAAAAAAACTTGTTAAAGAAAAAGCTTGTCAAGAATGAGTTTGGTTAATAGGTGTGGGAATTTGGTAGCCCTAAAAATTCTCATGTATGCCCCTCTTTTAGTTACATACAAGTCTCCATTCTCACTTATTGCTTGCATTGCCTTTTCCTAACATGAATTGGGTAGGCTTCATAAGCTTCATATGTATTCGTGTGGCCATTGTACTTTGTCCTTTCAACGTTGTCAAGCTTTAGACAATATGTTATGCATATGCATCAAATATAACACTGCAATTTAGGCCAATATATGTCTGTGCAAAACCTGGAGGTTCTCCTTTAATGGACTATCTCCTTCAAAGAACATATCTTCACATTCATCTACATTTACTTCGGATAGAAGTGATAAGGAGTTGGTATGTTGGTCACTTCCATCAAAAATCATCTTTGACATGAGTTCCTTTTTCAAGGAATCTTGATTAATCTCCTCTTCTAAACTTCCAGCTAGTCACTTTTCCACTCTACATTGGCCCGATTATTCATTTCCCTGGCCACTCCTCTCTCCTTACTATACACTCGTTGTTGTTGTAACCCTTACTTTTGATGGTTGTAAGTGGTTTTTAGTTTTCCCATGAATGATGTTGTGATGTTGTAGATGATTATGCATTTTACCTAATATGTTTTATGATCGTTTCCATGTTTTCTAGGGTGCACATACTTGTTGTTTATGGATTCTTTTGCTTGAAAGTTGAAGGGCCTAAAAGTGCACAAATCTCATCTAGGACCCCTTTAAGAGTCATAATAACAACTATTGTTATAGGATTTTATTCTCCAAATGAAACACCAAAACCATAATTATCGGTTAATATTTGTGTAGGGATGTTTCTCTGATCTCTCCCATAATTTATGATACTAATGGGATTGTAACTATCAATTCAATGCCTTATTTGCATAGTGGCATTCCTACAACAGTACACTGGAAATTCTAAAAAATTCTAATGTATGCCCTAAAAATTCTTATGTATGCCCCTCTTTTAGTTACATACAATTCTTCATTCTCACTTATTGCTTGCATTTCCTTTTCCTAACATTTCATTTTCCTTTTACTGGCCTACCCCCTTTTCAACAATAATAGTTGCAGATTTAATCAAGTGTGTTTCTATCGAGGTGGCTGAGTCAACCAAATTGACCCCCAACCGAGCTGACTCGGCATTTGAAACGATTCGAGTGACAAGTTTGGTACCGAACCAAGAAAATCAGGGTATGACTAAATGGATCGGTTACAAAATGGTCAATTCATCCCAATCTGTACTAAATTGACCAAGTGAATGTGGGAATGCACAGGTCACACACATGACACTTAAATTCAAAAAAAATAACCTAGAAATATAAACATCGAGACTCTAAACCTACTTCATTGTTGAGTCAATTAGCTTTGTAGGATTCCTATACATCATAACACTATTTGGAGTAAAACACAACTTGCTTTGTAGGCCCTAGATGCCACCCATGTGCAAAATAGTCAATCTATAAAGCAACCCCCAAACACAAAAACGTTCTTCACAAAATAGGGCATGAACCATGTGAACAATCTTCCAAGTGGACCAACTCAATGAGTAACCTCCAAGCATGTAATATCTCTCATGAAATGGTGTCTAAAAGAGTGTAAGTATGCTTCAAATGATGACTTTCTCCTTTGGTAGGGCTGAACACTACCCTTATGCATGTGTCTCCAAGGGTGAATGTTCCTCAAATAATGAGAGAAGGCCTTCCTCTAACAATAAACCAGTACACCAAGGTGAATTGGCCCTATTTAGGGCTTCCAGAACAAACTTGGTATTTTCAATGTCACACTAAGAGCAATGTTGGGCAGTCCTATGGGCATAATAAAATATAGAATCAAGTATGAGAATCAAAGGGACAAATCTGAGCACTTTGGGAGCATTCTGAAGGTCACAACAAACAGTAAAGCATCTCAAATCAGCTATAATTAGGCCAACTTTAAGATTTGGGCACATTGCAGCAATAAAAGATGATGATCAATGAAAATAGGAGGCGGTCTTTGCAATTCTAGCTATGAAAATGAGAAATATGTGGGTGAAAGCAACCCTAAAATCTCATTCATATGCCTTATATCAGCATCTACATGAATTATGGGCACAAACAAACTTGTTTGATAGTAAAAAAGGGTATGAAGCAACCCTATTTCACCATCTTGGGCACCCTTGTGCACTTATCCATCACCAAACAGGCGTACCTCTAAATCTGGGCCAAATTGGAGGGTTAAAAGGCAGTTCTGGGCATGAATAGCCCTATGAAAAGTGACAAACAACAAAAAAACAGGCTTTGAGAAATGTTTGGTTGAATTTGAGGGTTGAAATGACATTAACAAACAATTCTAGGCACAGATATGGACATACGGAGCAGGCCTGGGCACTCCAACAGCCTCAAACCTTCATTCTAGGAATAAATAAGGGTTGTTCCAACCTCCTAAACAACAATTTATAACAGTATCATGAATTCTGGGTGCTTTTTCTCCACAAAAGGGGGGTAAACAAACCTAAATAAAACCAATACCATTTAATTTTAGACCCTATAAACCAAGTTGGATTGTTCTTTAGGTGATTCTCGGCAGTCTCTTGAAAGAGATCAATAGCAAATAGTAGTCTTTGGTGGCTTTCCTTGCAACTATAGGTCACAAAACAACCCTAAAAATCTCTGGACCTGTGCACAAGAGAAGTAACAACCCCAGTTGGCCCTAAAATACCAAGTATGTTCTGCATTAAGGGCCCCTGTTAGTGCAATGATTCTTCCCAATGTTTGACAGTTGCCCCGTGATTTCCATTACATGATTGCCATCTATAAACCACTATTGTGGTTTCATCATTGCTCCCATTCAAGAACAAAAAAGTAGACATGAATTCTCTCCCTACATTAAGTCCACGTGCACATAATGACTCGCTTTGGTACTTCCTAACTTTTCAGTATTCCTTTTGACAACAAAAGTGAAACATGAAACAATATCCTTACTTTCAACATCTTGCATAGCTGATGGCTTTGATCGAACTGTATAAGTACTTTGTTCCCAAAGTAAATATTTTGAGACCTACGAACGAAGGGGAGCGATATGAATGGTTGAAGGAATCCAATGGAGGATGAAATGATGCCCTATTCTGCCTACCCAAAGGTCATTTTATAATGAAGATTATCCCTAACTTATCATTGATTTGTAGTCTTCTATTGTTCACCCATACTGCTCTATGAAACAAATTTTTATGCCGATCTAGTATGTATATTCATGATGATGCTTGTTTTCACATATTAATTTCAACCATAAGGAAACGCTAACTTGTTTTCCCATACTAATTTTCAACCTTAAGGCAACCATAAGGCAATCCCATAGTAGAAAGAACCAAAAAAGACTATACCCCACAAATCAAAAGGCTCTTAAATTAACCATATCATGCCTTCCTCAATGATTTGATGAAACCAAGGGGATGGAAAAAGGGAAAGGAAACATTAAATATCACTCACACCATGGTATAATTCTAAAGCTAACCAACTGTCTAAACCACAAAGGTCATCTTATCCTGTTAATTGTAAGAGGGGCAAAAAAAAATCAAACATGGTGAAAATTGGCATGAAATGATCAAATAAAAAATGGAGGACATCAAAATACCTAGTACTTGCTTCAAGACCAAACATCATTCAAGTGAAATGTCTGTTCTTCACCACCATGGATTAGATATGTGTGTGTGTGTGTGTGTGTGTGTGCACTACAGAGTAGCACTGAAGAGGTTAAAACATCCACTATACAGGATCTCCAAGAACTAACATCATTCAAGTGAAGGATGTATGCAGAATGCTACAGAAATTATATCTCTACTCATTCGATTTAATACAAAGTGTTGTAGCTTGCTTAATGCTCCTCTTTGTTTATCATTTATGTTCAACTTCACCGTGAAATCAACAAGTCCAGACAAATATTCTAGTACAATACCTTTACAGTAATGGACAAATAATGATGTTGAGTTCTTGGAGATCCTGTAGAGTGGATGTTTTAACCTCTTCATGAGTGTTACTCTGTAGTGCATAAGCCAGCAATTCAGAGGCATATTTCATAGTGGTAACCTACAACAATCATATATATATATATATATATATATATATAATCCATGGTGGTGAAGAGCGTACATTTCCAGATCCGCTACTTGGCACGTTCAGGACTGAAAAGAATGCTTTAAATACATTTATATCAGTATGTAATATTTGTTGATTTATTCCTTTTAGCTTGTCTTGATGATGCTTGTTTTCCCATATTAATTTTCAACCCTAAGGCAGCGATAACTTGTTTTCCCATACTAATTTTCAACCCTAAGGAAATCCCATAGTAGAAAGAACCAAAAAGACTATACCCCACAAATCAAAAGGCTCTTAAATTAACCATATCATGCCTTCCTCAATGATTTGATGAAACCAAGGGGATGGAAAAAGGGCAAGGAAACGCTAAATATCACTCACACTAGGGAATAATTCTAAAGCTAACGAACTGTCTAAACCACAAAGGTCATCTTATCATGTTAATTGTAAGAGGGGCAAAAAAAAATCAGACACGGTGAAAATTGGCATAAAATGATCAAATAAAAAATGGAGGACATCAAAAACCTAGTACTTGCTTCAAGACCCAAACATCATTCAAGTGAAATGTCCGCTCTTCACCACGATGGATTATATATATATATATATATATATATATATATATATATGCACTACAGAGTAGCACTGAAGAGGTCAAAACATCCACTATACATAATCGCTAAGAACTAACATCATTCAAGTGAAGGATGTATGCAGAATGTTGCAGACGTTATATCTCTACTCATTCGATTTACTACAAAGTGTTGTATCTTTCTTAGTGCTCCTTAGGATGCCAATATCCTTAGCTTGCTTGGATGTTTTAACCTCTTCAGTGCTACTCTGTAGTGCATAATCCAGCACTTCAGAGGCATATTTCTTAGTGGTAACCTACAACAATCATATATATATATATATAATCCATGGTGATGAAGAGCTTACATTTCCAGATCTGCTACTTGGCACATTCAGGAATGACAAGAATGTTTTAAATACATTTATATCCGTCGGTAATATTTCTTGATTTATTCCTTTTATCTTGTCTTGATGATGCTTGTTTTCCCATATCAATTTTCAACCCTAAGGCAACGATAACTTGTTTTCCCATATTAATTTTCAACCCTAAGGCAATCCCATAGTAGAAAGAACCAAAAAAGACTATTCGCACAAATCAAAAGGCTCTTAAATTAACTATATCATGCCTTCCTCAATGATTTGATGAAACCAAGGGATGGAAAAAGGGCAAGGAAACTCTAAATATCACTCACACCAGGGAATAATTCTAAAGCTAACCAACTGTCTAAACCACAAAGGTCATCTTATCGTGTTAATTGTAAGAGGGGCAAAACAAAATCAGACACAGTGAAAATTGGCATAAAATCATCAAATAAAAAATGGAGGACATCAAAAAACCTAGTACTTGCTTCAAGACCCAAACATCATTCAAGTGAAATGTCTGCTCTTCACCACCATAGATTATATATATGCACTACATAGTAGCACTGAAGAGGTCAAAACATCCACTATACATGATCGCCAAGAACTAACATCATTCAAGTGAAGGATGTATGCAGAATGCTACAAACATTATATCTCTACTCATTCGATTTACTACAAAGTGTTGTAGCTTGCTTAGTGCTCCTTAGGATGCTAATTTTCAACCTTAGGATGCCAATCTCCACTATTTTTGCACCCATAACCTCACAAAAACTCTGTGAAAACAAAGAGTTTGGAATTTGTAGGTTACTAGAAATGTGAAAAAATTGGAGTTACCAATAAGAGTGATGGAATATCAATTGATATTAGCGATCAAGTAACTAGCAAGTATTGGATGCATGCACTATCAAATATGTGGTATAAACCTCAATACATCCCTAAACTAAGATCTATGGGTATATTTTTATTATTATTATTTCCCATTGATAGTTATTTCCATTCATTTATCAAATTACGCGTGGATTATGGTGTGTTTTATTTCGTGAAATGATATTTATAGAGTAGGGATTCTTTACTATTTATAGGCTATTGAGACAATTCAAAGGTAAAACTATTTTTTATCATCACCATTAATGACTCATTTATAGGCATTATCTGGGTTCTCCTTCTTAGGTATCCCAAACTGATATTCTATTGTTTTGATAGTATGTTTGTAGGTTCGGTGCTTTAGTTATGCTAGATTGACAAAATAAAAGTTGCATGCAAAACAATGTCGTGCCAAAAGGCCCTATAATATAGTTGTTTTGGAGAATAAATAGGAAGAAGATAGTCATTGAGAGAAGTTACACATACCAATAATAATAATGTTGATAGTACGTCGAGATAGGTGAGGCATGCAAGCAATGCATGTAGCAGAAGATGTAGGTACAATTATCAAAATAGTTTATTTAGTCAAACTTATTACCTTTCTTTTTTGCGTTGACTTAGCCACTTTCAATTCACTAACTCTAAAATAGCTAATAAGTGTTGGCTAATAATGGGGACGATTCATGGTATTATGTTTCATGGGGTTGCAACATCGCAAACTTGTGAGGCATAAAACCAGGAATCGTCACTGTTGCTTGGCTGAACACTAGTTATCTTTTGTGAGATATAGTTCATGTGGACTGAGTTCTTGAACTCTGTCCTCATGGACAGTTTTGTTTGATGATGATATTAACAGGTATGTAGAAAAAAATTTAATATTTTGAAAAAATAGTTATTGTAAGTGGATTACTTCATTCAATCACTTAATGAAAATATATTGTATAGTCCAAGCTCTCATGGTGTTTAGAGCTTGGGAATTATTGGGTAAGGTTCGAGTTGCTTTCTAATATAAGGTTTCTATAATAAAACACCTTAAAGAAGAAATCCATAACATTTGGCAGAATTTTGGCAAACCCCTGTTGTCGCTACAATTTGGAAAATATTGGGTTAGGTTCGAGTTTCTTTCTAAGATTGACAAAATAAAAGTTGCATGCAAAACAATGTCATGCCAAAATTCCCTATAATATAGTTGTTTTGGAGAATAAATAGGAAGAATACTGTCAGTGAGAGAAGGTACACATACCAATAATAATAATGTTGATATTACGTCGAGATAGGTGAGGCATGCAAGCAATGCATGTAGCGGAAGATGTAGGTACAATTATCAAAATAGTTTATTTAGTCAAACTTATTACCTTTATTTTTTGCTTTGACTTAGCCACTTTCAATTCACTAACTCTAAAATAGCTAATAAGTGTTGGCTAATAATGGGGATGACCCCTGGTATTATGTTTCATTAGGTTGCAACATCGCAAACTTTTGAGGCATAATACTAGGAATCGTCACCATTGTTTGGCTGAACACTTGTTATCTTTTGTGAGATATAGTTCATGCGGGCAAAGTTCTTGAACTTTGTCCTCATGGACAGTTTTGTCTGATGATGATATTAACAGGTATGTAGAAAAAAAATTAATATTTTGAAAAAATAATTATTGTAAGTGGATTACTTCATTCAATCACTCAATGAAAATATATTGTATAGTCCAAGCTCTCATGGTGTTTAGAGATTGGGAATTACTGGGTTAGGTTCGAGTTGCTTTCTAATATAAGGTTTCTATAATAAAACACCTTAAAGAAGAAATCCATAACATTGGGTAGAATTTTGGCAAATACCTGTTGTCGCTACAATTTAGAAAATATTGGGTTAGGTTCGAGTTTCTTTCTAACCTAGGGATTTTATAATGATCTTCAATGATCTAGGGGTTAGCTTCTAGTTTCTTGCTTATAACAAAACATGGCTCAGCAATCCTGCTCGGGGCAGCGACCGATTTTCATCCTTCTCCAACGGACTGAGCATACATGTGAGCAAAAAAACTCTAACTATTGTGGGTATGGTGGAACTCGAATCCTTCTCTAAACCTCCCTTAAGCATCTCATTTGGTTGGGGTCGGCTTAATAGATTTTTTGGGAACCGGTTGCTGAGATAACTCACATAAAAATAATCAAACCAATTTGAATGCGAACCAAAATGTGATGGGTTCATCCACTAATTGTAACGCTCAGACTGGCCAGACTTCGGAATCCATATCAGCCAATATGGGTCAAATGCGGGTTAGCTGAAACTGTCAAATTGGGTCTATCATTAGTTGATCAATGTAAATGCATGCACAATGAAGAAAACCCATGTTTGAAAGCTGATAAGGAAGGATTCAAGTTGGTGAAGAAGCAGGAAGTATAGACAGAGACCCTTTGGGTTGTTGGTAAAATTAAAGTAATCAAGTAGGCAAGGTATATAAATGAGGTGTCTAATTGCTCACCCACACAAGATCCCGTTCACCATAACCGTGTGAGAAGGAACACATCACCACTGGATGAGAGAGTGAGGACCACTCGACCCCATAAAAACAGGGTTTGCTTTATCCAAAGCCTAAATTGACAAGGCCGGATTGAAACGTACCAACCTGCACAACCTGGGTCTAAGCCTGCTCTAATAGCCTCTGCCTTTCCTCTATTGGCTAAGAAACCATGGAGATTTGCAGGACTATATTAACAATTTAAAAATAGACATGAATTAGGGCACGGTACTCACAATTTTAGGATCCATTGTCTCGATTGACAATTGGCCTCCTTGTCCGCTACAAAACCACAATTATCCACTCTCCTTACTCTTCGTGGTCGGTCCAAATCGTTGCTCCCACTGATAATGTTCTCCGACAAGTTGGGCAGATTGACCCTTGATCACTGAACGACAAGCACCCGACGAGATGCACAGCACAGAGGAAAGCTCAATCGTGATCATTGAACACAAGCACCCGACGAGATGAACAGAAGAAGCTTTCTCGTGAAGCTGAAAGGAAAATAGTGCGCCACAGTTAGTGTTTTTTTGTGCTTTTATGTTTTTGTTATTTTATTTATATATATATATTATAAATAATTGTTTTATTATTATTTATATATATTGTTTTATGTTTTAATTTATTTATTTATTTATGCTTTATTTTATTTATTTATATATATATATATATACTATGTTTTATTTATGTGTTTTATTTTATTTATTTATTTATACTATGTTTTATTTTTTTTATATACAAAGAGGGGGGTGTATCTATGTGAGTCTTTATGTGTGCAGTGAATCTATGATGATGAGGATGAGGATGAGGATGTCACTGATGATGATGATGTCGATGATGATCATGATGTTATCCATGACACCAATCATTATGATGATGATGATGATGATGATATTGTTGATGAAGACTCGATGAAGATGAAGATGATGCTGATGATGAAGACGAAGATGATGATGATGAAGATGATGACAATGAAGATTATGAAGATGATGATGATGATGGTGATGGTGATGACCGTCTTGATATCATATGAAATGATGAAAATGCTAACCATGTTGATGATGATGATGATGATGACGCTGATGATGCTATTGATGGCGACGATGTTGTTGGTGACTCACGACAACGACGACGCCGCCGACGGTGACGACGACGACGACGACGATGATGATGATGGATGATCATGATGTTGATGGATGATGATGTTGATGATGATGATGATGTTGATGATGATGAAAACGATCATGATGATGATGATGAATATTACGATGAAGATGGTGATGATGATGATGAATATGGTGTTGATGATGATGAAGATGATGATGATGATGATGACGACGATGATGAACCACATGATGATGATGTTCATGAAGATGATGATGATGATGATGAAGATGATGATGATGATGGTGAAGATGATGTTGATGATGATGATGATGATGATGATGATGTTCATGATGATGATGAGGATGGTGATGATGATGATGATGATGAACCACATATGATGATGATGATGATGATGATGTGTGATGAAGATGATGATGTGTGATGACGATGATGATTATGTGTGACGATGACGATGTTGATGATGACGATGTTGATGATGATGTTGTTGATGATGATGATGATGATGATGTGTGTGATGATGATGTTGATGATGATGAAGATGATGATGATGATGTTGATGAAGATGATGATGAATATGATGATGATGATGATGAAGATGATGTTGATGATGATGATGATGTTCATGATGATGATGAGGATGGTGAGGATGATGACGATGATGAACCACATGATGATGATGTTCATGAAGATGATGATGATGATGATGATGAATATGATGAATATGATGATGAAGATGATGATGATGATGATGAAGATGATGTTGATGATGATGAAGATGATTATGATGATGATGATGTTCATGATGACGATGAGGATGGTGAGGATGATGACGATGATGAACCAAATGATGATGATGTTCATGAAGATGATGATGATGATGATGAATATGATGATGAAGATGATGATGATGATGATGATGATGAAGATGATGTTCATGATGATGAACATGATGATGGTGATGATGATGATGATGTTCATGATGACAATGAGGATGGTGAGGATGATGACGATGATGAACCACATGATGATGATGTTCATGAAGATGATGATGATGATGATGAAGATGATGATGAAGATGATGATGATGAAGAAGAAGATGATGTTGATGATGATGATGAGGTTGATGATGATGATGAGGTTGATGATGATGATGATGATGTTACTAAGAACCTTGACATATATCTTATTTAATAGCTATAAGGCACAAATATGCTATTGAGGAGACTCAAACTTTGGTGGGTGGAATGACAACAATTAGGAGAGTCAAACTTTGGTGGGTGGAATGACAACATTTAAACTACTTAAGAAGCCATTGTTGTGGCAATTTAACAAAGTCTAAGTATCTAAAATGATTTTGATGTTTTTCACCAAACTATAAAGTTGCGGTAAGATCAAAGATATATGAAAAAAATGGAATCTAATATCTTTTCGTGAGCCATAAGGTATGTAAAAGATTAAAAAAAAAACATTAATGTTATGTTCTACATTCTTAACATCGAGATCTTTTTATTATAGCAATAAACTAAGTAAAAAATTTAGACATCAATTTTGCTAACTACATTCTTCTATATAAATATCTTATTTAAATTAGATACTTTTTTAATATAAACTTAAAACATTCAAAACAAAAATATAATGATAAATGCTAAAATTACATATAAAATATTTTATGGAAATTAAATATTTCAAATATAAATAAAATTAAATATTTATAGCTATAATCACTTTATTTTTATTAGCAAATATCAAGTCAAAAGAAAACCATGTGTGTTACTAACTACAATGTAGCTTATGTGCATTATCAAATGATAAAGGTTTAGGCATAAATCACTTTAAATTAATATTTATTTATAGTATTTGGCAATATAATTAACTCACACTATCAAGATATTAGTGTTTTAAAAAACTAATCTTCACGCTATTATGATGATGACGACGATGATGACGACGATGACGATGACGATGATGACGACGATGACGACAATGATGATAATGATGATTTTGATGACAACAATGACAATGATAATGATGATGACAATGATGATGGTCATGATGATGAAGACGACGATGACGACGTCGACGATGATTATGAAGATGACGATGAGGGTGATAATTATGATGATGACGATTATGATGATTATGATGATTATGATGATGATGATGATGATGTTGAGGATGGTGATCATGAGGATGGTGAGGATGATGATGGTGATGATCCACATGATGATGATGATGATGTCCGTAACTCTTTTTAAAAATAAATAAGATAAAATAATGGGTCTAATTAAATATTTACCTTTCATTATATTTCATCATTAACGATGATGACGACGATGATGAAGACGATGACGATGATATGAAGTAATCAATTTGATCTAGGTTTAATTTTAATGATGATGATGGCGATGAAGATGATGATGATGGTGATGAAGATGATGATGATGGCGACAATGATGATGACGATGATGAAAATGATGATGATAATTATGATTTTGATGACGACGGAGACGACAATGATGATGATAATTATGATTTTGATGACGACGATGACAATATTGATAATGATGATGACAATGATCATGAGGATAATGTTGTCATCTTCATCAATTATGATGAAGATGATGATGCTGGTGATGATTATGTTGATGAGGATGACGGTGATGAAGACGATATGACGATGATAATGACGATGATGAAGATGATATGACGACGACGATGATGAATACGATGAAGATGCTACATACGACGATGATATGAAGTAATTAATTTGATCTAGGTTTAATTTTAATGATGATGATGGCGATGAAGATGATCATGATGATGGCGATGATGATGATAATTATGATTTTGATGATGAAGAAGACGACGACAATGATGATAATTATGATTTTGATGATGACGATGACAATATTGATAATGATGATGACAATGATCATGAGGATAAGTCATCGTCTTCTTCATCCATGACATCATTTTCTTCATCTAAGTCATCATCTAGTGTAGCATCAAATCTAGAGTCAACATTGTAAGGGTTGGCCATATCATCATTGTCATCATCATCAGTTATGCTCATCGTGTCATCGTCGGTATAATTTTCATCGGCATTGTTTGCTACATCATCAAATTCAACTGTTTCTTGGAGTACATCTTCTGCTGGATCATCATCATCATCATCTAACTCATGTTGATCATGCTCTACGTCATTGTATCCTTCTTCCATAGAACCCTCTTCATTAGCATCATCTAGGTTATAATTTACCGGCCTTCCCCTTGGATCGTGTCTCACAACAAATGACCAGCCCGCTTTACCTGGAACCTCTGAGTAAAATACTTGTTCACATTGGCTTGGAAGAACATAGGGCTCTGTTCTTGGCTCAAACAACCTTGTGTTTACCATGGTAAATCCATTATCATGTTCAATAATGGTTCTATCGAGATCACAATGATTCAATCGTAACCTGTACCATTTGACAATGAATAGAACTACCTTAAAGGATTTAAAGTCACACTGTATAATATCTTCCAAATACCCATAGTATTGATTTTCTGAGACTTCTGGATGTCTGTCAGTTCTAGATGAAACATTGGTAACCTCACAGACAGTCGATACCCCGGAATCTGATGTTTTCTTTGTTTCAACCAATTTTTTGATCCGATATCTACCTCCATTACATACCATATCCTTATGGTGTTTTACCTGCAATAAGCAATACACGAAAAGATTACACAACCATTTAGTCCTTATGCAGCAATACATGGAAAAGAAGAACATGTATGTCAAAATGTAATTTGCAAAATAAAAGATTTAGAGGGATTGATTAATTATATGCTTGTCATTTTATCTTTTACACCATATGCCAAATCGATTTCCCTTTCTGTTAGATTTCTATCTCCATTGCATTGTGTTGCTTTTATTAATGAAGCCACACCTTCCCATGATATTCCATGACCCGATTGTTCGCATCGTTCAATCCATACCTTCATCCAGTCAAGATTGTGTGTGATGTATAAATGAATTGCATCCCATTCTCAACCAACTATTTAATGACAATAACCATTAAAATGAAAGAAAGGTGTAAATCTCCTGAACAAAGTATATGCTCTTAATTGAAGCAATTATGACTAGAAAATACAATTAGAATCTGAAGGATATAATAAACATCCACTAGCTAATAATTACCTTTCAGCTTCCTCAATCTACCTTTCCCCTTCAGTTGCTCCCCTTCAAATTTTTTATTGGAGTCCGAATCACAAATGCGACGTAAATGGAGCTTTGACACTAAAATAGGAAGATATTCACTAACATACAACATGTTTTGGTATACCATATATCCTTCCATCATCGAACCCTCCGCATGTGCTCGTTGTCTCACCAAACCCTTCATAAATTTCAAGTGCCTCTCAACCATCCACATGGACCTTGAGTGCACAGGTCCACACAACTCAATCTCCTCAACTTGGTGTATGAGGTAGTGTTCCTGTGCATTGAAAAATGTCGATGGTAGATGCTTCTGCATTTCACACATGAGACGAGGAATTTCTCTCCTCCAATACTTTATATATTCTTTATGGATTTCTTTAGATGTCAACCATCTACAAGTGACGCAAACCAATAACGATATTTAACAAAAATAAACATTAAATTACAATATATGCTAAAATAGTGCACAAAAAAAACAAATATAAATTATACGGAGAATTAAAGAAACACTAAGCACATGCAAGTAATCGCTAGTTACCTCATGTATTTACCAAGATTATATATAACTTGTTTGACATTGTTGTCGAAGTTGTCCAGGAGAGAGAGAGGTAGAACATACTATATCAATATACAAACCATGCCATTTATAAAACAAAGAGTATACAAACAAGAAAAAAAATATACGCAGTAAATTGACAAAAAAAAATTATATGGACATAACAATAATAATTACCTTGATGAAGACATGCCAATCATGTGTTTTGACCCCCGCAAAATCACCTTTTTTGGTTATGATATTCTTCAAGTTTGCACAAAATCCAGTGGGAAATTTAATTTTCCACATTACTTCTTTGACAACATTAATTTGTTGCTCTGTAAACATCCATGGAATTGAGTTTATATTAACTTGTTCTCCTTTGGTATGAAATCAGATGGCGTCTTTCATTGCATGGTTGCTTTCTTGACTGTCTTTGCAAGCTTTCACAACTTTATCTTTCTCCCTCCTTAGCTCTAGTAGTCGCCATAAGGTTTCAGTAACATTCTTTCCAATATGCATTGTATCAAACAAATGAGCAATTTGTAGGTGCTCATAGTAGAGCAACCTGTTGAATTGAATAGGATAACTTTTCATTCCTCATGGAAGCCCATTAATGCCTTCATGATCACGATGGACATCATGAATATTAGTTTATAAATAAATTACATCATAAATCAAATATGGCCACTACAGTAAAAAACTCACAATAAAAATTAAAATACATAACAATTCATATACAATGATCCATACATACCATGATGACTATTTCTATTGTATTGCATCTTCCAAAGGTGAGGTGTCATTCTCTGTGGTTTTAATGCAGTATCCTACCTCCCATTGAAAAGATTTTTTTCAGTTGTTTTATACCTGTGATTCTTAGAGACGAAATGCCTATTCTCATCAAACACCTCCTTTCTTAAGATTTTTGAACGACGAGATTTTATCTTAGGACCACAAACTGGACATGCAAATTTACCCTTTGTCTAAAGACCTACAATATTTAGATATGGAATATCTATGTCAAATATATTCATATATAAACTATTCTAACAACTCCATATCATTAAATGCAATTAAAGTGGAACTTAAAATTACAAACCACAAAATGAAGTTAACCCAGGGGCATCGTGTATTGTCCATACAACCATTGCATGGAATTGAAATTGATTTTGTCATATTGGTATATATACGTCATACATAGTTATGCCATTCCATAACTTCAGTAGCTCATCTATAAGAGGTTTGATGTATACATTCATATCTTTGACTTGGAACTTACCTGATTCATTTGAAGTACATATAAAATATATCATTATAAGAACCATTAAGATATATAAACCATGCACAAGAGTAAAATAATAGATATATATATGAAATTAAGAAACATAATACGACAAATGAGATGACACAACTACATTATAAATAAAACAGGTTTTTACAAAAAAAACCTGGAATAATCATCGAAAACATTATGTGCTCCCTCTTTATTGACAACCATGGAGGAATGTTATTGTTGATAACAAAAATATGCCACACCGTGTAAATGGATTTCATCTGTGCAAATGGATTAAGACCATTTGCTGCCAAAGAAATCTTAAGATTACGTGGTTCTTCTTTAAAGTGAGGCCACTTTTCCTCCATATCTCTAAAAGCATAAGCATCTACAGGCATTCGGATAACATCATCTTGACTTCTATTCCTGGCATGGTAATCCATAAATTACGCTATGTTTTTCCACCTGAACAGTCGTTGCCAACGTGGAATGATGGGAATATAAAGAAGAACCTTCTGAGGCACCTTTTTTGTTACTTTATCTGTACGATATCTACTTACATGACATTCCGTACATTCTGTTGCAAATTCATGTTGATTATAATATATAACATGGTCATCGGAGCATGCATGAATTGCTTCATAATGCATTCCAATCTCTTTCACGGTGGAAGATAAATCTCAATATGTGCGAGGTAAAATATTTGATGGTGGTAACAAAAATTCAGCTATCAAGCTACAAAAAAATAAAAAAAATTGTTAATGTAATAAAAAAATAATATTAACGAAACACGCTTCATCCGTACGATGATCAATAATGAGTTAACAATACAATTATTAGAGGAATACAGATAAAATTTATCACGATCCTATATATGTGATGGATTATTTTACATACCTTAGCATCTGTTTCATTGCAATGTTTGAAATACCATTCATAACCTTCAAGTTCATTATCAACAATACAGTAGAGAGAAGATTTTTTTTGGAGCCTTCATAAAGGGGTTCATATGCCTTATCGAGAAGAGGTATATCGTGAACATCATCAAAGTCATCATCATTTTCATTATCAATGTCATCGTCATCATCCATTCTAACGTTAAATGAATCATGGATCAATATATTTGTACCATCATCTTCAATTACATTATCGGTATGATCATCTTGTTCAATATGATCATTCACTTGTTCTCCATTAGACATACATGCTCCATGATCCTGATCCTGAACTTGTTCGGAAAGCACTTTCTCTGGACAATATACTGTAGGGTGTCTTTCCTTTAATATAAATACATGGAAACATCAATAGATATACATTAATATATGAAAAATAAAAATAATACATACAATTACCAAAGCAAAGAATATAAAAAACTTTATAATGCCAAACCTACAAATGGACGATATTCATTCCCCCCCTCAGCGTGTCCATGTTCCCTGCAATGTTTTGTGGCTATTGAGATCAATATTATTCTTCTCTTAAATCCCCTGCATTGAGTACACGGATAATAACATTTGCCATCACCCCTTCATTTCGCTGCATCCCATAGTCTAGCAAGCAATTGTCGATTGTCTTCATTTGGATCCAGAATATTTCTATTTGACATTTTGTCACAAACTTCGTTAATGAATATAACTGGTTGTATTAAAAAATCAAGTTCCACGCATCAACATTTTGTCAAACAGATAGAAGTCGAAGAATAAAAAATTCCTGGCAAACTGTCTATCGATGAAAAAAAAAATTCCCACACCCGCCCGATGAAGAATAAAACAATACCTGAAAACGTCCGTCGAGGAACAAATAATTTTTGCAAATCGTCCATTGCTTCTACAACAAACATGTCAAAATGTTTAAAACAACTTATATTTATAATGTCCATGCATCGGATATTCAACACCTTGAACATAGTTATCGTTGAAAATATGGGCCCATAAATTTAAAATCATGTAAACCTTACATTTTTTTTTAAAATATACATCCCGTCGGATATCTGGCCCTAAGGGGTCGGAGATCCGACACTATTGGGTTCACAGACCGTTGGTTATCCGACACTATACCGTCGGATCTCTAACATCCGATCATCAGAGATCCAGCGCTTAAGGGTCGGATATCCGACGCCTTGTGTGTCGGATATTCGACGGCGCTATAAAAAAAAAAATTATCGGCATTATATTCAGTGATTGCTGTCTGACACATCCGTACAAAATGTCGGATGATGTCAAATTCTGACATCAAATTTCAGGTTCAAATCCTGTTGTGAACTCATTCCCATACCACCATGAACAAACGAGCCCTTATAATTATTAGTACCTTCTACTACAGAATCTGACACAACTATACTAAATAAGAATTCATTTATTAACATAGTTGTGGAATAAAAAAACAACACGTTGTTTGCATATAAAAGGAACAAACCAAATATTTGGAATGGGGGTCTCATCCCATTAATATTTTTCATAAACCAATACATCCTTAGAACATAAATATAACAAGTCTTGTACAGATCATATTACAAGAATGACTATCCACTATTATCCCAAAAGCCTTACAATTAAAGCAACTGCAACACCCTTCTACTGGTTAACCATATTATACTAGCTATCAACTATAACAACGTCATTAATAACAATACCAACAACCCTTTTCCAGGCCTAAACCTTTACAAAATATATCCTCTCTTAAGGGTGGGGAGTTCCAATCAAAACCATATATATCCAATGTCTTTCTTCACTGTTTGGCTTGATGGAATACCTGTTATCTCGTCTCCTTCTCTAACCAAATGTCTTCCATCTCTCACCACCTCATCGAAAAAAATGTTATTTTAAAAATTAAAATTTAAGGACCTGATAAGACCAAACAAAACTTGTTGGCATTCCCTCATGTTGGTAATCCATGTGTTTCCCCTGTCTAGTGGACAACCCCCCTGTTGTATATGCTATCCATTCGATTTGATGCATAGCTCGGATACATATAGACATGGATGTTATAAATGACACGAAGAAAAATCCAATCATCCATAAACCAATTTAGATCAATTTTGGAAAACGAGTGGTTAATCAAGTTCATTCCAACATTTAGAAACCCTTTATAATCATATAGGGGCGGGGGATTCATCTCATTCAAGTCAAGTTTCTAATTGTTGTAACAAAATCTTGGTGCGCAATAAAGAGTGGGAACTATTTCTTAAGGTAAACCGCTACTCTATTCGGGTCTAGTATTCACATAGAACTGCTCCCTACTCCCTTGTAGCTTCGATGATGGGTAGGCTACGGTGAGCCAAGAGATAATGTTGCCCCTAGATCTCATCTATCCTAATGTAATGTGGAAATCTAGGGCATCTAAAATTTTAGTTTGGAATTGATGTGGTTGTAGATGTTTTCCCACAAATACACAGCAAACATCACAACATGCCCAAAAAAACTAAAACCCTTAACCGATTGCATTCCCAAAAAACCCATGTCACAGCATGCCCAAAAAAATAAGGTGATGCTTACCCATTGAGCCATGAGATCCAAATCAAAACCATGGACCGAAACCGTGAGCCGCCGCGAAATGACACACAGGAGCTACTCCAAAATTCATAAAACTGTCCAAATTGCATAGAACAATCCAGAACGAGTCATCCATATTTTATATTACATGTATTTTATGTTTAATATGTTTTTTATTATATATTATTTTATCATCATCATCCATATATAGGTAGTGATATGAAGGTTAATTTCTACACATATCCACATATAGGTAGTGATATGAACTTTTCACCAACATTAAAAATAAGTAAAACTTACTGTACTTCAAAGATACTTGTTTTGTAATCCACCAACACTAAGAATAAGTAAAACTTAGTTTACTTCAAATATTCATTTTCAAAAAAATTGCATAATACGGGCAAACCTTTCAATCAAAAAGTGATGAGAAGGAAATTGTTGAATATAGCCAATAAAATGAAAGGAATTTTTTGTATCCTTGAAATACTTCTTATATCTAATAGATTCCTCGACTTCTAGAACTATGGGTCCCAAATATAAGTTCAATAGAGAGATGCAAACCTAAGAGGAAGAAAAACATCCTAACTTGAATAACGAACCTTCACATTAATGAGGGAAGAACCATCTACATAACAACACATCCCTATCTTGGATAAATGAAAATAAAGTCCGACACCATGATGACGATGATGATGATGATCTTGATGATGATGATGTTGATGTTCATGATGATGATGATGATGATAATGATGATGATGATGATGTTGATGATGATGATGACCATACCCTTATGAGGATGACAATGAAGATGATGATGTGTGATGATGAGGGTCCAACATCATCGTCATCAAAGTATCAATGTGCTTGTCACATTGGAGCACCGTGACCCAATTTTCACAAAAAGTATGTCCATTTAATGTCCAATAAAAACATATTTCCTAAGTTTATCCATTTAATAAGCTAATATGGTTGTATATTTTAACATTCTTGATATTCATTTTTGAATTGTCTTATTCATGAATTCTCATGATTGGATTTTCGTTCATGGCGAAGATCGATGGTACATCTAATTATCATGATGATGAAGACGATGCCAGATCAACATGATGAAGCTGATGGTGATGATGGTGATGATGATGACGATGATGATGATATCATCATCATCGTGATCCTCATCCTTGATGATGACGATGATGATGATATCATCATCATTGTGATCCTCATCCTCGATGATGACGATGATGATGATATCTTCATCATCGTGATCCTCATCCTCATCCTCATCATCATTTTCAACAACATCATGATGTAGATCACCATCATCATCATCACCGTCGTTGTTGCCTTCATCATCATCATCTTACGACTACGGATTGTCAGATGATGATGGTGATGATCATCATCATCATCATCATGTTTATTTCCAATTTGTTAATGCAATGAAATTACTGTAATCGTCGATTTCCTTATTCTCTGTCTCATATGTTTGTTGTAGTTCATATAATTACCATTGCATTGTTAGTATCATTTATAGTTTTTAAATCAATTAACCTCCCATATAGTATGTTCAGCGTCATCATCTTCAAACACGTTTGGGAGGCTGCCAAGTGGATTTGGGTAATAGTCACCCCCATAAGTGACATAAAATCTTTCCAAAAAAAAATTGTGCATTCTCATTTTTATATTTCAGTAATTGTGTTTAGAATAGAGTAGTATAGATTGATACTGCCCTAGTTTAAGTGTTTTGTTCTGGTTTGATTACCTTAATAGTTGAATTCTTAGAAGTTTGACCCAGTTTTTCATTTTGAAAGATCTTCCGATCTTTTCTTTGTTAAAATATTTCCACGACACGAATACGATGACCATGATGATGAATACGATGACGATCAACATGATGATGATGATGATGATGAGGGTCATGGTGATGATGATGATGTTGAGGGTCATGGTGACAGTGATGATGATGGTGATGGTGATAGTAATGGTGATGGTGATAGTAATGGTGATGGTGATGATGGTGATGGTGATGGTGGTGGTCATGGTGGTGATGATGGTGATGTGGATGATGATGGTGGTCATGGTGGTGATGATGATGATGGTGATGATGGTCATGGTGACCATGATGGTGATGATGGTGATCATGATATTGATGGTGGTCACAGTGGTGATGATGGTGATGTGGATGGTGATCGTGAATATGATGGATGGTGATGGTGGATGGTGATGGTGATGGTGAATATGTTCATCATCACCATCCTCACCATCATCACCATAATCTTCATCGTCATCACCCTCTTCACCATAATCATCATTGTCATCATCGTGATGATGATGACAATGACGATGATGACAGTGATGATGATGATGATGATGATGATGATGATGATGGCAAAGATGATCATCATCATCATCATAATCATCATCATAACCATCATCACTACCATATTCATCATGTTGATCATCATCGTCTTCATCATCATGATCCTCATCCTCATCATCGTCATCATTTTCATCAGCATCATGATGTAGATCACCATCATCATCATTATCATCATCATCACCATCACCATCATCATTGTTTTCATCATCGTCTCCATCATCATCGTCTTCATCATGCTGATCATCATCATCATCATCATCATCATCATCATCACCATCTTCTCCATCATCACCATAAGTCGCCCCCATAAGTGACATAAAATCTTTCAGAAATTTTTTTGTGCATTCTCATTTTTATCTTCCAGTAATTGTTTATAGAATACAGTAGTATAGATTAATACTACTCTAGTTTAACCATTTTGTTCTGGTTTGATTACCTTAATAGTTGAATTCTTAGAAGTTTGACCTGGTTTTTCATTTTGAATGATCTTCCGATCTTTTCTTTGTTAAAATATTTCCACGACACGAATACGATGACGATGATGATGAATACGATGACGATCAAAATGATGATGATGATGATGACAATGATGATGATGATGAGGGTCATGGTGATGATGATGATGTTGAGGGTCATGGTGATGGTGATGGTGGTGATGATGATGATGATGGTGATCATGGTGATGGTGATGGTGATGGTGATGATGATGATAATGATGGTGATGGTGATGGTGATGATGATGATGATGCAAATTATGATGATGATGAGGGCCATGGTGATGGTGATGGTGATGTTGATGATGATGATGGTGATGGTGATGGTGATGGTGATGGTGATGGTGATGATGGTGGTCATGGTGGTGATGATGGTGATGTGGATGATGATGGTGGTCATGGTGGTGATGATGATGATGGTGATGATGGTCATGGCGACCATGATGGTGATGATGGTCATGGAGACCATGATGGTGATGATGGTGATCATGATATTGATGGTGGTCACGGTGGTGATGATGGTTATGTGAATGGTGATGGTGAACAGCATGGATGGTGATGGTGGATGGTGATGGTGATGTTGAAGATGGTGGATGGTGGATGCCAATGGTGATGGTGAAGATGGTCATCATCTTCATCATCACCATCCTCACCATCATCACCATAATCTTCATCATCATCATGACCCTCTTCACCATATTCGTCATCGTCATCATCGTCTCCATAGTCATCATCTTCATCATGTTAATCATCATCATCTTCATCATCATCATCATCATCATCACCATCATCTCCATCATCACCATCATCATCGTCTTCATTTTCAAATTTAATGTTTAATTACAACTGAAAATTAAATTTCAATTACATTAGTATGGAGCACCATGACCCAATTTTCACTAATACCTCCCATCTAGTATGTTCAGCATCATCATCTTTAAACACATTTGGGAGGCTGCCAAGTGGATTTCGGTAATAGTTACCCCCGTAAGTGACATAAAATCTTGTAACATGAAATGTTATATGTGATTCTAGATTATGAGTAATGTAATATATTATTTTATTTAAACCAAGATCTTCACTATTTTTATTTTAACATGTTATATTTTTTTATGCATTCTCATTTTATTTTTTTAAATAAAGAAAATAAATCTTCAAAATGAGAAATATAATGTTAAGTCTTATTTAATGTAATTTAAAAAAAAAAAATCATTTTTATATAAAAGACTAGGAACTTAATTTTTAATGGAATTTAATTTTGTTTTTTAATTTAATTTTTATTTTTAATTGTTTTTTTATTTGCTTTTATATGAATTTTTACTTGATATTTTAGTTTAGTTCATCCTGACCACAGCCACAAACATTAGCGCTGCCAACTGGAAGGGTCGCTGCAGCCATAGACAATAGGGAGACAGAGCAAGAAAATGACCCGCTAACTGCTATCTTTCTGTTGTCCCCGTCAACAAGTGCTACCGCAGAACCTTCAGCCGAAAACCCTACATTTTTCCCATCACCGGATTCTGTCAAGGGTTTCTTCAACTCAGGCTCAGTTTTCTCACCGTCTGGAGCGGCACACAATTATTTTCTCCTCCATCTGGACTCGGATGTCTCAATACTTATCAAACCATTACAAAATTGGGGGATTTTTTGAATGTTGGCTGGTCGGAACCACCTCCTCCATGAACAACTATCGCAGCCGGAGAATCCATTGACATGGAGGGTCTTATCAATTCGGTGGTAGCAGAAGCTGGCACTGAAGAAACTCTACCAGGCTCGGGCTTGGAATCTAGTCACAGCCCATATGCAGGAACCACACCGGAGGAGGAAGAAGAAAATCCGTGGCCGACACCCTAACCTTGAAGAGATGAAGGGATGGGTTCAAACAAATTGGGTAGACCTCTTATCATCTGCAGCTGAGGTAGGAAAATTATCAAAGGGTTGGTATAGTTTCACCCTTGGAAACAAGAATGACGTGGAGCAAATATTGAATTGAAACTGGTTCTATGGGATGATACCCATTCTGTTGAAGAGATGGACACCCATGTTCGATGCCGACGGTGAAGGAATGAATAGAATGGTCATATGGGTATGAATACCAAGCCTACCATTGGAATCCTGGAACCCAACCTCGCTGAAGGACCTTGGTAATGCCATAGGGACATACCTGAAAGCAAATTTCTCATACCTGCAAACCTAGAGGAGAGATGTGGCATGAATTTTGGTTTCTATGGACATCAGAGCGGAGCTGAAGGAGTACATCAACCTCATCAAAGGCAATGTAACTCGACAGCAACCATTAGACTATGAGGTTCTACCATTTAGATGTCATCGGTGCCACAAAGTGGGACATCTGGCATGAAAATGATCTGTTGCAGCATCCACAGTGACATCACGTAAAAGAAGGTACCCTAAGGTTATCGATCCACATGACAAAGGGAAGAAAGCTTCAGCACCAGGGGTGAGAATCTCTGAGACAGTTCCGCCACAACACCCCCCTGAAGAGCAGACAGGACTTCGTACTGAAGGAAGCGCGCAACACCGCACGGGTATGTCCTATGTTCTTTCTATAAAGGAACATTTAAATAATTTGATTATAAATGATGTTGCACCTACACACAACTACACTTCTATGATAGTTCATCCCCCTCCCACCCAGGAAAAACCCCCATTCCCTCCTGCTTCCCTACCTTCTCCCCCCTCCCTCTCAAAAGAGTGACCTATTTCCCCCACACAGTCTTGTGCTCCCCAACCCTTGATCAACTCATCCCCTAACTTTGACTCCTTCTCCCTAATCAGATTTCAACTCCATTCAAGGGACATACCAGCTCAGGAAAACCATTTATTCTGCTTGGGGGTGAACCCAATTCTCCCAACCCGTGGGAAAGGAAGAGGCGGACCCTCTTTCCTATCCTTTGCCCGGAAAAAATCACTCTGGGATCAAGCAAATGGTAAGCATAAAATGATTTTTGGGGCACTTAGAGTAGTGGAAACCCGTGAAGGGGATCCCAAATGAAATTCCTATCTCTCAACTGCAAGGGTATGGCAAGTACCTGGAAAAAACTTGCCCTAAAAAGAGTGATACAGGTGCAGAAACCTGATATAATTCTACCGCAGGAAACCCTAGGCAATGAAGAGGAGGTATCTAGGATTTTGTCCTCTATTTCAAGCAGTTTCACCTTTCTATCCCAGAGTGCAAAAGGTCACTCGAGAGGTTTAGCAATTGCATGGAATGCTACCATGTTGCGCTATGAAAACTCATGGGGAGCCTCCTTTGGAATGGGGCTAGAACTTTTATGGGTAGAAGAAAACCTACACCTCAACCTTATAAACATCTATGGGCCTTATAATGGTCGAGTGGCTTTCTGGGAGTCAGTACAAGCCTCTCAATTTCTAGAAAAGGAGAATGTGATTATTGGGGGGGGACCTTAATTTCACCATTGAGACCCATGAGATCTGGGGTCC
Organism: Pseudotsuga menziesii; assembly: GCA_001517045.1. Taxonomy (NCBI): domain Eukaryota; kingdom Viridiplantae; phylum Streptophyta; class Pinopsida; order Pinales; family Pinaceae; genus Pseudotsuga; species Pseudotsuga menziesii. Next base: position 69,460 of record LPNX011073180.1, on the reverse strand, counting down.
AAATGTAAGAGTGGAACCCCTTGAATATTTCTTCCAAAACCTATTACAGAGCCTTAAGTTGGTGGACCTGGATCCTCAGAAGCTCAAGTCAAGTTGGACAAACAGAAGAACAGGGAAAGACCGAATTACAAAAAGACTATATAGATTTCTGGTGGGGGGAAGTTTACTGGAGTATGGTCTACAGTTCAAGGAATGGGTAGACTCAGGAGGGGACTCAGATCATCAGCCCATCTTCCTGGAAGTATCAAGAAACCCTTAAAAACCATCCTCTCCTTTTAAATTCGGTGTATCTTGGCTTAAGCATGAGGAGGTATTTGAGCTCATACAATCAAACTGCACCCCTTATGGAGTAGAAGACGGATCAAATGCTGCAACACATTTTGTGCAAAAGTTGGCTCGAGTTAAGAAGCTACTGAAGGAATGGGAAACAAACAAAAAGACACAGGATGAACAAGCCCTGTTAATTTTTTGAATACAAAGACGGGGAAGTCTATGAGTTTTACCATAGACCTTTTGCGGAAGCCTTTCCTGTAAGGAAACTTGTTTGACTATTTTGGACACACATATCTACAGACCTCTCTTAAAATCTGCTTTTTTCAGCTCTATTCTCCGCTCAGCAAAAGGAGCATAGGCTACAGGCCTAGCTCATTTTTGGAACTATCAAAAGGCTCAGGGGTAACATAAACAGCAGCATCATAGCACTTATATCTGGCTCTTTTTTGGCATAATCTCTTGGGATAGAGATGATCAGATGGTAAATTGTTTCCTTGTGGAATAGTGGTTGTTACAGCATGCTGGTTGTATAAGCAGTGGTATGCATCTGCATACAATTTTGTACAGACTTGTCTGGATTTTAATAAAATTTTCAACTTTTTTTCCTATGGAGAAAAAAAAGACTTGGAACACAAATCAATCAAAATAAAAGAAAATAATAAAACTGAAATGCTCAAATTAGAAATAATATTTTAAATTTTTTTCAATCATTGTAATAAAATTGAAATGTCAGTTTTAAGCTAGCATCTGGAAAATGTTTTTTTGTTTATTTATTTATTTTCATATAATTGAAAATATAAGCCTTATTTATTTAATTGTTATCAATTGGATTAAAAGGACTCAGCAATGCAGAATTCTATCACATGGTGGGCTTGCTATTGCCAATGGATCAATGGCAGATCAGAGAACACCGTGGGGATCTCATTCATGAATATTATCATCGTCCCTTGAAGGAATGATCGGAGAAGCTCATATTACAATTTTTTCCTTTGTTTTTTCTAAACTGTTTACTATATAACAGGTTATATCAGCACTCTATATTGCCTGAGTGGGCTATGACAGCAGTTACCTATTTCTGATATTTATTTTTGGATATATTTCAGTATGTGGCTAGAACTTGATATATCAGCTTTTTTTATATATGTGGGTAGCAGGGACTATATTTGTCCCTTATTTTGTACTCTTTGTATGGACCTTTATGGTACTTTCCGAATACACATGCAACGTATCTACAAAATCTAATTTTGTTCTCGAAAGATGTAATGAAATTATTCTTTTTTTTTCCCAAGGAAAAAACAAATAAGCATATATTGAATTTAAAAGTATGAGCAATATTTGTTTAATTTATATTTCTACATTTTATATAAAAAATAGAAATATGTTAATGGAAATAACCTTGATTTAATATTTCTACATTTTAAATAAAAAATAAAAATATGTTAATGGAAATAACCTTGATTTAATATTTCTACATTTTAAATAAAAAATAAAAATATGTTAATGGAAATAACCTTGATTTAAATCATAAAATAAATAATTAAAATTATTGCCAAATTCTATTGTATAATTGAGCTTCTATAAAATGGATTTTATCAAGAGTACATCAAACAAATATGGACAATCTGCCACAATTGTTAACATTGAATAATTCCACTAGTTTTACTCATCAAAATTGCATTTGAATAATTCCACTAGTTTTACTCATCAAAACTACATTCAACAAATATGAACACTTTGTTAGGCATTTGTTCAATGAGAATAATTTGATTGGTTTTTATTATGTCCCAAATAGTTAAAACAACATAACATACCAAAGAGTATACACCATGTGCAACAAATGTAAACTTAGGGTACAACTTCAAGATAGATAATTCAAATAAGTTATACAATAACTACTTGAAGAATAAAACATTCAAATACTCCAATAAATTCCTATATCCAAATCACATGTTTCCCTCAAGAGTAATTATATGGCGTATAAGTATGTATTCATTGTTTCCCTCGAGAGTAATTATATGACTTTTATGAATATGTGTTCATTCATTACACATGTAGGTCCTTTATTAGGTCCAACAATGTTACATATACATTTTATTGCATAAATGTGCCTGTTGGGGTGATATAATATATATTAAGTCTATGTGTGCCCCTCTTGGGTCATAACAAAGTACTTTTCCCTCGAAGCTTTTCCCTCAATGTATTTGTACCATTAAATGAATCGACGAAACATATGTACATCACCTAATAAAACATGGATAACCAAAAACACTATGTATATAAGGCCATCAATCACATCAAAACGCCATTTCTTGCCTCTTAAATATGAACATGTATCTCAACGCTAACTGTAACAAGTTCCATTGGAGGAGTCAAATAGCAATAATGAAAATTAAACACTAAAATTATAGAAATAACTGTTTTTAATGTATTCTTCCTTACCATTCATTGAGCTCCTCTTTGTTTCGAGAATATTTTACTGTTCTCTACTAAACAGAACCAACCACATGAAGGTGGAATCTCTTATGGCCCCTCCCCCCCCTCACATCACTCTCAATTCCCAAACCCAATGCATGCACTTGCAAATAACAATTTAATGCAAATTATTTCACTCAATAACTGAAAGAAGCTTTCATTAAACCATTCTTTAAATCATTCATTAAACCATTCAATCATTGAACAGCTGAAAAAAAACATTCAAAGAATATGTTAGTGATGATGATGATGATGATAGTGATAGTGACGACGATGATCAACATGATGATGATGAAGATGATGGTGATTATGATGATGTTAGTAACTCTTTTTTTTTTAAATAAGATAAAAGAATAAGTCTAATTAAATATTTACCTTTCAATATATTTCATCATCTTCTTCATCCACGTCATCGTCTTCTTCATCCAAGTTATCATCTATATCATCAGATCCATAGTCAACATTGTAAGGACTGGCCATATCATCATCATAATCTAATTCAGTTACACTCATCATGTCATCGTCAGTATAATCTTCATGGGCATTGTCTGCTGCATCATCTGATTCAACTAATTCTTGGAAATCTTCTACTGGATCATCATCATCATCTAACTCATGTTGATCATGCTCTTCATCGTCATCTTCTTCTTCTAGAGAACCCTCTTCATTACCATCGTCTAGGTTATACTTTATCGACCTTCCCCTTGGATCGTGTCTCACAACAAATGACCAGCTCGCTTTACCTGGAACCTCCGAGTAAAATAGATGTGCACATTGGCTTGGAAGAACATAGGGCTCTTTTCCTGGCTCAAACAACCTTGTATTTACCATGGTAAATCCATTATCGTGTTCAACAATAGTTCTATCGGGATCACGTTGATTCAATCGTAACCTGTACCATTTGACAATGAATAGAACCACCTTGAATGATTTAAAGTCACACTGTAGAATATCTTCCAAATACCCATAGTATCAATTTTCTGAGAGTTCTGGATGTCTATCACTTCTAGATGAAACATTGGTCACCTCAAAGACTACAGATATCCCACAATATGATCTTTTCTCTGTTTCAACCAATTTTTTGATGCTATATCTACAACCATTGCATACCATAGCCTTATGGTGTTTTACATGCAACAAGAAATACACGAAAAGATTACACAACGATTCAATAATTATGCAACAATACATGGAAAAGAACAACATGTACGTCAAAATGTAGTTTGCAACATAAAAGATTTAGAGTGATTGATTAATATGCTTGCCATTTTATCTTTTAAACCGTATCCTAAATTGATTTCCCTTTTTGTAAGATTTCTATCTCCATTACGATGTGTTGCTTTTACCAATGAAGCCACACCTTCCCATGATATTCCATGACCCGATTATTTGCATCGTTCAATCCATACCTTCATCCAGTCAAGATTGTTTGCGATGTATAAATGAATTCCATCCCATTCTCGACCAACTGTTTGATGACAATAATCATTAAAATGAAAGACAGGTGTAAATTTTCTAAACAAAGTATTCTATGCTCTTAATTGATGCAATAACTAGAAAATGAAATTAGAATATGAACAATCTTATAAACATCCACTAGCTAATAATTACCTTTCACCTTCTTCGATCTACATTTCCCCTTCAGTTCCTCCCCTTCAAATTTGTGAGTGGCGTCCAGATCACAAATGCAATGTAAATTGAGCTTTGACGTTAAAAAAGGAAGATATTCACTAACATACAACATGTTTTGGTATACCGTATATCCTTCCAGCATAGAACCCTCCGCATGTGCTCGTTGTCTCACCAAACCCTTCATAAATTTCAAGTGCCTCTCAACCATCCACATGGACCTTGAGTGCACAGGTCCACACATCTCAATCTCCTCAAGTTGGTGTGTGAGGTAGTGTTCATGTGCATTAAAAAATGTGGAAGGTAGATGCTTCTGCATTTCACACATGAGACGAGGAATTTCTCTCCTTCAATACTTTATATATTCTTTATAGATTTCTTTAGATGTCAACCATCTACAAGTGGTGCAAACCAATAATGATATTCAACAAAAAAAAAAACATTTAATTACATATCATGAAATAGTGCACAAAAAAATATAAATTATACGGAGAATTAAATAAACACTAAGCAAAAGAAACTAATTGCTAGTTACCTCATGTATTTACCAAGATTATATATAACTTGTTTGGCATTGTTGTCGAATTTGTCTGGGAGAGAGAGAGGCAAAACATACTAATCAATATACAACCCATGCCATTTATTAAACAAAGAGTATACAAACAAGAAAAAAAATTGTGCAATAAAATGAAAAAAAAATTATATGGACATAACAATAATAATTACCTTGATGAAGATGTGCCAATCATGTGTTTTGACCCCTGCAAAATCACCTTTTTTTGTTATTATATTCTTCAAGTTCGCACAAAATCCAGTAGGAAATTTAATTTTCCACATTACTTCTTTGACAACGTTGCTTTGTTGCTCCGTAAACATCCATGGAATTGAGTTTATATTAACTTGGTCTCCGTTGCTATGAAATTGGATGATGTATTTCATTGCATGGTTGATTTCTTGAATGTCTTTGCAAGATTTCACAACTTTATCTTTCTCACTCCTTAGCTCCAATAGTCGCCATAATGTTTCAGTCACATTCTTTCCAATATGCATTGTATCAAACAAATGAGCAATTTGTAGGTGCTCATAGTAGGGCAACCTGCTGAATTGTATAGGATAAATTTTAAATCCTAGTGGAAGCCCATTAATGCCTTCGTGATCAAGATGGAAATCATGAATATTAGTTTATAAATAAATTACATCATAAATAAAATATGTCCACTACAGTAAACAACTCACAATAAAAATTAAAATACATAACAATTCATATACGATGATCCATACGTACTATGATGACAATTTCTATTGTATTGCATCTTCCAAAGGTGAGGTGTCATTCTCTGTGGTTTTAATGTAGTACCCTACTTCCCATTGAAAAGATTTTTTTTGGTTGTTCTATACCTGTGATTCTTAGAGAGGAAATGCCTATACTCATCAAACACCTCATTTCTTAAGCTTTTTGAGCAACGAGATTTGATCTTAGGTCCTCAAACTAGACATGCAAATTTACCCTTTGTCTGAAGACCTACAATATATAGATATGGAATCTCTATGTCAATTATAATTATATATAAACTATATTAACTACTTCATATAATTAAATGCAATTAAAGTGGAACTAAAAAATACAAACCACAAAATTGGGTTAACCCAAGGGCATCGTGTATTGTCCATACAACCATTGCATGGAATTGAAATTGCCTTTGTCGTATTGGTCTAGATACGTCATACATAGTGATTCCATTCCATAACTTCAATATCTCATCTATAAGAGGCTCTATATATACATTCATATCTTTGACTTGGAACTTACCTGATTGATTTGAAGTACATATAAAATATAAAATTATGAGAACCATTAAGATATATGAACCATGCACAAGAGTAATTAAAATACAGAAATACACAAATGAATTTAGGAAACCTAATACGACAAATGAGATGCCACAACTACATTAGAAATAAAACAGTTGTAGGCACAAAATACCTGGAATAATCATTGACAACATTATGTGCTCCCTCTTTATTAACAACCATGGAGGAATGTTGTTGTTGATAACAAAAATAGGCCACACAGTGTAAATGAATGTCATCTGTGCAAATGGATTAACACCATCTGCTGCCACAAAATTCTTAAGATTACGTGGTTCTTCTTTAAAGTGAGGCCATTTTTCCTCCATATCTCTAAAATAAGAACCATCTGCAGGCATTCGAATAACATCATCTTGACTTATGTTCTTGGCATGGTAATCCATAAATTGCGCTATGTTTTTGCACTTGAACATTCATTGCAAACGTGGAATGATAGGAATATAACGAAGAACCTTCTGAGGCACCTTTTTTGTTACTTGATCAGTTCAATATCTACTTATATGACATTCCGGACATTTTATTCCAAATTTATGCTAATTATAATATATAACATGGTCATTGGGGCATGCATGAATTGCTTCATAATGCATTCCAGTCTCTTTCATGATGGTAGATAAATCTCGATATGTGCAAGGTAAGATATTTGATGGTGGTAACAAAAATTCAGTTATCAAGCTACAAAAAAAATATAGTTAATGTAATAAATAAATAATATTGATGAAACACACTTCATCCATACGATGATCAATAATGAGTTAACAATACAATTATTAGAGGAATACAGATAAACTTTATGATGATCCTATATATGTGATTGATTATTTTACATACCTTAGCATCTGTGTGATTGATATGTTTGAAAGACCATTCATAACCTTCAAGTTTGTTATCAACAATACAGCAGAGAGAATATTTGTTTTGGAGCCTTCATAAAGGGGTTCATGTGCCTTATCAAGAAGAGGTATATCATGAACATCATCAAAGTCATCATCATTTTCATTATCATCGTCATTGTCATCGTCATCATCCATTCTAACATTAAATGAATCATGGATCAATGTATTTGTATGATCATCTTCAACTACATTATCAGTATGATCATCTTATTCAATATGACCATTCCCTTGTTCTCCATTAAACATAGACGCTCCATGATCTTGATTGGGAACTTGTTCTGAAAGCACTTCCTCTGGACGATATGCCATCCGTTGTCTTTCCTTTATAAATACATGGAAACATCAATAGATATACATTAATATAGGAAATATTTAAAAACTACATAGATTTACCAAAGCAAAGAATATAAAAAAACTTTATAATGCTAAACCTACAAATGGACGATATTCATTCCCCCCCTCAGTGTGTCCATGTTCCCTGCAATGTTTTGTGGTTGTTGAGATCAATATTCTTCTCCTCATAAATCCCCTACATTGAGTACATGGACAATAACATTTTCCATCACCCCTTCGTTTCGCTGCATCCCATAGTCTAGCAAGCAATTGTCGATTGTTTTCGTTTGGATCGAGAATATTTCTATTTGACATTTTGTCACAAACTTCGTGAATGAATACTATCGACAATCTTAAAAAATCAAGTTCCACGCATCACAATTTTCTCAAACGAAGATTTGTCGAAGAATAAAAGATTTCCCACAAACTATATGTCGAAGAAAAAAAAATTCTCAGAACCACTCGTTGAAGAATAAAACAATCCCTGAAATCGTCCGTCGCTTCGTGAATGTTTATAAACACACACTCGTCAAATATTTGACGGCCTAAACATAGTTACCTGAAAAATCTGACACATGCTTGTCGTATATTTGACACCAAAATTTGTCATGCCCGTTGCATAACCGACGTCAATGCGCCGTCGAAAAACCTACGCTGTGCAAAATCCAACACATGCTGGTCGGATATCTGACACCAGTACCGTCACATAACTGACGTCAATGGGCCGTTGAAAAACCTACGATGTGTCCATCAGACGTTTGACGACTCTAAAATATTTTGGAAGGTACAATACTTTTCGTCATTGCAATCCGACACATCCGTACCCGACGTCGGATTTCGGGTTCAAATCCTATTGTGTTTTAACCTACTTTGGTAAGTGTGGAAGTGTACACACCAATGCAATTAAATATATGGGACACACTCTAATATTTTTTGAAAAATGATTAATATTTTTTAAAAGCATTTTAACCTTACTTGTTGCATGCATTAGAGTTATGCACATACCTCAGTGCAAATAGTAGGGCTACACACTAACTGTATTAAGTTTATTATGTGCAGATCAAGTTTATTTGAAAAATTATAGATCTAGAATGGTGTGCCTGGTTACACGTCAATGTTTTTTAATCTATTTGAAAGAATGACAAACATTTTTTTAAACAAATGACGATAATTTTTTTATAAAATATTTAACATACTTTGGTGCACGTTGTATTATTATGCATCAATGCAATTAAATATAAATGGTGATTTGACACAATTTTTTGAATGAATAGTCCATAACTTTTGTAAAATATATTAACCTACTTCAGTGAAAATTGTACATAATTATACATCAGTGTGGTTAAATATAAATGATGAACTCTGTCACGTTCCCAACCCTCCCGCCGATGAAGAGGACGCGACTGAACGTGCTAACTAAGCACCCAAGAAAAACCATGCCCCATGAACATAAACATGAAGGTAATACAAGATTGATGCTGATAAAATCATACACATATGCAAGATGCAATATACATATGCAGATGTCTAATTCACGTAAACATACAGCGGAAGAAAATACATGTCATCATACATTCAAAACATATAAGCACTCATCATGTTCATTCATAAAATATTACAGTTGCAAGGACTTAAGCACAAGAATACTTATCTTCAGGAAAGCTTGTCACACAACCAGCTACGTTGCTGCAACGTTCCACCCAAACATAGGCCAGTGTGCTCATCAATCTCTCAGCAACACTACCACCCCCGAGCTGGGCATGATTCCACAAGGAGTAAGGGGAAACTAGCAGGCTCACACGTAGCCAAGGATACACAACTCAGCCAATCCAACATGGTTGGGTTTATTAGGCCAAGGGTACACAACAATACACAACCAAGCCAACAAAGTTGGTTTTATCAGGCTATCAGGAGCTGGAAACACTGTGTTATCTCCCAAAATAATTTATTTCGATAGTATGAAGAATTTAATTCATGCAATGAGGATAATGAATATCACTAACAGTTTGAAAGCCTCTGTTTTTTATGAAAATTTCACAATGGTGTAGCTTCGGTGGCTTGGTCGAGGATCAGAACATCTCATTAGCCACCGACAGACATACAGACTGTGGCTTCCGCGATCAGATGAAAACTTCGACGATCGAAAGAACTAAGGACTACAAATCGACGAAGTAAAGCTGAATGTTTCCACATTGTCGGTGGTATAAAGCACTAAAATGCCGCCGAAGTCACGTATCGGAAATCAAAACCACTACTTAATAAGGCGTCGGAACTTGGAAACACTAACCATCGGCAAGATAGTCCACTAAGGAGCCACAACGGCGGGAGACAAACTGACTACGGGTTTTGATCAATCAATATAAAATCATCAATGATCGAAAGAACTAAGGACTACAGATCAGCAAGATAGTCCACTAGGGAGCCGCAATGACGGGAGACAGACCAACTGCGGGTTCCGCGACAATAGAAACTCATCGGTGATCGGAAGAACTAAGGGCTACAGATCTGCAAGGTAAGGGTAAGCAGCTCCGCAGTGTCGGTGAGGCAACAGACAAGGATTCCAATCAATCAATAGAAAATCATCGACGATCGAAAGAACTAAGGACTACAGATCATCGAGGTAAAGATAAGAAGCTCCGGACTGTCGGTAAGGAAACGGATAAGGCCTTTGATCAATGACAAAAATCATTCCGATAGCGATAAAACTAGTTCATTTCACCTCCGAAACAGCAGCGACATAACAGTTACACGCATCGACGAATAACAATACTTTCCATCAGCGGTGTAGAGGACTAATTCCCTGATTCCTTTGACAAACAACTTCCGACAGTGATAAAACTAGGTCATTTCACCTCCGAAACAGCGGCAGCGTTTCGGTCTAGGGCGTCGATGTGCTAGAAGACAGAGCTTCTGATCAGAGACCGCAGCGGCAAGGTAGAAAAATCTGGTGGATTAAACAAGAAAGGTCACTTTAGTTAAACACTGAGACACTGGCTGTTGGCGGCAATTTCACACTAAACCAGCAGTGGTGATTATCAGTGATCACTTCAGTTATTAAAAGTTCACTCAATGAACTAGATCTTCACAATAGATAGACAAATAGTTAGCAAGGGTTTGAAGCCCTAATCTAAGAAAACTATCACTTTCAAGTATTTTTTGTGTAAACAGATCGAATTTTCAAGATCTGTCATTTTTGTAGAAGGCTATAAAGCCCTTGATTGATTTTATAATAAAGGTTCAACTTCAGGGATTTATGAGCCAATAGCGCTTTCAAGCTTCTCATTTTACTTATTCATGATATAAGCTCTTTTGTTGTGATCTGTTCAGCCATCATCTCTTTCTTACTGTATTTATGCCTGAATGTGTATTTAGGTCATTTTCAGATTGATTAAAAAGCTGATAGCTGTCATCCTATTGGTTTATTAATGCTATTTGATTTATAAATACCATCCTCATCAAGATTTAGCCATTTATATGCATGTGTTTTGTATGTAAGTCTGCCATCTTGGTGAGATCTCCATCCCTGCACCTTACTGTCGAATTTCTGAGCAATTGCAACTAAAATCCTTATAAACGAGTGAGTTTTATGCATGTCTTGAGAGTGGAAAGGTTATATAGATCAACTGACTTGATCCATATCAAAAAACCCTAAAAAAAATTTAAGTTACCAAGTATCCTCGAGATACAACCTAGAGGAGTTTCCTGGAGTGATAACAAAGTGGCACTGCTGCCGAGGAGAGGAGATTGAAGCTCAGCTTCCCTGGGAGACGACATAGATCCATGCTTTGATGATAGACAAAGCTTGGACAATATTATGGTTGTAATCATCTATCTAGCGACTCCATTGATATAAGGTGGCTTCAAGAAGACCAAGTACCAGAGCAAACCCGAAGGGGCCACCAGCAACACCTGTTTTAGATCCAGAAGAAATTTTGGGGAAAGCTAGGGCTTTACTAAGACAGACCAACAGTACTGCACAAAAAGCTACATAGGGTATTTCAAGAAATCTTTCTGCTATTATTTCTTCTGCTGAAACTATTAATTCCCAGGAATTTTTAGATACATCAGAAAAATCTAGGGGTTGGGCATCTTCAAGCACTGTTGCTTGTGAAGATCCAATCCCTGGTGACTCCACTAGGATAAGTATACCACCGCCTTCTTAGCAAGTAGCTTCATCAGTGTTGCCTTCCACAACCCTGTCCATACCCATTTCCAATATGGTCGCCCCTCAATTGACCAAGATGGAACGGATCCTGGTAGCTAGGTATGCGCCCTTAATTCTGCCAAATCCTCTCACAGCCATGCCTACTGGGGATTATCTCAAGTATATGTCTAAGTTTAAAGGGGAAGGGGATTTCACTGCTGAAGAACATCTAGAGGCTTTTTACAGCTATGCTAAAAATATTAACATAGAACAAGAAGATGTATGGACTAGGGTGTTTGTGCAAATCCTAGATGGTCAGGCTAGGAAGTGGTTTAAGGAACTGCCTGCCGAATCAGTGGCAGGCATAGAGTCCCTAGATGACATTTTCCTAAAGCATTGGGGAGAAAGGAGGGACCACCTCTACTATATCACAGAATTCAGCAACCTGAAAAGAGAAAATCGGGAGTCTGTCTCCAACTTTACCAAGAGATTCAACAATATGTACAGCAAGATCCCTACCAAAATTAAGCCCACTTATACCTCAGCTAGGATAACTTATGCAAATGTCTTTAACTCTAACTTCTGCTTACTTCTCAGAGAAAGGAGGTATGTTTCCTTATCACTCATGCAGGATGCTGCCCTAGACGTAGAGTCAAACATTCTGGCATCTCAGAAGGTCAAAGGGAAGATAGACAGGAAAAAGTAGCCAACAGACTATAGTGGGGCTTCGGCATCAGAGAATAAGATTGACAAAATGACCAAACTGTTAGATAACCTGACTGTTGAAATTCCTAAATTGAAGGACCAAGGACATCTACCGGTGAGGGGTAAAGGGCCAAGCGACTTTGCTCCTCGAAACCCAAATTTTGTTCCTTATAGAAGAGGAAACCCCCCAGTTCAGATTCTCAGAAGAGAGAGAAACCAAGGGGAAGATCAGAGGATAAGAGCTCCATTTCAAAATGTTGTATTAGAAGAAGAGCCAGAATTCATTGAAGAGGAAGGAGAAGCTGAAGACAATATCCATTGCATGGAGGATGAGGTGACCTATTATTTTCTAACACAGGAAGAATATGAGGAAGCCCTAATTGATGAGCAGATCACTGCAGAGGTTGTCTACCAGGCTGATGGTCAGGGAGGTTACAAACTGAGGTCTAGGTTGGTTTCTCCCCTCAAGAAGAATGTTGTACATGTCAAGCATCCTGCTGCACCAGATAGAAAGGTTGTTTTTTTACCAAAGAAAGTGGTTTTCCCATCCAAAGCATTGCATAAACCAGCACCTTCAGCCACACCTGATCAAGTCCAACTCAAACATACAGCTACTAAGGTAAGGTTTCCAGATAGGCTACATTATTCCTTCAACCTCGAGTCTAAAATTCAAAAATTGAAAATCCCTTTCCCTTTAATTGAGCTATTGAAGAATGATGCATCCATTCTGAATTCCCTTTAGCCCAAGGTGCACATTGACACTGACTTTGTGAACCTGCAAGATGACAAGCCTGTTGTAACCCTGGGCCCCATGATCGAAGACATAAAGGACTCCTGCCCACCATTCTATATATCCTTGAACATCCATGATAAAATCCTCCATAACTGTCTGTTGGATTCGGGAGCCTCTCACAACCTAATGCCAAAGGTTGTGATGGATGAGAATTGCCTTAGCATCACCAATCCCTACCATGATTTATTCTCCTTTGACTCCAGGAAGGTCAAGTGCTAGGGCCTCATCAAAGACCTGGCTGTAAACTTAACGCAACTACCTTCGAAAAGCGTAATGATGGACATTGTAGTGGCCGATATTCCTCCAAAATTTGGCCTCTTGCTGTCTCAGTCATGGAGCAAAAGACTAGGTGGCACCCTTCAAATGTATCTCACATATGCCACCATTCCCATGTTTGGAGGGGAGACTAAGAGGTTGTACAGGTAAAATCAACTAGCATACATTATCAGCAAGGAGAGCCACTCAGTGAATCACCCCATCTATGCAGTAGACACCGATTTCGGGTCTTGCATTTTGCAAATAGATGATAATCAGTAGACATCAGTTAAAATCATTGAGCCCACCCGTCAGCAGCCTGAAAAAGTCACGACAGCGATCTGGACCATGTATTTTGATGGGGCTAGCGCTTAAAGCTCAGCAGGCACGGGTGTAGTATTGATCTCCCCATCTAAGGAAAACATTCACTTATCTTATAAGCTTGATTTCAAAACCACTAACAATGTAGTAGAATATGAAGCCTTGCTGCTAGGAGTTAAAGCTACCAAGGAGATGGGGATCATGTGCGTGAAGATTTTTGGAGACACAGACCTCATCATACAGCAGGTCAACAATGTTTTTCAAACAAAAAAATCATATTGAAGGCCTACAGGGACGAGGTATGGAAACTTAGAGACTCCTTTATGTTTTTTGAACTATCATATATTCCCAGGGCTTTGAATCACCTAGTTGATTCCCTGGATGTCTCTGCAAGTCTGTTTGTTCCTCCTTTACCCCCTAAGCTTAGCTATGATGTTCAGGTCAAGTACAGACCTTCTCTGCCAGACAATGTAAAATTTTGGAGGGTGTTTGAAAATGATGAGGAGCTTAGTAAATTCCTTCAGTTAGTAGATGAATTTTCTAACATACACATAGACCAGGAAAACCTTAACGTGGAGAAATCCAAACAACTCAAGTTAAAAGATAAAGTGACTGAGCAGAATATTGTCCAATTGCCTAGCAACTACATACCCTGGGGTCTAGTACCATTGGAAGAACTGTTTGATCACAATGACATCCTTTTCGAGCCTACCAAAAGGGAGCTAGATCCTAATATCCAAGAGCAAAACATAGGCAGTCAAAGCCATCCAAAACTGATAAATCTATCCACTGGGATGACTGCTGGATAGAAGTCTGAATTTTGCAGCTTGATAAAAGAGTGTGTTGATTTCTTTGCATGGGAGTATAGTGACCTAAAAACATATGATGCCAACATCATCCAACACAGGATTCCTTTGGAAAAGGACACCATTCCTTTCAAACAGAAGCTGATACCCATCAGCCTTCTTTTATTACCAGTGATTGAGAAAGAGATCCACAAACTCTTCAAAGCCAAGATCATAATCCCCCTCAGGTATTCCAAGTGGATTGCAAATATAGTAGTGGTAAGAAAGAAAAATGGAGAAATCAATTTGTGTGTGGATTTTAGAAACCTGAACAAGTGTTCCAAAAAAGACAACTATCCACTACCCAAGATGGAACATCTGCTACAGAAAGTCTCGGGGGCCAGGGTTATGTCCTTCCTTGATGGCTTCTCTGGATACAACCAAGTTGCTGTGCACCCAAATGACCAAGAGAAGACTGCCTTTACCACCCCCTGGGGCACCTTCATGTATGCTAAAATGCCATTTGGGCTAATGAATGTTGGGGCTACTTTTCAGAGAGCTATGGACCTAGCTTTTGTAGGGCTAAAAGATAAATTTGTGCTGATATATTTGGATGACTTAACAGTTTACTCTCACAGTCATCATGACCACTTGCAGCATTTAAGGAAGGTATTTCTGAAGTGCAGAAGGTATGGAATATCACTGAACCCCAAGAAGTCCCAGTTTGCACTCAATGAAGGAAAGCTCCTAGGCCACATAGTCTCAGTTGAAGGTGTAAAGATCGATCCGATGAGGATGGAAGCAATCCAAAAATTGTCAATACCAAGGTCAAAAAGAGACATTCAGTCCTTTTTAAGCAAGATAAACTTTGTCAGAAGGTTTATTCCAAATTTCTCCGAGCCGGTAAAGCATATAACAGTCATGCTAAAAAGGATGCAGAAATAAAGTGGACTGACCAAGCAAGAAACTCTTTTGAAGACATTAATAAAGCCATCATGGAGGCCCCAACCCTGATTAGTCCCGACTACACCAAGGGTTTTTACATTTTCTCTTTTGCATCTTATGATACAGTGGCAGTTGTACTATTACAAAAGAATGATGAAGGTCTTGATCATCCAATTGCTTTTTTCAGCAGAACCCTAAGAGATGCTGAGCTGAAGTATGACCCAATTGAGAAGCAGGCTTATGCTCTCATAAAATATCTGAAAACTTTCGGAATCTACATTCTCCATGCAAAGGTCATTACATATGTCCCTTCAGCTGCTGTGAAGGATGTTTTGACTCAGCCTGACATTGATGGGAAGAGAGCTAAGTGGATTTCCAAACTCATTGAGTTTGATGTAGAGGTGAAACCCACCAAGATGGTAAGGGGATTAGGTCTAGTCAAACTCATGGCCAAAGAAAACTGTGAACTGTTGGGAATAAATTTCACATGTGTCAGATCAGCAAAGGTGCAGACTATGGTAGCAGCGAAAACAGAAGTAAATCAAGATCAGAATAACAGTCCATCAGTAGCTGAGAACATATCTTCATGTGAGTGGTATTCAGGTTTCATTCAATTTTTGCAAAAATTAGAAGTTTCTTCTGATCTCACTCCTAACCAAGCACGAGCTCTTAAGTTGAAATCTGTTAAGTTTTGCATAATTGACAAACTGTTGTACTGGAGGGTATAGAATTTTGTTAATGTGTCTAGATAAAGAGGAAGCAGAACAGGTCATGCATCACTTTCATTCCAGTACATGTGGAGGCCACCACTACTAGAAAACCACGGCCCACAATATCTTAAGAGCAGGATGCTATTGGCCAGTCCTCTTTGCTGATGTATGCACTTTTGTAAGGGCCTGTGACCAATGTCAAAGATTTATAGGGAAGCAGCAACTCAAACCCTTGGCCTTTAGGCCTGTTACAGTGAATGGACCTTTCCAGCAATGGGGTCTGGATTTCATAGGTGAAATAAATCCATCTTCCAGTGGATAGCATAAATGGATCTTAGTAGCCACTAACTACTTTACCAAATGGATAGAAGCAGTGCCTACCAGAAATGCCACTCATCAAGTCATCATGAGATTTTTATATGAGAACATCTTCAGCAGGTTTGGTTGCCCAGTAAGGTTAGTAACTGATAATGCACCATCTTTTAAGGCTGGGGCATTAGTTAAAATGTGTGAATCAATGGGTATTCAACTGGTGCACTCCACATCCTATTACCCACAAGGAAATGGCCTGGCTGAGTCATCCAACAAAAGCTTAGTCAGAATCATCAGGAAACTGCTAGAAACAAATCAGAAAAGCTGGGACTCAAAGCTTAAGTTTGCTTTATGGGTTGATAGGGTAACAGACAAAAGATCCATAGGGACTTCTCCATTCAAACTAGTTTATGGAACTGAGGCCATCTTTCCTATACAGCTCATCCTTCCAGTGGCAAAGTTCTTTCAAGAAGAGGAGGATGAACCAAATGATATGGTAAGAAGGATGATGGATTTGGTAGAATTACAACAAATAAGGGAGCAAGTTGTAGGAAAATTAGAAGCTCATCAACAGAGGATAAAGGGCATGTTTGACAAAATAGCAAAGGCAGACAACTTCCAAGTCGAAGATTGGGTCCTCAAGTGGGATGTTGTCAAACAAGACAAGGGAAATCATGGAAAATTCGACTCTTTGTGGATTGTACCGTTCGTGATAGCCCAGGTACATAAGAATAACACCTTCAAATTGCAAATCCTAGAAGGTGAAGAGGTATTTGATGGCCCAGTAAATGGGTGGTTCTTGAAGCTTTATTTTATTTGAGGCTCTTAGGCCTTATGATTGTAAATTAGTAGATAGTAGGTTGTTTTTCTTTCAGAATAAACTCCATGCCCAATGGAACAATAAAGAATAGTGTTAAGTTACTTAGTTTCTTTTAGGGAAAGACATTTTGGTATGGGGTTCTTGGGACCTCACTGGGAGGTTCCCATCCCCAAGTAGGAGCCAGATGTTATCTCCCAAAATAATTTATTTCGATAGTATAAAGAATTTAATTCATGCAATGAGGGTAATGAATATCACTAACAGTTTGAAAGCCTCTGTTTTTTATGAAAATTTCACAAAGTTGTAGCTTCGGTGGCTTGGGCGAGGATCAGAACATCTCATTAGCCACTGACAAACATACAGACTGCAGCTTCCGTGATCAGATGAAAACTTTGGCGATCAGAAGAACTAAGGACTATGGATCGGCGAAGTAAAGCTGAAATTTTTCGTAGTGTCAGCGGTATAAAGCACTAAAATGCCACCAAAGTCACGTATCAAAAATCAGAACCACTACTTAATAAGGCGTCGAAACTTGAAAACACTAACCATCGGCAAGATATTCCACTAAGGAGCCGCAATGGCGGGAGACAGACTGACTACGAGTTTCGATCAATCAATAGAAAATCATCGACGATTGGAATAACTAAGGACTACAGATCGACAAGATAGTCCACTAAGGAGCCGCAACGGTGGGAGACAGACCAACTACGGGTTCCACGACAATAGAAACTCGTCGGTGATCAGAAGAACTAAGGGCTACAGATCGGCGAGGTAAGGCTAAGCAACTCCGCAGTGTCAGTAAGGAAACGGACAAGGCTTCCGATCAATCAATAGAAAATCATCGGCGATCGGAAGAACTAAGGACTACAGATCATCAAGGTAAGGCTAAGTAGATCCACGGTGTCGGTAAGGCAACGGACAAGGCTTCCGATCAATCAATAGAAAATCATCGACGATCGGAAGAACTAAGGACTACAGATCATCAAGGTAAAGCTAAGCAGCTTCGCAGTGTCGGTAAGTCAACGGACAAGGCCTCCGATCAATGACAAAAATCATTTTGATAGCGATAAAACTAGTTCGTTTCACCTCTGAAATAGCGGCGGCATAATAGTTACGTGCATCGGTGAATAACAAGACTTTCCATCGGTGGCGTAGAGGACTAATGCCCCGATTCCTTTGACAAATGACTTTCGACAGCGATAAAACTAGGTCGTTTTACCTCCGAAACAGCGGCAATGTTTCAGTCTAGGGCGCCGATGTGCTAGAAGACAGAGCTTTCAATCAGCGACCGCGGCGGCAAGGTAGAAAAATCTAGTGGATTAAACAAGAAAGGTCACTTCAGTTAATCACTGAGACACTGGCTGTTGGTGGTAATTTCATACTGAACCAGCAGTGGTGATTATCAGCGACCACTTCAGTTATTAAAAGTTCACTCAGTGAACTAGATCTTCACAATAGATAGACAAATAGTTAGCAAGGGTTTGAAGCCCTAATCTAAGAAATCTATCACTTTCAAGTATTTTTGTGTAAACAGATCGGATTTTTAGGATCTGTCATTTTTGTAGAAGGCTATAAAGCCCATGATTGATTTTATAATAAAGGTTCAACTTCAGGGATTTATGAGCCAATAACGCTTTCAAGCTTCTCATTTTACTTATTCATGATATAAGCTCTTTTGTTGTGATCTGTTCAGCCATCATCTCTTTCTTTATTGTATTTATGCATGAATGTGTATTTAGGTCATTTTCAAATTGATTAAGTCTGCCAACCTGGTGAGTTCTCCATCCCTGCACCTTACTATCAAATTTTTGAGCAATTGCAACTAAAAGCCTTGTAAACGAGTGAGTTCTATGCATGTCTTGAGAGTGGAAAGGTTATATAGGTCAACTGACTTGATCCATATTAGAAAACTCTAAAAACATTTTAAGTTACTAGGCATCCTTGAGATACAACCTAGAGGAGTTTCCTGGAGTGATAACACACTGGTTGCTAAGCTAGTGGGTTCACTGAAGAGCTAAGGACACCTGCACCAGAGCTATCCTGACTTCTAAGACATCCATGCACACCCAACACAAGGAATCGTCCCCTTCTCTGATGCACAGTCCCTCAGGCCATGACTTCCCTTCCAGTGTTATTCAGGGGGTATAGAGAAGAAAGCCAGCCCTCTAGCTTTTTCTGTGAGGCTCCTACAAACAGTAGGTTTATCATGCACACGCAGGCTCCATTTCCACTCCCAAATAGTCCAAAGAACAACCACTATGCCCACACAGCAAAACAACAGCTCTGGGATTGAAAGGAAACACCACCAAGCAAAACTGGAACAATAATTGGGTAATACACATCTCAGACTGAGCAATTCGACTCCAAAGGCGTTTATGGCCCTATCGTGGCCAAAACGACTCAACAACAACCCAGAGACATGGGTAAGACAACCTAACGTCTCAGACTGCGTGAGATGAAGAACACGTCCTGCGTGAAGGGGTTATGGCATACACAGACCCAGTCATGGGTAAGAATTACACACAGCAAACCCCAAATCGGGAAGGAAGAACAGAACACGACTACTTGCATGAGGGAGAACGAATGAATGCATTAGGGATAATCGTGGAATGGGTTCCCTGTTCCCTTGAGGAAAATGAGAATTCCCCTGCCCCTGGGCTTGCATGTGGGAAAGGACTGACAGTCTTGCCAACTTTCATGGTTGCCCATGCATACGTTCCCCAAGGTAATAACTACCCCCAACCAACCCTGGAAATTAATTCGGTTGGTTGAATGAGACAAGGGAAAAGGGTGAGTTAAGACAAAAATGATGGTTGACATCTAGATGGGTTCATCACTTGACACTTGGTTGTTCCCCAATGGCTCCCAAGGGTTAGACATCCCCGCCCCCCCTTATCCTTAGGAAATCATGCTCCTCTTCATTATTGTTGCATTGACATAGTTGGTTGTAGGTTTTTAACTAATGTTGCATATGTACATGGTATCCAACATTATAATGTGCCTGGTTAGCACAAAATACCATCAACATCACCGAAACATAATACGACAATCAATGGTGGGGCGTTTTCCTATAGCTCCACACCATGATCCATTACAATATATACATCATATACATTTAATGCAAACGGGGTCAAAATCGGGGTGTTACAAACTCTCAAATGAATAGTCCATAATTTATGTAAAATATTTTAACCTACTCCAACAAAAATTATATGGTTATGCACCAATGTAGATAAATATAAATGGTGAACTCTCAAGAATTTTTTGATAAAATGGTCCACTTTTTATAAAATATTTTAACTTACTTCAATATGAATCCTAAGGTTATGCATTAGTGTAGTTAAATACAAATGGTACACTCGATGAGAATTTTGTGAACAAATGACTCATCTTTTTTAGCTTATTTTCGTGCAAATTGTAAGGTTACCCATTGGTCTGATTAAATATGAAATGGTCCACCTTTTTATAAAATAATTTATCCTACTTATGTATAAATAACATGGCAAAACACTCAGATTTAAATATAGATGGTGCATTGATAATAATCTAAAAAAAAATTGTGTGTGTGTGTGTGTGTGTGTGAACTTAGCATGATGCTTGTAGTAGGGTCAGATAAGTGATTGTACTAATGCCCTTAAGTTTCAAACATACTGAAAATAAATAAACAAAAAATGGATTACCCACCCACCTTCGTTGAAAATATACATCTTATAATTGGTGTTTTCCTTCCAATAGAAGTGAAAATATGCCTCTCTTTAGCCCAATGAACAATTAGTAGGTATCCAAGCTATGAGTATAGTTTTTTTTAAGACAATCGGTTTTCATACAAGCTATGAGCTATATGTTATGTGTACTTCAAGTATATGTGTTTAGATTATATAAGTCCGGCTTTCACCTTATTGTTTAAGTAGATATAACTTTGAGTTGGCTTTTTCCCTTTTGGAAATATCACAAATAGGTTTAAAAACACATGATACTGGTTAAATAATTGCATGCTCCATTGTTGCATTAAGAATAATATGGTTATGTATATATATCATGATGAATTTGATCGAATGAGGTTTATGATAGTTATATGATTGACCATAAGATGGTGATGAATAATTAATACATCTAATTAGTAATGATTTTTACTATGAAATGAGTGAGAAATTTACAAAATAGTCATTTTATGGACCTAGAAAGCTAGGCCAACAAAAGATATGCCCACACCCATGAAAAAAAGATCTCCATATAAAAACATCTGAAGGGATAGGGACAAAATCAATCATTCATTCTATACTAATAATTATGTAACCTCTTAGGAATCAAGTGGATTACCAATGTATAGATATCTAGGAAAATAGTAAGTTATGTAACCAATTGGTAGTACAAATAATTATGCAAAAACAAGCATTCATGCTATGCTAATAATTATGTAACCTCTTAGGAATCAATTGGATTACCAATGTATAGATATCTAGGGAAATAGGAAGTTATGTAACCAACCGGTAGTACAAATAATTATGCAAAAAATCTTTCACTCATATAGGCACACATACACACAAAATGATGTACACATAGCGATGTAGTAAACAAAAAAGGATACAATTTAGGTAATATAATAAACTGAAATCCCAAAGGAAAGAACTTGCAATTGAAATGGTGTGATAATATGCATGATTATGAGCATTGCATAGTAAGAATTTGTGGATCTTAACTTAAAATCATGTACAACAAAAGGACAGTTAATTACATATGAGTGAAGAGTGACATTTACACATGATAATTACACCAATAAATCTCTCATATTCATGGTATGAAGTACAATAATAAGTGCATGTTAAGGGAATATTATCCTATTAAAAGTAAATTTATGAAAAATGATTGTAAAATATGTAAACCTAAGTAAACATTATTTTATACATGTCTAATCATTATTATGAAGTTGATTAAAATAACAATAATAACTATTAAGATATATGTTCATCTTCATGTTTATAATTCTTATAATAATGACAATAATGGAAGCATTTTGTTTATTTATGATAGAACTTATTATTAACTCACAAAAAAGTAATGTACAACAAGAAAATAATAAGTTACACTTTAAAATATTCTTACAAATATAAAACTTATATTATTTTGATCATGTTATAGGACACTAACTCAACATGTCGTTTGATATTTTTAGACCATTAAACCATAAAAAGTATTAAAATGCCAAAACAATAGCAACTAATTAATTATATCTCAATTAATTACTTTTTAGTTTTAATTGTCATACCATATTTATATAAGTGAAATACTTTTGCAATTATTTGTTTAAAAATTTTAAAAAAAATAGATATTTAATATTTATATACATTAAATTCTTTAAGACAGTGTTACAAGAGCCAAACTTAAGAATTGTAAAAACAGCTGAAAATAGATTGATACCACTATCTCTTTTGAATGTTACATTGTTATCTATTATAAAATACAAGATTCATGACACTATCTCTTTAAATGTTACATTATTATTCATTTAAATTGAATGTTTTTTTGTAAGCAAGCACCCATGGAGTTTCAAACCTTACGCAAGGAGTGCCCTTAATAGTACACTCATCCTCCATCTATTCTATGCCCCGTGGGCTATGAATAAATAAATTGAATGTTGTTCTAACTCAAAAATATGATTTTTTTAAATATTCCTTTGTTAACTAATACAAATACCACAATTGAGATAATAAAAATTAATTAAAGTGACTAATTAATCTCAAATCATAGAAAGAATGAAGAGAATTAGGAATCCAAAAATATATAAAAAAATCTTCAAAGTTTATTTAACTAAATAGAGATGAATCTTGATCCATTAACCTCAGATGAGATTAGATTCAATTGAGCAATGGTTGTGGTGGTGGATGACAAAGGGGATCCCCATTAATGCAATTAGAAGGACCTTGCGGTGGAACCGAACCCTTTTCAATCTCACCCACCACTGGTGAACTATAAGGTGGTGGTGGAGGAGGAGGATTAGGAGAACCCTTTGGTGGTAGAACAGGTTCACCCACTACCGACACTAGAGTAGAAGAACCCTAAGGAGGTGGAGTAGAAGAACCCACTAGTGGTGGAGTAGAAGAACCTACTGGTGAACCCACTAGCGGTGGAGTAGAAGAACCCTCTAGCGATGGAGTAGAAGAACCCACTGGTGGTGGAACCGGACCCTCCACTGGCACACCATCTGCTAGAGAACCTTTTTCAAGCTCACCCACTGGAGAACTATAAGGTGGTGCTGGTGGGGAGGGAATAGAAGAGCCCATTGGAGGTGGAACCGGACCCTCTATTGGCACCCCTGGTACAGAACCTTCTTCTTCATAACCAACACTAGTTGCAGTTGGAGCAATTAAAAATGATGACGCTTCAACTATCACCGTTAACATTAAAATAAAGCATGCAAGTGTCGTTGCCATTACTATTTTATGAGCCATCTCTGCAAGTTGTTGCCGCCATTACTATTTTATGAGCCATCTCTGCAAGCTGTTGCAGCTATGTGATACAATTTATGATATTTGATGAAGATCATTCGATTTCTATTTATAATGTTTTTGGACATATTTCATGCCTAAATTTTCCAATCTTTTCTCGAAGTTCCTGTAGAAAGTTACTAGGAATAATAAACTTGCAAATCTCATTGCAATTATGCATGAGAATTTGTGACTAGGTTTTCAAGCCTAAATTTTCCTAGTGTGTATTGCAGTTCTTGTAGAAAGTTACTAAGAATAATAAACTTGCAAATCTCAATGCAATTTTGAATGAGATTGTGTGACTAGATATTCATGCCTAAATTTTCCAAGCTTCTTCGCAGTTTCTGTAAAAAGTTACTAAGAATAATAAACTTGCAAATCTCATTGCAATTATGCATGAGAAGTTGTGACTAGATTTTCAAGCCTAAATTTTCCTTGCTTGTGTCGCAACAGTTTGTATAGACAGTTACTAAGAATAATAAACTTGCAAATCTGATAGCAATATTGCATGAAATTGTGACTAGATAAATCTCTCATATTCATGGTACTAAGTAGAATAATATGTGCATTTTAAGGGAATATTATCCTATTAAAAGTAAATTTATGTAAAATGATTGTAAAATATGTAAACCTAAGTAAACATTAATTTATGCATGTCTAATCATTAGTATGCACTTGATTAAAATAACAAGAATAACTATTAAGATATATGTTCATCTTCATGTTTATAATTCTTATAATAATGCAAACAGTGAAAGCATTTGTTTATTTATGATAGAGTATATTATTAACTCACTAAAAACTAATGTACAACAAGAAAATAAGTCACCCTTCAAAATATTTTTACAAATATAAAGCTTATATTATTTTGATCATGTTATAGGACACTAACTCAACATGTCATTTGATATTTTTAGACCATTAAACCATAAAAAGTATCAAATGCCAAAAAAAAATAGCAACTAACTAATTATATTTCAATTAATTACTTTCTAGTTTTAATTGTCATATCATATTTATATAAGTGAGCATACTTTTGCAATTATGTTTTTTTTTAATTAAAAAAAAAGATATTTAATATCTATACTCTATGAGAATAGATTCATGACACTCTCTTTTGAATGTTACATTGTTATCTATTATAAAATATAATATTGATGATACTATCTCTTTTGAATGTCACATTATTATTCATTTATAAAATACAATATTAATGACACTATCTCTTTTGAATGTTACATTGTTATCCATTTGTAAAATACAAAAAAACATGAACGTTGCCTACAGCCATTTAATAACTATTTTCAAAAGTAAAAAATTTCAATAGAAATAAAATAAAATAACTCTCTATGAATAATTTGAAGGTTGTTCTAACTCAAAAATATGATTTTTTAAAACATTTCTTTGTTAACTAATAAGAATACCATAATTGAGATAATAAAAAATAATTAAAGTGACTAATTAATCTCAAAGCACATAAAGGACAAAGATAATTACGAATCCAAAAAAATATAATATTTATTTGAAACCAACAAAATTCTTCAAAGATTGTTTAAGTAAATACAGATGAATCTTGATCCATTGACCTGAGATGGGATTAGATTCAAGAGAGTGATGGTTGTGGCGGTGGATGACAAAGGGGATCAACATTAATGCAATGAGAAGGACCCTACGGTGGAATCCGACCCTTTTCAAGCTCACCTGCCACTGGAGAACTATAGGGTGGTGGTGGAGGAGAATTAGTTGAACCCTCTCGCGGTAAAACAGGTTCACCCACTTCCAGCGGTGGAGTGGAAGAACCCTCCGGCGGTGGAGTGGAAGAACCCACTGGTGGTGGAACTGGACCCTCCACTGGCACACCATATGCTAGAGAACCTTTTTCAAGCTCACCCACTGGAGAGCTATAAGGTGGTGGTGGTGGTGGTGGAGGATTAGCAGAACCCTCTGGTGGTAGAACTAGTTCACCCACTATTGGAGGTGGAGTAGAAGAACCCTCTGGCGGTGGAGTAGAAGAACCCACTGGTGGTGGAACCGGACCCTCCACTGGCACACCATATGCTAGAGACCCTTTTTCAAGCTCACCCACTAGAGAGCTATAAGGTGGTGGTGGTGGTGCTGGAGGATTAGCAGAACCCTCTGGCGGTAGAACGGGTTCACCCACTATTGGAGGTGGAGTAGAAGAACCCACTGGCGGTGGAGTAGAACCCTCTGGCGGTGGAATCGGACCCTCCACTGGCACACCATATGCTAGAGAACCTTTTTCAAGCTCACCCACTGGAGAGCTATAAGGTGGTGGTGGTGGTGCTGGAGGATTAGCAAAACCCTCTCGCGGTAGAACGGATTCACCCACTATTGGAGGTGGAGTAGAAGAACCCACTGGCGGTGGAGTAGAAGAACCCTTTGGCGGTGGAGTAGAAGAACCCACTAGAGGTGGAACCGGACCCTCCACTGGCACACCATATGCTAGAGAACCTTTTTCAAGCTCACCCACTCGAGAACTATAAGGTGGTGGTGGTAGGGGCGAGGGAATAGAAGAGCCCACTGGCAGTGGAACCAGACCCTCTATTGGAACCCATGGTACGGAACCTTCTTCTTCATAACCAACACTAGCTGTAGTTGGAGCAATTGAAAATGATGACACTTCAACTATCACCATTAACATTAAAATAAAACATGCAGGTGTTGCTGCCATTACTATTTTATGAGCCATCTCTGCAAGCTGTTGCAGCTGTGATATTTGATGAAGATCATTCGACTTCTATTTATGTTCCTGTAGAAAGTTACTAGGAATATTAAACTTGCAAATCTCATTTCAATTATGCATGAGAGTTTGTGACTATATTTTCAAGCCTAAATTTTCCTGGCTTGTATTGCAGTTCTTGTAGAAAATTACTAAGAATAATAAACTTGCAAATTTCATTGCAATTTTGAATGAGATTTTGTGACTAGATTTTCAAGCCTAAATTTTCCAGGCTTCTTGGCAGTTTCTGTAAAAAGTTACTAAGAATAATAAACTTGTAAATCTCATTGCAATTATGCATGAGAATTTGTGCCTACACTTTCAAGCCTAAATTTTCCTTAGATCTAAATTTTCCTTGCTTGTGTCGCAGTTTCTGTAGTAAGTTACTAAAAATAATAAACTTGCAAATCTGATAGCAATTTTGCATGAAATTTTAAATTAAATCTCAGGTTTCTCTCAGTTACTAAGCATAACAAACTTCAAAGTTGCATTTCAAAGTTGCAGTACGAATCTGATTGGCCTAATTTTTCGTTCAAAATAAATTCATGACTAGATTTTCCTCAACTGTCTAAATCTCTGCTGCTGTTACTAAGCATAAAAAACTTCAAAGTTGCACTACAAATCTGGCTGGCAAGATTTCTCGTGCCACTTTGCATGAGAATTTGATAACCAGATTTTGCAGGCTCCTCTCCGTGGCCTTATTAGCATGAAATGCGATGCTAGGTCTATGTTTCCCCTGTTGTTTCCCTTGCTTTTATTCATTGGTATGTGCGCTTCTGGGTATAGCCAGTGGGGTATGACCACTAACCACTGCTATGCCTTCTGGGTATCATGTAACACCCCGGTTTTGACCCCATTGCATTAAATGTACATGATGTATATATTGTAATAATCATGGTGCGGAGCTAAAGGCCAAGGCCCCACCATTGATTGGTTATGCTATGTTTCGGGTTGAAATTGTCACCGATGGTATATTGGGGCACGCAGCATACATATTAAGTTTTTTCATCATGTAAATATGCATCTTTAATTAAATGAACCCAACCAACTATGTTCGCGGCAACTAAATTGAGAAGGGGCATGATTTTCACAAGGATAAGGGGGGCGGATGTCAAACCTTGATCCATGAGAGAAAATCCATGTGTCACCACCTTGTCTTATCCAACCACCACCATTAAAAGCTATGCTGTTAGTTGGGGCAGTTATGGCTGGGAGTGGAGTGTGGCAAGACTGTCAGTCCTTTCCCACACGCACACTCCTCCAGCATGGTTGACCTCACGATGGCAAGCAAACCACCGCCATCACTCCAACGGACACTCCATTCTCTCCACGACGGTGCTGAAACACTCACGCACTTCCGACTACGCATTCTCTCCATTGTCTGTTCGTCCTCACACAGGGACGGTGGTCTGTTCATTTTTCTCACGCACAGGATTCCTTCCTGTTTGGTCTTACGCAGCCACGAGGGAGAAGCCGTCTCCACTGTCATCCACATTTTCCACAGAGAGGGATCAAGTGTGTTTCGATCCGTATTTGGGATCTAGTGTAAGTCTTCACTCACGCACTGGGTTCTGCGTTGTTGATACTCACGCAGCAAGCTGGGGCCGTTCGGTCACTATCACTCACGATCTTTCCTGTGGAGAGCCATTTTTACGCTCAGGGACAGTGTGTAAGTTTTCCTTACCAAATTGTGGCTCGTGCATATGTTTTTCCCTCTGTATTTCGGGGTCTGGTGCAAGTTTCCCTCACGCACAGGTTGGGAGACTATATTTTCTTCCCCAGCGTGGTCTGCGTAAGTTTTCCCGGTGACTTCGTTGTCCAGGACGGACTGTTGTTTTCTCCATGTTGTGAGTTGTGTTTACTGATACGTTTTGGGACTGTTGTAATTCGCTTGGGAGTCGTTTTGGCCACGATAGGGCCAAGAACGACTCAGGAGTCATTTCCCTGTCTAAGCTGTAATTGTTGATTAATTGCATGCGTGCAATGGTTGGTCTTCGGACTGTATTGGGAGCAGGAATGGGGGCTTGGTTTGCTTGATAAACCTGGTGTGTTTGGAAACCACACGGACAGAGCTAGAGGGCTGGCTTTCTTCTCCACAACCCCTGAATAGCACCGGAAGGGAATGCAGGGCTTGAAGGACTGTGTAGCAGAGAAGGGACTGATTCCTTGTGTTGGGTGTGTGTGGGTGTCTTAGAAGTCAGGCTAATTCTGGTGTAGGTGTTCCTGGCTCCGTAATGAGCTCACCAGCTTAGCATTTAGCCTTTCCCAACTCCTTGATGGCCTGATAAACCTGACCATGTTGGCTTGGCTGCCTTGTTGATGGCCTGATAAACCCAACTGTGTTGGCTTGGCTGTGTTTTGTGTATCCTTGGCTATGTGTAAGCCTGCTTGTTCCTTATTCCTTGGAGAATCATGCCCAGCTCGGGGGTGGCAACGTTGCTGAGAGATTAAGGAGCACGCTGGCCTATGGTTGGGTGGAACGTTGCAGCAACGTAGCTGGTTGCGGAACGAGTTCTTTATAAGATAAATAATCTTGTCTGTTTTACTTCTGCAATCATATTTTCTGTTAATGAATGTGATGAACATGTTGAATGCTTGTAAAAACGTATGTTTGCTTCCATTGTATGATAAATGTTCATGTATGCATGTTCTAATTCAAAGCATTTGGTTTCAGCATTTCAATATTTTATGAATGCACATGTTTATGGGGCCGGTTGCCCGGATGGTTAAGGCCATGGTAACGTCCTCTTCGCCGGTCGGAGGGTCAGGGACATTACATATCACCACTAGCAGCTACTATGCCATCTGGGCTATGACTCGACTGGCAATGACTGGGCTGGCAGCTACTATGCCGTCTGGGCTTATGACTCGGCTGGCAGCCACTATGCCGTCTGGGCTTATGACTCGGTTTGTAATGGGCTTCTGTCGGAACCTCAAATTGTAAATCAATACCCTTCCTTTCCTCGAAAACAAAAAAAAAATGCCTAGTCGTTTGTGCCATCTTCAAGTATTTGAATTAGATTTGGAACAAGATGCAGAATCCGTTCATTCACTCAGAAACCATTCAAACTTCTCAGTCTGTTCGTACAATATTGATTCCTATGAAGTGTCCAGGTCATCCACATTGTACAATATTGATTCCTGTGAGTGTCCAGGTCATCGTGTTATGAGAATTTGAAACTCGATTAAGTTCTGCAACTTCAGGCATCTGAGCTGACATGTCATGAAGAAGAATTAAAAAAAAACTTCCTCTCGATCTGCATACTCAGGCCCAACACACCTGGAACCGATTTTAAGTTTTAAATAATAAATGTTAATAAATGAGAATGATTTTTTTTAGATTTAATAAAAGTGTTAACTAGCTTGGATCACATGAAGGAAACCAGACCCAGATAAAGATAAACCCTTTCCCTTTGAAGTATCGTGACCATTTCATCATGTTAAAGATCAGCTACAGGGATCAATAAAGAAAGATCCATCTATACCAGTAAATATAATGGCACTTAAATCCCAAATATAGGGATCGTCTCCTAGTGTACGTGTACTTTGGGTAACCATGTATATTGATTTAATGTAGAAACTTAGCAAATTTAAAAGTTTAGCTTGATTTTCCTTCAAGCCTATCAAAGACAACCCAACTGTCAGAATTAGTAGCCTTTTAATTAAAATGAGAACAACATCTCCATAGCGTTGATACGGTCAGTTGGCAGAAAATCTCAGGCCTGGGGACATATATTTAAGTTAGATATGTCATCATAATTCACATGTCGAGAATTATTGAATTTTGTTCAGCAATGAAGCAATATACCATGAAATGGAATGCAGAGAGAAATTATTGTAATTAGAACATGCCATAATTAATTATCAAAGGTACGAGTAATGTGATCCAGTTGTGTGAACCAATATTGATTGATTGAGCTATAAGGATCGGGACAAAACACCCATCAAAACTTACAAAATAGAAATCCATATTGATATATAAGTTTCTACTGCAGACTGCAGTTGAACAGTTTATGATGCAAAACCAAGGAATCATAATCAATAGCAAATTACTTAAGTACATTGTAATGTGTTATACAGTTAATCTCAAACTTGACTTCTTCGTAAGCTGTTAGTACTAGTTGGATTGATAGTCATTTATAGAATTCCACACACAAAACTTCACTTGAAACAGCATGCATGAAGATTGATTAACCATTATTTTGCATTCAATCCGCAAGTTTTCTTCCTCTTCTTTTTTGAACTCAAATAGGTTGCCTTTCAGCCATATCTGAGGTAAATAGATATGGGGTTTGATAGCCTGTACTAACACCAATATCATAATACTCACAAGATCATTAGCATCTCCTAATAATAATCTTCTAGCAGAACCATAGATATATCTATGAAAGTTAGAGTTTAAAAGGTTGTGAGATGAAATAGTTTAAAAGACCACACCAGTTTGAATGATGTTCTTTTTTTCTGTTTGTTTGTCTACCTCCTATATTTTGATAGGTTAATGCATGCATCTATATGGTTTTTATTACCACCGTGTTACAAAATCATTCAGTGGGTTATAGTAATTGGTCATGACAAATTCTTAGATATCATGGGGGAATATTTCTGTCTAATATAAAAGGCTTGTTTGCTGACTGGAAGTTGTGTGTGCCAATTTCTCTTGAACGCCTCTTGATGCCTTATAAACTAAGGTGAGAACTTGGGTTCCGAAGAAGCATGGAGTTAATATGGCAGAGCAATCAGGAAACAACAAACGTGGTCTAGCAAATGCCTATTGAAAGATATTTATGACCCTTTTGGCCCACTGAAACCTTACTAACTAGCTTCCATATTGTTGGAATTGGAATATTCAGTGCAGCATTCTGGAATTGGTCAAAATATTCAACAGTCCTGACCAGTTTCATTAAGTTCATTTCCATTTGTTTGTTAGGACAGTCATTTCTGTCAGAATCTCTGCTCCAGAAGTTAGTTTCAACTTACCAGTGGATTGATACATAGTTATAGTATCCAGTGTCCATCCAGTCTTTGCATTTGTTCTTTTCTCCTCTTTCAAACTAAAATATCTGGTATCTATTTCAAAGTATTTCAACTCCATTACTTGTTGCATAAAATAAGGCATACTAACTTCCCATTGTTCTAGAACAAAGCTAAAGTTCTTTAAGATATTTATGATAAGGTAAAAGACATTGAGCCCAACTACTAACTTGAATATGACTAAGTTAGATTCAGATCACTGAATGCATGGACACAAACAGTTTAACTAATAACCAAACCTGTAGTTTGAAAATGCTTCTTTGCAAGCATAGTGTTAAAGTTGCACTTGAGAAGGAATTTTTACTTTGGATTTAAGTTTTTCTTTCAGCATTATCAGCTATAGATATAATGTTTTCAAGGTATCAGGAATAATGGTCGTATGCTCATGTTTATGCTTATGCTTAGGAGAGCATAGTATGTTCTTTTATATGGGACAACCTCTAATGGGCAGAATTGTAGTGGACTTTTTCCTTGATCACAAGTATATTCATTTTTTTCAGTTCAAACAATGAAATTATTTGAATGGGAGTTTGAAAGTTTTAATAGTCTTGTTTTTCTGATCAAAGGCACAGTGGTTGCAGCTAGCTCGCATAAGAAAGTTTTGCATGAATTAACAAAATTGGGAGACTCTGTTTAGCTGATGAGTTTTGAACTTGTACCTATAGGCATTTTAATTGTTTATCATTCCAACTAAAATATTTGGGAACAAAAAATGTTGAGCACAAAAGGAACAAAAGGCTAGAAATTATCAACCAGTACCAAATATTTTATAAAATTCATTCTGTAAGACATGGGAAGGGCCTTTAATTTTTCTTGATGTTACATATCTTCTAATAAAGTAGGGCTTTTCTTTGGTTTTCAGTTTTCTAATAGGTACCATAATCAAAGAAATCAACAAATCATTGTATTTTTTTTATAATCGTTGTGGGTTGCTGAATCGTATTTTTAACACAATAGTATACGTAATTTATTGGTCCTAGAGTTAAAAATTGCTTCACAATATTAAAGATAAAGGTTAACTATAAACATATAAAGAAGAATATGGAACTGTACTGTTTATTTAAATTCAGAGAGAGATTACATGAGCAACTCTAAATCTCTTTCATAAACAAAATAAAGGAAAATGAGGGAAATGAAATTTTATGAATATTATTTTATCAAAAAAGAAGAGCCTATGCTAGAGCCTATATCAACAAAATATGACATAAGCTCTGACAGATCAATCCTCAGATAGAGTTTTTGCTTTTGTTTTTGGGTATCGGTTGCAAAGATGAACTGTACATGCCACATATTGGGCCCAAACTTTCAATCGTTCCTTCCCTTGTTGGGGATGGTCTCCTGAAACACATAAATATACAGAGAGCTTCTTTAGAAATATGTATTATGCCTTTAATATAACCTCTTGGCTACAACCATATATTTAGATGGGTAAAGCAAAGAATAAACAAACTTTGCAATAAAGAAAGAAGAAAGTCTTTTGTTGATAATCTTCAGAGTCTGGTAGACCCATTTGGTCTAGAAACATAGTTAGTCAACACAGATCCTAACTTTACATGGATATTTCAAGTACCCACTTGAAGAAAAGATTTAATTACTGACCTGGACTGGAGATATTCCAGTTGGCAATAGGAGATTGTGCATAACCATCACTGTTTTTGGAATCTATGTTATCAAGAGTAGACATACGAAAGGATTTCTTATGGTGGACATGTTGAAACTTCTAGCCGATTGCATAACATAACTCCAAAGAAGGCAAGGTATTTGAGAGATTAGGCATTTCTTCATAGTTGAAACCAAATACCATATCCATTTCAACTCGTCTAACTCTTGGAGTACTGATAGTACGTTTCAATGTTGAATAAGGAGAGTCAGCTCTGGCCTCTTCGCTGGCTAAATCAAAAGTTGTCTTAGAAGACTGAAAATCGCTGAAATAATTATAATAACAAGATAATTCCTCTGATAGAGCTTGATCTCTTTTCCTTTCCCAAGCCTTCTCATGCCAATCTTCTTTACTAACCCTGTATAGGCTTCTTACATTTCTAGTTTTCTTATATTGACTTAAATCTCTGCATTGATCTGCATCTCCATAGACTATATCGTTTGGCTTGCTGGAAAGCCTATTTTAATCAGAAAGTGGGGACTATGTCCATTATTATTGCTAAGCAAGTGTTGCTCATTATTGGATGAACCAGATCTGTATGTTCAGGCCTAGATGGAGAATTAATTTAAAATTGAGAGAAGCATGGAATTTTTTTTCCCACCCTTATCCTGTGAACTTTCTTGACCCTTTTGATTCTCTTCCATTGTCAACTGTTTGATTATTCTTTCACTCTTTTAATTCCCACTGCTGACATTTATGCAAGAAGACTTGTCAATGCTATTATGAACAATGTTATGTTCACTACTTTCCTCGAGAATGTTATCACAAGTCTCTGCCTAAAGATTGCCACTCTAGCAATGCCTTACATTTTCAATAATCCCTAGACAATCACCCAACCCCCCAAATCTATTATTTGTTGTATTCACATTGTTAACAACACTATTGACATGACAAAGAGCCAGTGT
Source organism: Pseudotsuga menziesii (assembly GCA_001517045.1). NCBI lineage: Eukaryota > Viridiplantae > Streptophyta > Pinopsida > Pinales > Pinaceae > Pseudotsuga > Pseudotsuga menziesii. The sequence goes on along the minus strand of LPNX011073180.1, from coordinate 35,377 downwards.
ATGGACATTCTATTTGCAATTTACCAGGCATTGAATTCAGATTGGAAATATCATGATTTTGTTCCTTTCTTACTTTATTTAGATGTGTTCCCTTACATTCACTGGGATGATTTACATCAACACTAGTTTTTATTCTATTCCTTGGTATAATTTCATGGTGAAATGATAATGATGATGCTTCAGGTGGAGGAAAATATTTTTTGCCCATATTTCCATCCCCTTGTAGCCTTGATATTTCACTAAATCTGCCATTTTTATTTAACATAATATCTTTATGTGAATACCTGGAACTCTTTGTTTTGATCCCACATCAGACTCACTTTCAACAGAGCTTTTAAGCTCATGATCATTGATTGCTGGTTCTTCGAGCAAGGGCTCAAAACTAGTGAGAACATTCTCTTTGATGCTTACCCCCTTTTCAGCTTTCTTCTCCTTTATCTTAGATTGTGATGATCGAGACCCTAAATGATGATCAGATACCTGTACAGAAGTTATTGGATTGCAATTACTACTTTTTTTTACTGAAAATTTGGTGTGCAAAAAGTGTTATCATTTTATAAAAACTTAAATTTCTAACAAAAATGTGTTTAAAACTTTCAACTCAAGGAACCCGCGAAATGATTGTATGGATTCATCTCATGAAAATTCATTATGTTATTCTTAAGCATCCCAGAAATGGATGGGAGCTGCCTATGAAAATATTGTTATTTCACACATGTTTTAAGTCAAAGCTTTCTTATATTCCATTTAGTAGAAGCTTTGCAGTTGTCCCAACATTAAATTGGATTTATCCTTGCATGGAACTGAAGGATAAATTCTGCTTCTTTTTAATATAATGTACATTACATCAAAATGTTTAATGCTTCTTATATGACGCTTTCTGGAAATTGTTTTCCACTTTAGTGGATCTGCAAATTCACTGGGATTTGTATGCATTTTTGTTTGTATAGTTTGGTGTGAGCAAACGTCATGTTGTAACCATGACAAAGAAAAATATTATTAAAAGTCGATGAAAAAAAATTAAAACTGTAACATATAATTTCATAGCATTCTTATATTTGAGAGGAGGAATCATTACCATATTGTATAAGGTTCACTCCATAGTTATTCATTTAATATTGATTTTAATTAACATTTACTGTGTGTGGGGTTACTAAAAAGTTGAAAATGGATTCTTTCACTTGCTTTTCTGTATGTTTCAATGTAATGTTCCTAAAAATGACATGCATGCAAACCCTAAAAAGTGATACATGCAAACCCAAAAATTGATATGCTTGCAAACCCTAAAAATGACATGCATGCAAACCCTAAAAGTGATATGCATGCAAACCCTAAAAGTGACATGCATGCAAACCCTAAAAGCTATATAAGAAGGTTAGTTGAACCAAAAGGGTATGATTGTTATTATTCATCTTTTTGGAAACAGGTTTGGAGAGCTCTGAGAGCTATTTAGGGTTGAGGATGAATTACTTAGCCAACAATTGGGTTCGATGGCAAAATCTATCCACCCTAGTCAATTCAAGAGGGTAGATCATTTAGATCTATCACCATGCTTCATGATGGTCAGAGTTCATTAAGTTTTGTATTAGAGTTTGAGTTATTTAGGGCAGCGTGGGAGCCTCATCACAATTGGGCGCAACCATTCAAGTTGAGCAACGTTTTCCTTCATCAGAAAGGTTGCATTCATCACATATTTAAGGGTACCATTGTTGTGGAACAAGAGCATACTCATCATTGGTCTGAGGCAATGATCCTTCATACTATATGCACAGGGATCTTGTTACTCATGGCTGCATTCCTGAGGGTTTTGTTAGGGCTGAGAAGAGACGTATTAAGCACTTATTGGACAGGCACCTTTTTACTAAACTAAGTGTGTTCTTTATCCTTTCTACTTCTGTGCATTCATTGTGGAGGGCGTGTTTATTGTGGTTGCAATTGGAGGACTTTACTACCTTGAGAAAACTGTATTGAAGATTATAGAGAATGCATGAATTGAGAAAGGCTGCTACAACACTACTTTTGAATTGCCAAACTTCTACTTGCTACAACAGATTTACAGTCTAAATCATAGACATTTCAAAGGAGTGGTTGTTGGGGGCGTGATCTTCATTCAATCATACTGCTGATTAGAATATTTATGTTTATTGGTTTTGAATGTACTGTTGAGCGTGATTACTGAGTGTTGGGTTGATTTGGAAGGAGTTTCTCATTGCACAAAGGTCAAAGAAAAGACGCCATCATCCTCCAATAGACTGTCATCTACAGGACTACCTCAACCAAAATATTCTTCATCATTTTCAGACTTCAAAAGGTGTGACTAAACTTCTGAATGTGCCAAGTTTGATGCCTCATGCAAATCAGAATTTATTTCTCTGTATTATTAGTGCAAACTTAATATCCACTGTGTTAAGTAAATCCAAAGGAATTCATGCAATAATTCTTCCTGTAGCATACTCGCCAATTTATGTGGTTATATCAGTGTGGCATGCTTCATATTAAGGTCCAAATATAACCAAACAAAACCAGATTTGCTCAATCAGCCAGCACAACAATGTTCAGTTAAGTGTTTGTTAAAGTGCCAAGTTCAAACTCTTCCTTCAGTGCAAGTTACAGCAGTAGACATGTGGAGTGTTTGTTGAAGTATCACAACCAAGATCCATTTCTAGAAGCCTTGAAGTCAAAGTCCAAACTCACAACCTTCTTTTGATAGGAGGGTAAGAATTTTAGAGACTGTTGCTAAGGTTAGATCCTATGTGATGATGATTGATCTCAAATGTGATGATTTGATACTCAGAATGTTTCAATGCTTCTTTGCCAAAATCAGAAAATGTCATGCAGGGAATGTTATAACAACAATGCACAATATTTTGTCTCTGATTTCAGATGAGGATGATATATCCCAGCAGTTGCTATCTAACTTGTTGGCCATTTGGAGGAAGAAACAAGTTGTTTCACCCATAGCTCATGAGTTATCAAAGGGGTGGGTTGAGCAGAAAATTGAAAAGATCAAATACCAGTTGACCGAAGTGGAATTGATTTCGTTGGGTTTACAGGCTATAGGACCTCCTAAAACTAGAAAGAACCAAATGAGAAGAAACCAACGTCGTTTCACACGCCAAGGTGTTGGGGTGCCTAGTCACATTTGTGGGAATAACAAAGAAGGGGAATTAAAGACTCCTACCACCTGTTCATCGCAGCCAAGTAATGATGTAAACAAAGAGGAAATTAAGACAATAAAGTTTGAAGAAAATGCCTTATCTATATGTATGACAAAGCTCCAAGATGACTCTATGGGGAATGTGTTTAATGAAGATAATAAAACAACAATTTTGGGTGCAAATTTAGATCAATCCAGTAAGGATTATGAGGCCTATGGTGACATTGACAACACATTTGAAGGGTATGATGACTCATGTATTCTTTCTGGCAGCAGTTTACTAATGCCTGATTATGACATTCATAATGAAATTTTGGAAGCAGAAATAGTGAACTTGGAAAGTTTCAAATTTGATGAGGATGCTTCCTGCATAAAAACAGAAATGAGAAGAATCAACAGGTTGTTGGAAGGGGATTTATCAAATGAACCTGAGTTTATTGCAGGTATAGAAAGTGTAGTTACAACAGTTGATGAATTTTCTTTTGACCCAAGTGTTGTCCTAACCTCAATGCATGAATTTTGGAAAGAGGATGTTATAGAGGAAGCTGATTTTAAGAAACATGTTCTTTGTGGACCAGCCAACAAGGAAGTTTATGCATACAGAGATTGGGTGGACAGGTATATGACGGAGATGGAGACACCCAGGTTTACAGGCTCAATTGACATCAGTGGAGTTGTTATGGAGGAGAGGGACAACCTCCGCTTGCAGGAGTTTTTTCGAGGGATGATTAGGTTTAGAGGCATGACAAAGCAGTGTTCTGAGGAGTTTGTGCAACTTATGATTGCTTGGCTCATTAAGGGCATTCATATGGATTTTGGTATCAGCCAAAGGGTTGTTTGGGATCCGGGAATCAAGGGGTCAATTCATGATTGGGTGGCAAGGAGGCATGAGGTGATCCAGTGGTTCATATGGGATCCTGGTATTGATGTCCAGATGCATTTTTTTGTTGACAATTGTCGATTACTTGAGGACAAGCAATCTTTGGCGAGGGAGAACTGTAATGTTCCTAAAAATGACATGCATGTAAACCCTAAAAGTGATGCATGCAAACCCTAAAAGCGACATGCATGCAAACCCTAAAAGCTATATAAGAAGGTCAGTTGAACCAAAAGGGTATGATTGTTATTATTCATATTTTTGGAGACAAGTTTGGAGAGCTCTGAGAGCTATTTAGGGTTGAGGGTGAATTCCTTAGCCAACAATTGGGTTCGGTGGCGAAATCTATCCACCCTAGTCAATTCAAGAGGGTAGGTCATTTAGATCCATCACTGTGCCTCATGATGGTCAGAGTTCATTAAGTTTTGTATTAGAGTTTGAGTTATTTAGGGCAGCGTGGGAGCCTCATCACAGCTGGGCGCAACCATTCAAGTTGAGCAACGTCTTCCTTCATCAGAAAGGTTGCATTCATCACATATTTAAGGGTACCATTGTTGTGGAACAAGAGCATACTCATCATTGGTCTGAGGCAATGATCCCTCATACTATATGCGCAGGGATCTTGTTACTCATGGCTGCATTCCTGAGAGTTTCGTTAGGGCTGAGCAGAGACATGTTAAGCACTTATTGGACAGGTGCCTCTTTACTAAACTAAGTGTGTTCTTTATCCTTTTTACTTCTGTGCATTCATTGTGAAGGGCGTGTTTATTGTGGCTGCAATTGGAGGACTTTACTACCTTGAGAAAACTGTATTGAAGATTATAGAGAATGCATGAATTGAGAAAGGCTGCTACAACACTACTTTTGAATTGCCAAACTTGTAGCTGCTACAACAGATTTACAGTCTATATCGTAGACATTTCAAAGGAGTGGTTATTGGGGGCGTGATCTTCATTCAATCATACTGCTGATTAGAATATTTATGTTTATTGGTTTTGAATGCACTGCTGAGCATGATTACTGAGTGTTGGGTTGATTTGGAAGGAGTTTCTCATTGCACAAAGGTCAAAGAAAAGATGCCATCATCCTCCAATAGACTGTCATCTACAGGACTACCTCAACCAAAATATTCTTCATCATTTTCAGACTTCAAAAGGTGTGACTAAACTTCTGAATGTGCCAGGTTTGATGCCTCATGCAAATCAGAATTTATTTCTCTGTATTATTAGTGCAAACTTAATATCCACTGTGTTAAGTAAATCCAAAGTAATTCATGCAATAATTCTTCCTGTAGCATACTCGCCAATTTATGAAATTATATCAATGTGGCATGCTTCATATTAAGGTCCAAATATCACCAAACAAAACCAGATTTGCTCAATCAGCCAGCACAACAATGTTCAGTTAAGTGTTTGTTAAAGTGCCACGTTCAAACTCTTCCTTCAGTGCAAGTTACAGCAGTAAACATGTGGAGTGTTTGTTGAAGGTTCACAACCAAGATCCATTTCTAGAAGCCTTGAAGTCAAAGTCCAAACTCACAACCTACAACACTTTATTGTCAGTATTTACAAGTGTTTGATAAACAAAAATACATAACCCAATTGCTAAACAGTTAAAAATTTCAGATCAGATTTGGTTGGGATCTAACAGTGGTATCAGAGCTATTTTGCTTGCCATCCTGTGAGTGCACTATCAAGTAGTGGTATCAACAGAATATCGGAAACTAAGGTATAAACAGAATCAAAACTATGGAACCTCTCATTGAAGAAGAAGTATTTTGGGAGGTTTATATAAATTATAAAACAATGGGAGCAGAATTTCACGCTCAGATTTCATTTGTTGATTTCATAGACCTTAAGATAAAATATGATCAGAGGTTGCAAGGGAAAAGGGAGAATTTGTGTGGGAGGATTTACGTTGCAAGTATGAAAGTTGAAAACCATCTCTGTCAAAAGAAGTTCTTCTTAGTACTTTGGAGGAAGTTGAAACTTATTTAAAAATGGTTGATCATTCACCATCTCATGTAATGAAACTAGCAGTGAATCCATCAATGTATGCCTTGGTTAAATCAGAGTTGTTGAGACATTTAGATGATGAGATTAAGCTGATGGTTACTTCTTGTTTGAGTGAAATCACGAGAATTTCAGCACCTAAAGTTCCGTACAATGACGACATGATGAAGGAGATATTTTAGTTGATTGAGGAGAGTTTCCATAGGTTGGATGATACTAGACAACCTTCTTTTGATAGGAGGGTAAGAATTTTAGAGACTGTTGCTAAGGTTAGATCCTATGTGTTGATGATTGATCTCAAATGTGATGATTTGATACTCAGAATGTTTCAATGCTTCTTTGCCAAAATCAGAAAATATCATGCAAGGAATGTTATAACAAGAATGCACACTATTTTATCTCTGATTTTAGATGAGGATGATATATCCCAGCAGTTGCTATCTAACTTGTTGGCCATTTGGAGGAAGAAACAAGTTGTTTCACCCATAGCTCATGAGTTATCAAAGGGGTTGGTTGAGCAGAAAATTGAAAAGATCAAATACCAGTTGACAGAAGTGGAATTGATTTCGTTGGGTTTACAAGTTATAGGACCTCCTAAAATGAGAAGAGAGCAGCGTTGTTTCACATGCCAAGGTGTTGGGATGCCTAGTCACATTTGTGGGAATAACAAAGAAGGGGAGTTAAAGACTCCTACCACCTGTTCATCGCAGCCAAGCAAATATGTAAACAAAGAGGAAATTAAGACAATAAAGTTTGAAGAAAATGCCTTATCTATATGTATGACAAAGTACCAAGATGACTCTATGGGGAATGTGTTTAATGAAGATAATAAAACAACAATTTTGGGTGCAAATTTAGATCAATCCAGTAAGGATTATGAGGCCTATGGTGACATTGACAACACATTTGAAAGGTATGATGACTCATGTATTCTTTCTGGCAGCAGTTTACTAATGCCTGAGTATGACATTCATAATGAAATTTTGGAAGCAGAAATAGTGAACTTGGAAAGTTTCAAATTTGATGAGGATGCTTCCTGCATAAAAACAGAAATGAGAAGAATCAACAGGTTGTTGGAAGGGGATTTATCAAATGAACCTGAGTTTATTGCAGGTATAGAAAGTGTAGTTACAACAGTTGATGAATTTTCTTTTGACCCAAGTGTTGTCCTAACCTCAATGCACGAATTTTGGAAAGAGGATGTTATAGAGGAAGCTGATTTTAAGAAACATGTTCTTGAAGACAAATCAAAAAATAGTAGTTTGGCCATGGAGAAGGTAGTTGAGCACATTCTTTGTGGACCGGCCAACAAGGAAGTTTATGCATACAGAGATTGGGTGGACAGGTATATGATGGAGATGTAGACACCCAGGTTTATAGGCTCAGTTGACATCAGTGGAGTTGTTATGGAGGAGAGGGACAACCTCCGCTTGCAGGAGTTTTTTCGAGGGATGCTTAGGTTTAGAGGGATGCTTAGGTTTAGAGGCATGACAAAGCAGTCTTCTGAGGAGTTTGTGCAACTTATGATTGCTTGGCTCATTAAGGGCATTCAGATGGATTTTGGTATCATTCAAAGGGTTGTTTGGGATCCGGGAATCAAGGGGTCCATTCATGATTGGGTGGGAAGGGGGCATGAGGTGATCCAGTGGTTCATATGGGATCATGGTATTGATGTCTGGATGCATTTTTTGTTGACAGTTGTCGATTGCTTGAGGACAAGCAATCTTTGGCGAGGGAGGACTGTAATGTTCCTGAAAATGACATGCATGTAAACCTTAAAAGTGATGCATGCAAACCCTAAAATTGACATGCATGCAAACCCTAAAAGCTATATAAGAAGGTTAGTTGAACCAAAAGGGCATGATTGTTATTGTTCATATTTTTGGAGACAGGTTTGGAGAGCTCTGAGAGCTATTTAGGGTTGAGAGTGAATTCCTTAGCCAACAATTGGGTTCGGTGGTGAAATCTATCCACCCTAGTCAATTCAAGAGGGTAGGTCATTCAAATCTATCACTATGCTTCATGATGGTCAGAGTTCATTAAGTTTTGTATTAGAGTTTGAGTTATTTAGGGTAGCGTGGGAGCCTCATCACAGCTGGGCGCAACCATTCAAGTTGACCAACGTTTTCCTTCAATAGAAAGGTTGCATTCATCACATATTTAAGGGTACCATTGTTGTGGAACAAGAGCATACTCATCATTGGTCTGAGGCAATGATCCATCATACTATATGCGCAGGGATCTTGTTGCTCATGGCTGCATTCCTGAGGGTTTCGTTAGGACTGAGCAGAGACGTGTTAAGCACTTATTGGACAGGTGCCTTTTTACTAAACTAAGTGTGTTCTTTATCCTTTCTACTTCTGTGCATTCATTGTGAAGGGCATGTTTATTGTGGCTGCAATTGGAGGACTTTACTACCTTGAGAAAACTGTGTTGAAGATTATAGAGAATGCATGAATTGAGAAAGGCTGCTACAACACTACTTTTGAATTGCCAAACTTCTACCTACTACAACAGATTTACAGTCTATATCGTAGACATTTCAAAGGAGTGGTTGTTGGGGGCGTGATCTTCATTCAATCATACTGATGATTAGAATATTTATGTTTATTGGTTTTGAATGCACTGCTGAGCGTGATTACTGAGTGTTGGGTTGATTTGGAAGGAGTTTCTCATTGCACAAAGGTCAAAGAAAAGATGCCATCATCCTCCAATAGACTGTCATCTACAGGACGGACTACCTCAACCAAAATATTCTTCATCATTTCCAGACTTCAAAAGGTGTGACTAAACTTCTGAATGTGCCAGGTTTGATGCCTCATGCAAATCAGAACTTATTTCTCTGTATTATTAGTGCAAACTTAATATCCACTGTGTGTTAAGTAAATCCAAAAGAATTCATGCAATAATTCTTCCTGTAGCATACTCGCCAATTTATGTGGTTATATCAGTGTGGCATGCTTCATATTAAGGTCCAAATATCAATTCTTCCTGTAGCATACTCACCAATTTATGTGGTTATATCAATGTGGCATGCTTCATATTAAGGTCCAAATATCACCAAACAAAACCAGATTTGCTCAATCAGCCAGCACAACAATGTTCAGTTAAGTGTTTGTTAAAGTGCCAAGTTCAAACTCTTCCTTCAGTGCAAGTTACAGCAGTAAACATGTGAAGTGTTTGTTGAAGGTTCACAACCAAGATCCATTTCTAGAAGCCCTGAAGTCAAAGTCCAAACCCACAACCTACAACACTTTATTGTCAGTATTTACAAGTGTTTGATAAACAAAAATACATAACCCAATTGCTAAACAGTTAAAAATTTCAGATCAGATTTGGTTGGGATCTTACATTCAACAAGGGCCTGTCAAAGGGTTTCATCTTCAAATTATATGCAGATATCAAAGAAGAGTTTGATATTGCCCTTTATTTATTTCCAATTCTTATATTCTACAGGGTGGCTTCGGTGTCTACATCATTGGAAGAATCTGTATTTTCAAGAAATGAAATACATCTCATGTCTGAGCCCCCGTGGATTTTTTTAACTATATTCAAGAATGACATTCTGAGTTCACACACCCCTTTCAACATTCTATATATATGCAACTTCCATCTAGTTGTGGATGATTGGTCTTAGGGAATCTCTTTCTGGCTACGTTACCGGATTTAGCCCTAGGCCTAACCGCACCTGAATCGGATTCTCGGATTCTTCCACCTTGTTTTGACACATCTAAAGTTGTTTACGTAGTATAAATGTAGGATAATTAGGGTTAATTAGGGTAGGGTTCCGAATCCCCGATTCCTAATTTTGGGATTAGTGCCGTACCCGTATCAAATTCTTCATCCGATTCCGATCGCACCCACGGTTCGTTTAACCTTGCTTTCTGGTTAAGAGATTTGTGTTGCGGGATGTAAAAACATTTTATAAAATAAGACCATATTATAAATCCATTCATCCAGGACACAATTGAAATCTCTCTTTAACTACCGTCATATTGAAGTAGATAACACCAACCAACATGACATACAATGAACATTTGATCTATAACAAACAGAAACAACGAGAGAAACCATCGATTTTTGAAGACATTGGATTGTATTGAAGATGACACAACATTTAATTTACTATCAAGTTTTATCAGAGAACTTGTAATAATTTTTATGACCTCAAAAGCATGTTGACAAACTCAAATTTTGGTTTGATTCTGAAGGAGATTTTCCCTATAATCTTGGTCTTCATTTTATTCATAACAAATGGATTGATAGAGTTGAAAGAACCTCAGTCCATGATAACTTAAACAAGTTAATTACTATACTCAGATGGTTAATTTCAGCGTGCCCAACATACCATAGTCCATGATAAGTTGCATACATTAATTACTACAATCAAACCTAACCAGATACTATCCTTTTTTTAACTTCCCAACATACAGAGGGTTTTCGTTTGACAAGAGAATTGAGATCTTTCTACTGAGAAAGATTGTCGTTTTTCTCTACCTCGGAAATGAATAGTACCCACATACACTTTAGTGGTCATGTATCTTGAGTTTGGTTGTTATCATTTGACAAGAAAAATAGGAGCACAAGAGATCCAGATTTGGTACGACAAGTTTGGTGGTTTTGAGAATTTGGGCCTATACATTTGGCCCAAAGACAAAATGGGTCCATAGTTTTTCAGGAGCAGATGGTAAATGTGTCAGTGAACTCCAACAAATGCTAATTTAGAGTCTAGTAGAGCTACATTGTTGTGTCATAAAGTTCCCAGATAATGTAGTGGGGTATTAATAATCACAAAAAGCAACAATTCATGTTAATGGATATGCACATCTTCACAAAGAGATAAAAGGATATTAGAGGATATGTATATCATTTACTAAACATGTGTATTAGGAGTTTTGTAAAAAACCGGATTAAATTTATCATTTTTTTGTTTTCACTGTAATTTGTTGCTGTAGTTAGAAGATTGAAAAACATGAAGCAAAGGGAGATGATGTTGTTCCTTGTTTTCTATTATTGTCTTTTTCTTCTCTGCTTCTGTCCATCCAAATGGCTCTATGGGACTAGTTTTTTTTACTTTGAGGTGAATAAACTCAAAGATCAAAACTAATCCCATGCTGATTAGGCAACTACATTCTCACCATTGTTTGGAAGGTCTGCATGTAGCAACAATCCTATGGAATTGAAAGTCACAAAATACATCCCAAGGATATGCATTTGCAAATGACTACAGTGTCGATTTCCCATTGCGTGGTTGTTCTCTGAGTTCAAAGATTAATATATTTTGAAATGTGTTAAACAAGACATGAGTCAGGCTCCTCTCTTTAGCTAATTGCCAGGAATGTTGCAAATGCTTCATTATCTCAGTATATATAGAAAGATATCACGACCATTTCAATGTTTAAACCATATCTTCCTTCTGCTTGACTAATTAACGCTTTAGCATCTATGAAAAATCCACAATCAAAAAGTTCTGCTAAACATTAAGTAAAATTCTATTTTCTTATTTGTTTGCTCCATAAACAAATGGGTCGAGATATAAATATGAAACAATAAAAAAACGCCATGTTAATTTCCATGATTATGATAACATAACTTCTATTGAGCATAGTTACAAATCAGCGAAAGTGATTCAAAGCATCCTAGTTATATCTTCCTACCTGGACTAGTACTTCTCTAATATGACTTAGCGGTGCTACTTATCTATTGTAATGTGCACCCTAAGACAATAATACGAAGCTTGAAATAAATACTAACATAGATGCATTTTAACTCATATTCATGCATGTATGTAGAGAAATATCAGATTCCTTGAAATAACAATCTTGTAAAACATTGAAAACATTAATTTAAAGAATTTGATACCTTACATAGCAAATCAGATAAAATATCACACCAACCATCTTCAAGGGTTATCCAATACACATAAAAGAAGAGTTTATATTTCAGAACCATTGATATTACTACTCATAAATTTGGTACCTATGGATGCATAATGGATCTAGGCTAATATGGATATATAACAGGAAATCAGTTAACAGATATAACTAAATTCAAAGCATTACAAAATCAAACATTAAGTGTTTGTGGATCCCAACTTGGGATGTAGAATGTGCTTTTGGATTCACTTGACTTTGCAGCAAAATATAGAATCTAGATCTAAGAACATTTCTACAACAGCTGCATCCTCATTACAAAAGAATTTTTTTAAATACCTCTAGTCATTGGCACCTGCATCCTATGTCATTGGCACCATGATTTCCTTCTGTTTGTATCACTTCAATGAGAGCAATATTTTCTTTTAGTCCTCCGGCATACAACCTTTTTTTGTTGGAACACCTGATTTGTAACATTATTATACAAAACGTAAGCAATGGTTTCTTGTCCTGGGTTGGGATAACATGACACTTCAATGCACAGTGTACATTTTTCCACCATCACGAATGTTTCCAATGCGCTGCAGAAACTAACACAAAAGAAACTATTATACAAATATATAAACAAATAAAAAGATCAAATAAACCGATGCATTATTGAGCACTAATGAAACAAATTTTAAAAAATGACAACTATCAATTGATCCACTCCTGCTTTTCATCAAGGGTTAGAGTCTAGATCAAATTTTCATTAATGTGAATATTAGTCTCGTACATGAAAGTAATTGTTACAACGGGTAACCATTTTGTGTGGTCCTTACCAATACCCTTTGTGGCTATGGCAGGAAGCCTCAATTCCAGGCCAAGTAAGGAGCTCCATGTTTAATAATTCACATTTTCACTATAGTTTGAGAGGTTATTCATATCTCAAGTGTGGCTTTATAATTTCAGACAAGAAAATTCCTTTCCAACAATTGAAAATCAAAAGTGCATAGTAAAAACTGAAACCTTGTATAGTAATAATAAATAATAGATTATCCCACCTACATTATGGTAACAACTCATTGGTTTACCTTTACAATCTTAATACAAAGGTGAAAAAGACTAGATTGTCTAACCTACATTATTGGATTCCCATCACTTTCCAACAAGACATGGACTTTGTTCACTATGGACACTTTCCAACAAGGTTGATGATTCTGTTCACTATTAATGTGCAGTATCCATCTCATGCTAGCTAATGCCTAAGCTCAGAAAACAAGATCAGGGTTTTTAAAGCTGGGAAAAATTATCTACTTACAAACATTCTACTTGAAACATTAAATTGATACAAAATCCTGCAAAAGCTTGAAAGACTGGATAGGGAACTAAAGTGGCAGGATTCTTATCTAGAACCGCGTCATCAAAACATGGATAGAGACTCCCTTGATCAGGGTAAAGAGGCTATCAATTTTACCATGCATTAGTGGTAATACACCAAGGTGAGCAAGTTGTGTGGGCATGAATCTGGTTGCAGGGGCATGGTGCAAATTTGGGCAGACCAGTTTTAAAATATGGGTGCTAAAGTAAATTTGGAAACTAATAAGCCTATCTAAGAATTTAGAAATATAGACCAAATGAAAATAAAATATTAAATACTATAATAACAATTTCACACTTGCTATTCATGATTTAGTTTTTACAATTTAGATTCAGTGATGAAAAGCTTAAATATTCTACTTTAAATTTGAGATTTATAACTTCAAAACATTCTCAATGGAATTTGCTAATAACTTACAAGGCATAAATCACAACTACAACTGATTGGTCACTGATCAGTAATTCTTGCTTAGGGGTTGTCCACCTTAGTTATATGAAACTATCTTAGTAATTACAGGGTCAACACTCCCATAATAAACTGGGGGAAACCCCCTCATAGAGGATGCACACAAAATTGTATTAAAATGCATCCCCCTAGAAATTGTATTAAATTGCATCCCCCTAGAAGTTGTGGTGCATAATCCTGCACTTAGGTGAAGGATAGATGCACCCAGGTGCACAACTCGTGTGGCATGCAAGCACCTCATGAGTGGTTGTATGCACCTGAGGAGTGGTTGCAGGGAAATGTATTACCTATATAAAATTAAAGAAACGTGCTGATGAACTTAACAATTGATATAAGTCACTTACCTACTAATTGACAAATGAATTTTCTCAAGCAAGCTAAATGAACCAAGCCTTTCTTTCATTTAATCACTTTGATATCCTTTGTTTTTTATGTTCATTTACATCATATATTGCAGCCTCAACTTTTCACGAAGTTATCCTGTCAATAGTGTGACACAAAAATCAAAGAAAGATCAGTACTAGCTACCATTTTGCATGTTTGTTGACATTGTTTCTTTGTAAAGCCATTCAAGATACCCATAACTTGATCCACATCATAAACTCAACTGAATAGCTTATGATGAACAAAACCCATTACTTAGATTGTAATGTCCTCTTCTGCTTAGGCATTAAGGACCAACCTGCTAACCTATGTGATTCCTGTGGGTTCGAGCGGGTACTAACAGTTAGGGAATCAACTGAAGACTGATGCCATCTACAGAAACTCTAGGGCATCAATATTATATCACCATTGGGTCGAAGAGGGCCACCGGAGCCAAAGGCCACCGACATGCATGACATCTAAGCATTATTTAATAATGCATGCACCCGATTAAGTCTCCATGCGCATGCATGCAAGTCAACTGCAAATTCAAAGTTAAAGTGACCTAATTAGGTCAAAAGTTAGGGTTTTCGCAGTTGAAAGTTATAAAAGAAAGATAAAGTGAATGGAGACTTTACTTTTTTATTATTATATGATTTTGGAGCTATTGAACAGCAGCACAGCATGCGGCCACAGCAGTTGGGGTTGAAGACAGCATCTTCAGCTAATGGGGTTTCGGCAGTGAGATATCTGCCCTAGTCTCATCCAGGTTCACCATCCGCTCTTCAATTTATTCATTCCTTTACAATTATCCAGTATCCATCAGAGATTGTTTGCAGGGGCATGTGTGCAGCCGTAAGGGGGCTTTTAGCTGGAAAACCCCAAATCATTCGCTGGGTCCTTAGATCTCAGTTTACCTTCAGAACCCAGGCACCATTCTCATCATCAGTATCATACTCCAGTACCTGGTGATTATCAGATCCAGTCTTGCTCATCCGGAGCAGTTATCAACAATTTTGGGATCAGGGGGCCGTGAGCAGCTAAACCTCTAGATCAATTCGCTAGCCTGCCTAGCTAAGTTACCGAAAACTTCTAGAAAGGGGAGGGGAAACTTCGTTCCCCTTTTCAAAAACTTAAACGGAGGGGATACGGCTTGGAAAAGCCACTGAAACATTTCCAAGCCGTATCTAAAAATTAGAAACGTTTCCATTCCGTTTCTTGAAACGTTTCCATATTTTCTAGCCGTTTCCTTAAACGTTTCCAGTAGTTTCCTGGTTTTCTGAAACGTTTCAGCTGCTACAGGGTAAGTTTTTGACTAGAAATATTGATTTTTTGACATGAAAATAAACAAATAAATAATCCCAAAGGAAAACTATAAAACCATAACCCTAAATTGAGCCTCAAAACATAGATATAAATCCTCAAAGCTTATAAATCAAAAACAAAACCTTAATCCTAAATTGGTGAATGGTAATTTGACATCTTATGTCTCACTGATTGTGTTTCATTGTAATTTTCCAAATTGATAGAGGCCTACCGTTGGTTCCAAAAATCATTTATCTGTGGACATTTTATTGTATCAAATGCTTGTCTACTATAGTGATAGTTTCACAGCCTAGTGTAGAAGTACGATGGCTTTTTTTTTTCTTTTCTGTTTTTTTGCCAATTCCTCACAACTTCGTTTTAAATAAACCCCAATGACTTGCATATGTGATAAATCAACTTGCATATCAAAATTGATACAATGGCAGCTTTAGCCATACAAAATAGCATACTACATTTATGAAGGGTTACATAAACCAACACATATTTCCAATAATCTTCCAACAAACTTCAGTTTTCTTCTTTTCCTTTTTGAATTAGTATGAACCCTTGACCTATGGCCTTATTTACTCCATTGCTAGTACACTCATATCCCTATCCTTATGTTGTGGAGAGTGTTGATGAAATTGTCATTGATGCCAACATGGTCTTGATGTCATTGATGTCACCACTTTGTTGAAACTCTTGAAGAAGCCCTACTGATGATGCTGAAGACCCTAGAGATAATCCTGAAGCCTTGGCAGACAATGGAGAAGCCCATGAAGTCTTGGAACCCTTGATGAAGACCCTGATGACCTTGCAAAGGTCATGGAGCCCACTACTGGCAATTGATATGGTTAGATGGCAATTATGGAGATGATAATTCTTGAAGATGGTCCTAAGTGCACAAGGAATATCTTGCACCCACTTATATGATGGATGGCCATAAAAGTTCGTGAAAAAGCCATCAAGAAGAATTCAAGTCATTTCATGATGGCCTGCACAAATTGAAGAAAATATGAGTAAAGGATATTGTCAATGCAAGCAAGACCCTCATAAGATGATAGCCCTCGTCATGCCCTTTCCAACGGTAGGTGCCACGTCACGTGGTTCCTCATGGTTGATGAGATATTAACTTTTGAAGTCGACCCAACGAAAATTATAAGTCAGCTCAGTCAAACACAAAGTCGGCTCAGTCAAAGTTTTATTAAAAAATAATAAAATATTTTTATAGTATGTCGGCCCCATTAAAAATAAATTAAATATGTATGTCGGCCCTAAAATTATGGAAGAAAAACTAGTATAAATACCCCACGCAACTCTTCATTTTTTTACATGGAAATTTCGGCCATCTCTAAGGCAGCCGCAGGAGCAGTGGAAAAAAATTTTTGGGAGCAGCTCGTTTTGTGTGGAAATTGTCTGTGGAGCAACAGAGATTTAGGGCTGGTCATTTTCTACAGCAGTCTTTGTCTTCAGGCTGCTACAGCAGCTCTTAAAGGTCTGAGATTTTTCAAGTTTTGCTGCAGACATTAAGGGTTGTCATCAGTAGTTGTTTGGGGTCCTCCAAAGCACACAAACAGACCAAAATTCTGATCCTTGTGACAGACCCTAGTCCACAGGCCGAGGTTGATTGAGGAATGTTTCAGTCATGAAGTCATCAACAGCAGCATTGAAATATTCCAGCTTGATGGTGTAATTCGACATGATGCCATGGATTTCCATCACTTTGCTTAGAATGCCACTACTTTTTCATTCCTTGGTTGGCTTATGCTGATGATATTAATGCAGAGTATTGGCCAGTCTTCCTTGAAAGTGACAGAATAAGAATACAGGAACTAATGGAGAATTCTGTGCATTTTGTGCTTGCTGTTTTGAGCTCAGAAAAGGTAGTCTTTTCAACCCTCAATTAAAATCAGTTTCAGACCAGATTTTGCAACTGTCCAAGGCCATTTACAGCAGAGGGTTTATATCTATCCATAGCTATAGCAATCAAGTCTGAAATTTAAAAATTAAGTTTTTGTGGACTACTTCAGCAACCAACGCAATGGTTTAGTTTTTTTTTTATCTCTGGTTGGTCACTATTTTAGAGCTGTTAATTCACCATCACATGCCTATCTCTGATCTCAGCATGTTAAACATAGGGCAGCCTGGGCACATTTTTCAAGGGTATGGTCAGCTCAGTTTGGATAGACCAGATCAGCTTTTAGATTTTGCAATCACAAGGTCTAAAGCAGTGAGCAGCAGAAATTAGACATTGGCGTCATCATCATATTTTCCAGGTTCTTTATTTTGAATTTTTGTGGTTACTCTAGCAGCCTTAGCTACTTCTGTTATCATCTATAGCCATAACAGAGCCAATGTTTCAGATCTGTCATTGTGTATGAATGCCAAGGGTTTGACGAAATGTTTTGAAAATGCATGTTGCCTAAAGCAGTTATAAATCAAATCAATGTAATATAACTGTTTGCCAACAATCAATTACAACATCCTTGGCCTATTTTGCTACAATACATCACAATAGCCACTGCAGAGTCATCTACAGCACTTATCAATTAAGGATAGAGTTTCAAGAATGAATAGAACCTGCAGGTTTGAGTGCCAGTTGAAGTGAAGCAGCAAGATAGAGTGGCAGAATGCTAGCTACAGGACTGATTACAAAGGTTGAGCATGCATGTTACAGGGACATGAAAGTCCAGTCAAAAAGGAGGTCAATAGATTCAAGTTAGCAGTAATGAAGTGATCTTGTTGCCCAGTAAAGAAGTGATCTCAATCCTTTATGAAATTGTGAGTTTTGCTCCTCTCTACTGGGAAGTCAGCAGAAAAGCTTTTGCTTGAAATTAATTTCTATGGTATGTTAGAATAAGAGTAGTTAGATTGTCTGCAGTACAAAACTCAGTAGGGTGGTGTCCTGTGTTTCTGAAGTACCGCAGCATCTTATCACTTGTTTCTCAAATGTACAGTTAAGAGATATGAACAAAAATAAGTGCATACCTTCATAAGCAAAGTTTCGTGGTTTGAGGAACCCTTAATGTTCAGATCTTGATAGTTGGCAGATTGACAAGGACAAGATAAATGCAGGTGAGTTGCTGAGTCATCTACACTGTCCAATTTGACAGGGTTGAACTTTGAAGTACAGAGTATATGCACAGTTCAAAGACATACACAGTCAGCCCAGTGACCTTTGGTATGTATGACAGCTTGCTTGTTCAGGAGTAATGATGTAAAGGTTTATATAATGTTAGGTTACTCGGAGCTTATGACCAGTCAAGATTGAAGTTAACAAGTTGGTAAGTGTTGAGTGTCTAAGTACTAGGTTGCATACACAATCTGAGTTAGTAACATGACAGCCATTTGAAGTTTAATCAAGATATTGTCTTGACAGTAAGATTGATGATCAGAAATTCATGAGCAGCATTATATGTCTTGAGCAGTTCTTTGAACAGACCTTGATGACTCAGCAGTGTGTTGAGCAGCTGTGATTGATGATTGATGTGCATAGATATTTGAGCAGAGATTGAGACTATGACCAGAAGTAGTGATGATGAGCAGATGAACAAGGAAATTGATGAGCAGTGAAGAGGATGAGCAGCAGAGGTTAAATGAGCAGCAGTGAGCAAATGAACAGGAAATTGATGGGCAGCTGACCAGCAACAGTAGAGATGAGCAGTCCTTGATAACTTGGCAATATTCAAGAACAGGTGGGTTGCAGCAACAGATTGAAGAGACAAGTGATGAAGTAATGTAACAGTGAGCTTTAATGTAAATGCAAGCTTGACTTGCATTTGAGGTTAGGATACCTCAAACCCTTCTTAGCAGGGTCTAAGAAAACCAGGCAGGGTCCTGGATGCTGAGCAGGTGCTCTATTTATCAGTAGGTGTTGATTTCGCCTAACGGTTGTAGCCGGACCAAATAATATAAAAAGATTACAAATTTATATCGTGTGGTGTTCTTCTGTGTTATGGTTCTTTATGAATGAAATGCTTATGCTATATGCATGATGTTTGTGAAATGATTATGGTAGAGTAATGGAATGATGAACAGGTAGCTAACTGTGAAAAGTTTAAAATTGGCTTCACACTGATTCACCCCCCCCTCTCAGTGTCAACAGAGAAAATTATGATGGTGCGTCGTTTAGCCAGTTCTCTATAAGATGTGCATGTGATATTTCAATCTTATTTCAAGTATTTTTATTAGTATAAACCATACAACATAAACAACATATCCAAGGAAACTCATTGGTGTCTAGAGCTAGTATTATTGCATAGAGTGCAATATTGCATGTCATCACACTCACACCTAAGTTGCACTAAAACATGAGCTCACTTATTTATACTTGTGTGCTTAATTAATTCCCTTAAAACATGGCTGATTATGTCAAATTTGAATATCCAAGTCGGTTGCAAATCATAGACAATCCTATGAATTTAGGCCCTTTAAGAGCCAGTCAGTTAGTCACTTTTGGAACCAGTCGGTTGGTTAATTGACTCACACTTTCCTAGTCGATTGTCTCGTCAGTGAGTGTACCAACCTAAATACAACATAGTTGAGTCTGTCTTACATAAAAAATTGTGTTTAATCACAAATTTTAACACTTTTCTAGAGGTGTAAACAACGTAATATTTGTTAGATGGTAACATTTGGATACATCCATCAAGTAATTTTAGGGTTTGAAATCAATGTTTAGAATTAGTTTACATGTTCCTGTTTAAACACTTGCCAGCGGGTGACTTATCTATGGCACTTGAGATAGAAGAATATTGTTTAAGACAATATTTGAGTTTGCTGATTTTAATTGTTATAAATGAAACAACTACCTTTAAATCTAATTGATGAATGGTAGTCTAAAGTATGTATGTCTCATGGCCTTTTTGGTATATATATATATAAAAGTCTGCTATTGTTTCCTTGCTGTATCGTATCCCACATTTTTCAAAATTTGTGGTATCTGTTTCCCTCCCTGTATTCGTATCCATTTCAGTGCAACTTAGCTTCCTAGAGACCTCAGAACTTCCGCATGTGTCAGGCATCCTCTCCGACACGAAAAGACTACCACTCCTGCAAATTCGCAGCTTCAACGGACACCTCCTTCACTAAAAACGTCACCCTTAGCTGATTTTGGGTTCGTGCTGCTGGGGTATCATCGGAGGCAGAAGGTACCAATTCATCTCCAAATCGGCTCTTGATGCATGCATATTCTCTCAGGAGCATTTCAGCCAGCTTATCAATGGTAAGTGTTACATTCTATCCTGCAAACCCTAACCCTAATTTCAGCGATAAAATAGGGAATTTTTGCATAGAAGTTTGCATGCTCAACTATTTCAGTAACTTTGTATAGAAATAGAAAATATCAGTATTTGGGATATTACAGTGGTATCAGAGCGATCTTCTTGGCCAGCTGTGGGCTTAAGAAATGAGAAGTAGATGAATACAGAAGAAGACACTTTTGTAACCTATAGGAAAAGAGGGAGTAGGTACACAAAGGAATTTGAGGATATCCGACTAGAAGATACCAACTCAGATATGGACCCAACAAGTATACACTCTGACAGGGGAAAAGGAACGGGAGAAGATGAGGACAGGATGGAGTTTCGCAACTTAGTATCTGCATTGCAAGATTTAACCAAAGGGAAAAAAGATGTACTTAATGCAATCAACAGATTATCGACGAAACCAGAACTACGTAACAGTAGTACACCTCCTTCACCGGTAGATAGAGGGTCTACAAGCAGCATTGGGAAGGTTGCATACACCAATATACAAAATACACCCCACATATATACCAGACCTTCCAAAAGGCCTACTATGCCTCACTTTTTGGCAGATGCAGTAGGAGGTCCAGTCATGCAGGTAGAGCCTAGTGAACCCTTTGGGGCTTATTTGCAGGAATACAGGGACTTAGGAGATGAATTCCATTTAGCCATGACTTTCTCATATTTTTGCAACATGAAAAGCAGGAACAGGCCAAGAGGGTTCAATAGAGCATTCAATCAGAATTTTGAGTTGTAACGCACATTGGGGAGACTGACTATCCCCAATTTTGATGGGACATCCAGTTGTTCAGTCAGGATTTAGGTACAGAAGTTAGACACCTACTTCCAACTTAATCTCATGACAGAGACAGATGCAATCAAGTTGGCTACTTTACATTTAGACAGGGAAGCACATGAGTGGTGGTACCACGAACTAGTGACATTGGGTCACAACACTATTACTTCCTACAGTGACTTCACTCAAAGGCTCATGGAGCGTTTTGATAAGAAGGACCTAGAGATTCATTTCAGGGATCTTGTGCAGCTCAAGCAGACAAGGAGTGCCGAGACATTTATATCCGAATTCCAGAGAGTTTCAGTTATGGTATCTAACATATCAGAGAGTCGGTTGATTATGCTATTTACGGAGGCACTATCCGAGCCACTCCGTAGATGGGTGAGGGCCTACATGCCAATTACTTTGCAAGACGCTATCAGTAGGACTCTAGACCTACAATATTATGTACCAAAGAACAAGCAGCCACAAAAAACTACCAGTCTCCCGAAAAACAAGGAAAAACCTATCCATCTTCCAAAAAATAGGGAAAGGATAATCCGATAGAGGGAATGGTTGAACGAGGACACATGACGAGACTTGAGAAGGAAGAAATTATGTTTTGCTTGCAAAGAACCTTGGGTAAAATGCCACATATGTATGGGTAAAGGGAAAGTACACCTCATTGAGGTACTTCCAGATAGCAGTGAGGAAGACGAGTCGGAGCAGAAACCGGATGGAGAACTACACAGTACAGAATTGGAACAATTTCCACAGAGAACCATTATTGCTACCCTCACAGGAGTCCCCACCTTCCATACTATCAAGATCAGGGGAAGTATCCAGGGACAGCGTGCCATTGCTTTGATTGATGGTGGGGCCACCCACAACTTTATAGATGCCTCTTGGGTAGAGAGGAAAAGATTTCCCAATGAGGACTTTGAGGGCTTTACCGTTGTCATGGCTGCCAATCACAGGATGAAATGCACATAAAGGATACCTCATTTACAAGTACAGCTTGGGAATTATACATTGGTGGACGACTTTTATGTGGTAGATGTGCCAGACACGAGCATTGTTTTAGGAGTACAATGGTTGTATTCAATTGGGAAATACTCAACCAACTACCAAACATTAGAGATGGAGTTCCTGGCACCATATGGGAAGAGGGTAGTCCTAAGGGGAATGCCCAATGAAGCTTCAGGGTCAGCCACAGCAAAGGGGATGACCACCATATTCAGGCATGAGGACAAGACTCGCACAAGGAAATGGCCAACTCCAACACATAAGAAGTCAAGGAAGGAATAGTGGTGTGCGAAGGGCTTTCTAGGTAGACCTCCAAACAAAGGTAGGATGAGCCCTAGGGGATTTGGACAAGGAGCCAAACTAGCATGTTCGATCCTCACAGGTATCCTAACATATACAAGGAGGGAATACAGAGCAGGGGTGAAACGAAACACCAATTCGAAGGAAAAGAAGGGACACCCAGCAACGGAATAAACTGGTTGATAAAAATGGACAAGAAGAGACAGGGACAAATGATTCGGTATATTGGTCGGAGATTGCTTGAGGACAAGCAATTTCGAGCAGGGAGGACTGTAATGTCCTCTTTTGCTTAGGCATTAAGGACCAACCCGCTAACCTATGTGATTCCTGTGGGTTCGAGCAGGTACTAACAGTTAGAGAATCAACTGAAGACTAATGCCATCTACAGAAAATCTAGGGCATCAATACTATATCACCATTGGGTCAAAGAGGGCCACCAGAGCCAAAGGCCACTAACATGCATGACATCTAAGCATTATTTAATGATGCATGCACCCGATTAAGTCTCCATGCGCATGCATGCAAGTCAACTGCAAATTAGAAGTTAAAGTGACCTAATTAGGTCAAAAGATAGGGTTTTCGCAGTTGAAAGTTATAAAAGAAAGATAAAGTGAATGGAGACTTTTTTTTTTATTATTATATGATTTTGGAGCTCTTGAACAGCAGCACAGCGTGCGGCCACAGCAGTTGGGGTTGAAGATAGCGTCTTCAGCTAACGGGGTTTCGGTAGTGAGATATTTGCCCTAGTCTCATCCAGGGTAAACCATCTAGGTTCACCATCCGCTCTTCAATTTATTCATTCCTTTACAGTTATCCAGTATCCATCAGAGATTGTTTGTAGGGGCACGTGTGCAGCCGTAAGGGGGTTTTTAGCTAGAAAACCCCAAATCATTCGTTGGGTCCTCAGATCTCAGTTTACCTTCAGAACCCAGGCACCATTCTCATCATCGGTATCATACTCCAGTACCCGGTGATTATCAGATCCAGTCTTGCTCATCCGAAGCAGTTATCAGCAATTTTGGGATTAGGGGGGTGTGAGCAGCTAAACCTCTAGATCAATTTGCTAGCGTACCTAGAGACCTCAGAACTTCCGCATGTGTCAGGAATCCTCTCTGGCACGGAAAGACTACCACTCCTACAAATTCTCAGCTTCAACGGACACCTCCTTCACTGAAAATGTCACCCTTAGCTGATTTTGGGTTCGTGCTGTTGGGGTATCACTGGAGGCAGAAGGTACCAGTTCATCTCCAGATCGGCTCTTGATGCATGCATATTCTCTCAAGGCATTTCAGCAAGCTTATCAGTGGTAAGTGTTACATTCTATCCTGCAAACCCTAACCCTAATTTCAGTTATAAAATAGGAAATTTTTGCATGGCAGTTTGCATGCCCGGCTATTTCAGTAACTTTGTATAGAAATAGAAAATATCAGTATTTGGGATATTACATAGATCAATGTTCATCAGTGATAGGCTTAAGAACAAATCCTATAAGGCAAACATATAAGCTACAAGCCAAACATGAAAACTTTCAAATGAGTAAGTTGCCCTTTTGAATGAACAAAACCCATTACGTAGATCAATGTCCATAAGTGACAGGCTTAAGAACAAGTCTTATAATGTAGACATATAAGATACAAATAGACATGCAAGCTTTCAATTGAGTAAATTACACTCTTGAAGGAAAATTTCCAAGATATTTTTATGTAAATCATGACCAAGCATTTCAGAAAATAATTAGGAGAAAGAAATCTCTGCAACCGGTACATCAAAATGAAATCAATAAGTCACCTATAACAACCATGATCATTAGA
>LPNX011073180.1:0-10567 GCA_001517045.1 Pseudotsuga menziesii | reverse complement strand
TATACCTAAGAGAAATGATATAATAATTTTTTATTGTGACCAATGATATTTATGTATCCCTTGGCATCAATAAGATCAATGGATACCCAATCCAATTATCAGCTACCACAAACCTAAGGATGGGGTTTGAGACCTGTGTTCGACTAATTCTCCACTTTGCCACAAGACCACAAGTTCATATGATCAATTTTTTGAAATGGAGGATCGAGAACTAGCCATCTACAACAAACACCACCGAGAAGATTTCCAAATCCCGGCTGTCACTCCACCTTCCTTTCTACACTTTCCCTCCCTCTAACTTTCCTGTATTTCTACTGATGGATGTTGAAAAAGGGTACCAGCACAAATGCATTGAACACATCATTAAAAATCCAAGATCCCATGCGGCCAGCATACCCTGTTTGAATCATTAGGCCATTGATCTCAAGCAATTATTGCAATTGAATTGTTGAATTATTATGCAGTGTAATGGAATGAATAATACACACTGAATAAGACAAATTTCACTGAAAACATATAAGAATTGCTCAGTATAATTACAGTATAAACTTCATTAATCCCAGCAGTATACAACAGTGTTACATAAAGGAGAATTCGAATCATGTGGATATGATTAGAATCTACCAACTCAATTTGACTACATAGCTAACTAGAAGTGTCTAAATCACTATCGGAGTTCACTAGATCAACTCCAGTTGTCTAATTTAGTCTCTCAATCAGTTATAATCAGTTAGACTAGTCTAACCGATGTGGTAGGTGAGAAGTAGGTGAGAATAGGTTCCTACCCACATGTAGCCATGCAATAATGGTGCTCACTGAACTAGAGGACATCTAACTGAATGTAACCAGAGCATATCTTAGCTTAACTAGTTACCAACTACCAATAACTGAAGGAGGTTGGTGTCGGCACTCCCAGTGGCTCCTAAATTGCAGGGATTGGTCTAGGAGGTGCATAAACTGATGCATGAAGGTGCAGACAGTTGCAGTTAGCCCCTATCTATGTTCCCCACACTCTAGTGACTGGTACAGGTGGCCCCATTAGCCCAAGTGGACCCAATAATAACTAAATGACTCCTAAGTTAGGAAAATATAATCTAATAGACTAGTATGGACAAGGGTGGATTATAAATCCTAACACCCCCCCTTAATCCAGTGTGCTGCCTTAATATTTTTTCTATATCTATGCATATGAGGTATGAGGCTTGCAAAAACTTGTTACCTTTCGATGCACGCCCTAAAGGTCACTAGAAAAGGTGGGTACACTTGAGGTACTGTATAGCAAAGAATAGGTACCACCCTTGTGTGGGATGGGGTAAGTCTTGTGGGTGCTATAATTGTCTAAAGTTAAAGTGGAATGCATGTGGATCTAAGGGAATATGCTTGTGCAGATAAGTATTTGGTTTATTTTGCATCTTTTCAATGATTTAATGTGAATATACATGTGTATATAATTCGGCTATGGTTCTAAAAATCTTGGTAAGAGATGAATTCTATGAGAACATATTTTACATGCGAAGTGGCTCATTATTTGAGCATAGGAATTGCTAGATGCGAAAGACCTTAGAAATACTCCAAGGTAATGCAAAAGAATGATTGAGCATTTTCATCCAAGATATCTAGTCGCAGGACAAAGTTTCCTTTAAGAGAAAGGCATTGCAAAAGCAGTTGAACTGAAGGACATGGAACTTTGTAGAAAATAAGGAGAACACTCATGACAGTGTTACTCCAAGGGGGAGGGGATTATAATGCCCCCAATTTATTATTTAACCCTTGTAATGTATTCAATTAAATTATGTAAATGATGTAAATATGCTAGTTTGGATATAGTGCAGATATCAAGGCCAAGGCCCGACTAGTGAATGGATCGGTATTTGTGATGTAAATATTCTTCTTCGTACTATATGGTTGGCTTGTCATGCTAACTTGAAATATATATAAATATTATGTTGATTAAAAATAAAATGGTCCAGGAATGGTTGTGAAAAGAGAACCAAAGAGGCTATGTTTCCACAAGAGGGGAATTGGAAATGGGACCTATGGGAAACTAATCCTTTGTTACCAAGTGTCAACCTTAGAACCCATCCAAAATTATGTCATGCCCCTTGAATAAGCCAATTATCTCCTTTTTTACTATTTTCCAATCATTGAATGCATGTGTGGGGTTTGTGGGAAAAGTCACCTCATTCAATTATTGAGGCATGGGACTGATTGTACTTTTAAGACAGTTTTGTCAGCTGCCAGTAGTCACTCTGCAATTGCCAGAAGTCCTTTCTTCTATTATCAGAAGTTATGTCAGTTGTCTTGTCACCATTTTCTCGTACCTCTTGGAGTAAACCCTCATTCACACACACTCTCATACAGATCTACACTACTCAAAGCTCTCAGTATTGTTGTTCATGACTTGTATAACCCAAGAAATTTGAATTTAGGTACATAGATGCAAATTTAGAAGGAAAATCGATGGTTGTAGGTCAGCATAAAGGATGAGAAATCTTAGGACTCGTTCCCATTAATAATTGTTGCTCATAGATGCTTGAGAACCCACAAATTTAGGCTATGGGTGGTTCTCCAACAACAATTAGCAGATTGGTCTTCTTCTATGCACACTGGAAGCACATGGCAAGATGGACCACCCAAGAGAACCATGGATCAATGAAGGGGATGCCTAAGCCAAGAGGGGTGTTGTGTGGAGCAAGTATTGTGGAAGCCAAGGCTGTGAGATCTTAGTGAGATCCATGTAGAGCTCTGTATCCTGTGGAAGGTGAGAAGAACAGTTAATTCAAGAAGTTTATTCAATCCTAGGGGAAGTTTCTTTATCTTGTAGTTGTTTTGTTCTAATGTTGAGTGTTTCAATCTAGGGAAACAGCCTCTGTCAGCACTAGCTGAGAATTTCCAATAACAAAAGTGGCGACCATACTAGGGATAGCTCAGATTCTTGGTTTTGTAATAAGCTTTTCTTCAATTTTCAATTTCAGTTCATAGATCAAATATGGTTGTTAATTTGAAATATTTGACTTGAAATTGGTAAATTTTCCTGTATTTGCATCTAATTCTTTATATTCATGTCTTTATATGCTATTTGGATCCAGTATATAAGCTCTAATACTTTTCTTTTTTCACACCTTTCCTTTAGGCAACTAGCAGTGCCACTGCATCTTTCATGTGTACAAGGAGCGGCGCCACCGCTCTATACCTGTTTGCAAAGCACGGTGCTTGAATGCCAACGCTCTTTACTGAGTTGTCAAAGCTCGGTGCCAGGTATGTCTATGAGTCCTAATTTGATTATTGAATTTTGCATATGAGTCAGAGTGTCAGAGTGAATTTTGATTTCTAGATCTGTTTCTTCCATTGTTTGGAGTTCTTTTTAGCTTACTTTTTTAGGAAAATGAAGTGTAGTTTTGAAAAACAAATCCCCCTCATGGCCGGGGGGGGCGTGAATCGTATATTCTACGGTCTCTTTGATTTATATTCTTTTTGCATTCAAAGAATATTTTATGTTCCTTGCATTGGATTTTACATTTGTTACTTTGCTTGAAATCTCTTGCTCCTTTCTGTAGATAGTATTTATCGAAATTGAAAAATTTGCATTTCATTTTCGTGTGCATGTTTTGGTTTTGGTTTGAGTTCTTTGGAATTTGAGCATTGAATTGTGTGGGTGATTGAAATATCGTGTTTATCTTTTAATGTTTGTTTCGAGAAAGGAAAAGATTTCTCTCATTTCCATAGATAGTTTTCATTAAATGGAAAATACTTGCATACTCATACTTGCATGGTTTTGAGTCAAGTCCAACTTTCCATGCATTCACTTAACCGTACAAGATAAAATTACCCGCTAGTTTAATTTTAAAATATTTAGCAACTTGAGTGTTAGATTAGATACATGTTTTGTCTTTTTTAAACGTAGGAGCTGTCGTTTATTGCTTGCACTGTATCCCAAGGATCGTGTGGTTCTTCCACGTATTGTTGGTATATCGAACGAACTTTCACGAACCCTTTAGGTATATCGAAAGGTACTTCACGTACTCAACAGTATATAGGAAGGCCCCTTTCGAACGGTTGTGCATTAGACAACACTACTACGGAGTTGAGCTCCCATGTACCTTGTGTATATCGGAAGACACTTTTAGGGATCCTTAGACGAACTAAGCAAAATCATTTGACCGTCCTATCATCACAATACACCGAGAACAACACTCGGGGATATTTCTACGCACGTACCGTCCAGGTAGTCGGGTATTCAGGCAAGGGTACAGTCCCAATACTCGTTGTCACCTTTTACTGTTGGTCCCTACGGTGTATCGCGGGTTGTGATGGTTTGACAATCCTGTGAGGATCCCAAATTTTTATCAACTCCTTTCACATTTTTTCTCGTTGCTTTAGATTGAGTAGCGCTTCTTGTTTGTACATTTAAAATTATTAGAAAGAGAGATAGCTTTGTTATATAGCTATGGCTATGCCTTCTAGTATGACCCTCAAAATATTCACATTCATCAATGATCATAATATATTGAACTTGTTAAAGGCCTACTCTATGTAGCAAACCTTGTGATCTTGTAGTTTGATTTCCACATGTATGTATTGAACTAAGGAGAAGCTCTCCTAACTTGAGTACAACTCAATCCTAAGTATTTCTTGTAGTAGGGAATAATATGGATTTAAGACATAAAAATGCAAACACAAGCTATTCAAACTACAAACAAAAACTAAAATGCTAGCAACATAATTCCTACCAAAGATAAAGATCATGCACACAACATGATCTACTATGAGACATGATCTTGGGTGTGTCCATGTATGGTGCACTTAAAATTGTCAACATGTGTACTTCATGAAAAATTAAAATAGATAATAGCACCTCATTTATTAGCATCATATCAAATAGTATACCTTTCAATCCATTCAAAGGTGAATTAAAAGAAGAGGAAGAAGGTGGTGATGCAATTGTAATTAAGTAGTAACAGCTTCATAACCAAGCTTCATCTGAGTCTCAAAAGAAGGACCAGTAGCATAATATTTATCTAACAATCAAAAACAAGATCTATATGCATCTTCATAAGAAAGACTGGTGGAAAAATCCATAGCTATAAATATATCGGAAGTTAACCAAGAGTTTTCAAGATAAAAAAGGCATCTCACAGATGATATCGAGTTGTGGCTCAAATCCCCCTTACCCAAATCATTGCATTGCTCCTCCTACAGATAAATTGTTTTGCCAAGGCCCATTGTTACCCTAAGTTGGTCAAAACTTGTACCAAGTTGAAGTTGTCTTTGTTTGTATTTATAAAATCCAATAAACTTGGCATGGATTTACATTCTCCTTGTGTTGAGTGTGGTACTTCTATGCAGCAGAAGCTTCCTTACTAATATACTAGTATAGTTATGTGAGCAGTAAAACGAGCATGATGTTGATGGAGGTACAAAGAGCCATTCACTAAGCCACTGTCCACTGCAAGAAATTAATTGCATTAATGGTAAGTAGAGTGGTACCGACACTATTCTACTCTATGCATATAGTTGGTATTCCTCTTAATGTAATTGAGGCAAACAAACTGTTATGATCTCCCTAAACTTCATTATCTCATCTCCCTTTGACATAATAATTATTTCATAATTATTGGGGATCATCCTATAAGACAATATTCTCGCGTGAGGAGGCTATACATTGTACATGATTTTTTCCAAATTAACTGTATAGAAATTTACAATTCAGATTTAACCATTTTTTGCATCTTAAACTTGCTTCACTCTTTTGTTTTGTTCTCTCCTCCAAACTATAATCAATATTCTAACTAAGAAATCCAGGTTGAACAATATTGCAGATTCTTTTCAAAAACATAGCACAACATCTAACCCATGATGGGAATGTGATTGTTCAATGATGGGAATGTGATTGTTTCTTGTTTGTCAAGGCTTTTTCTTCCTGGTTCTTTTAGATCTTGAACATCCATTATATGTGTTCCATTCATAGCGTCAAGGCTCTCAACGATTTCAGTTACTCCATCTATATCTAGAATTGGATCTATTTTGTGACCTCATTCCTCTATAGCTTGATGAGAGTGGTTGTTCCTTGTTGACACACAGGCCTGCTGGTTCTTGTGCATTATCCACTTTGTTACTTTCAAGTTTCGTGGCTCCATCCTTTTCTACTTCATTATAATGGAAACAAAGACTAAATATTATCAATTCTGTGAGTATGGAAAGGTGGCAAAGATGTGCATTATGTCCTAGGATTTGAGTGTTCCAAAGTGGAGAAACTGATAATGGTAGCTTAGTTTTAGGAACTTGAGATATTAAGATCTTTATTGCTGTTCTTTACCAAAAAATTGCCCAGACTTCTTGTTGTTGGATGAGGCTAAATCAAGGATGCCACTACAAAGAAGATTCCCACATTATACCTAGGACATATCTCACTGTTGTTTGGAGGGTTGAGACATGGTTAAAACATACCCAGAACTATCTAAAATGCCCAAAAATGATAGGAAACAACCCAGCATGGAGTGCTGCTACAAGAATTAAGTTGTTTGTTGCCCAGATTTTGGTAAAAACGGGTTTTACTTATGTTTCCTTCCACAAACTCACAATGTGCCTAGATTTACCCAAAGATTCCTCTTAGTGCTTTTCAAGGGCCATAATAGAGCTAATTGCTGCTAATTGAAGGCTGGAATATGCCTAGAATTTGAGATGAACATGCTATAACTCACAAAACTGCATAGATTTAATGAATGTTTCCATTACTGATCCATTCTACTAGCAAACATGGCAGTCTTGTAGCACAACATTATACCATCATTTTTAAGATCTGGAAAACATTAAAACATAGACAATTAAAGTGCATTTTAGGGTTTATTGAGGTTGTCCTAAAGGTGAAATTCCTAAGAAAATTAAAACCAGCAACATACCCATCAGTTGGAACAACAGTTTGAAGACATTCCTTGGATAATCACACCAACAAAATGTGGATTATTGGCAGCAATTTTCATCAGTTTATGGCATCCCTTGGAGTGAACATAGAAACATTCTATGGAAGCCTTGATCTTCCACACAGATTGTACCCCAGTCACAAAGATTGTATGGACATATTTGTTTGACCGTGGTGGATGACATTTCTAGTAGTTGTGATTAGCAGCATGCACCTAACACACTAGAAGATTTGAAACCCTAGTCTCCATAGCAGACTTTGGTATATTGCAGCTTTTTCAAAAGGCCAATATGAAGTGATTCACAACTGTATATGTGACCATTCTTTGTGCCTAGAATAACTGTATAAATAAATGGCAACCAAAAAAATCCTGGAATTAGCGTCCCTTTTTAGTGTAATTTTTTTTTACATTGAGTGATCAAACTAGACGCTAAATGGGACGCGTCATGGACAAAACTTAAAGCGTCTCAAAAACGCCTTTTTTGCTTTCTAAATAGCATCCTTTATGGCGTCCAAAATAGAGTCTCTTTTTTTTCTTCCAGAATAGCGTCAAACTTTGCTTCCTAAACAACGTCGAGGTTTGCATCCAGAATAACGTCCAACTTTGCTTCCTAAACAACGTCGACATTCGCTTCCTAAATAACGTCATATTTTGCTTCCTAGTGAGTGCCTGCTTTTGCTTCCTAAATGACACCCTCGTTAGCGCCATATTTGCATCCTTAATAGCACCATGTTAGCATCCAATATTGCATCCATTTTGCTACCACTGCAGTATCCCATTTTGCACCATGTTTTATTTCCAAATATGTGCCAATTTTCGCTTCCAAATTTGCATCAATTTTTGCTTCCTTTTTTGCATCGTGTTTTGCTACCAAAATGACGCCAAATATTTCTTCTATTGTTGCACCATATTTTGCTTCCTATGTAGCGTCATCTTTTGCATCCAAAGTAACGTCTTTTTTCGCTACCATATCAACGCCATGTTTGGCTTCATCATTAGCTCCACATGTTGCATCCTTTTTAATGCGTAGTTTCGCATCTCTCATGTTTTGGTCACTAATTTAGTCATTTTTAGTAATTTTATAGTTTTGGTCATTTTGTTTGGTCACCTATCTCTTATTTTTTGCTTACTAATTTAGTTGTTTTTAACCGATATTATAATATCATTAAAGCATGGAGGAATCGAACCACCAACCTCCTACTTGTAAGGCAGGCGCTCTTCCATTGAGCTATAACCCTTTAAGAATTTAGGAACCTAACTTACAGAGTCCTCTATAATGGTAAAAAAGATAAATGCACAACTTTGAATATCTAATGGTCGACAAAGGATGATAGATTGTATTATCTTCAACATGGGATTGATTATGTTCATTAGTTCTCTATATATCATTATCCTATGATTGTAAAGTTTCTATCATTACAGTACCAACATCTGCAGCTTGTGAGGCAGTAGCATCACCTTTTTCTTGTGATCTGGTGGTATCATGGGCCTAATCTAATTGAGTGTCATCAACTAGTTAAGCCCTCTATAATTGAGAAACAAAATTATCCTCAATTCCTAATTCTATCGTAATTGCTCTAAGTTGCTGACTATCATCAACCCAGCTACTCAAACGATTTATTGATCGCCCACTTCAAAGTGTTCAATAAATATAATCCAAATGGAACGGATCTGAAGTACTTTCAATATTACTCTCTGCTACAACCCTATCATTCTCTGCAACCATAGGCACATTACATTATATATGTCCTTAAACTATGAATTCTAAAGTTCGAATCCAAGAAAAACAAATTAATAATCTAGCAGATGTTCAACAACCAGAAATTTTAAAAATTACATATTGCTCAATGAAAAACTGATCTAAATGGGGTAGATCAATATGGGGTAGTAGACAATATGGCTCAATCACCAGGTGTGAAAACCACAACAATGATACTCAGCCCCACATACAGTAGCAGTCAATATGAATCAGTCACCAAGTGTGAAAACCCCAGCAGTGATACTCAGCCCCAAAATTGGTACAACTATAGCAAGGCAAGATAAATTTAGAAAACATAACTTTCATCTCTTTTAACTTTAACACTCCAATGGTCACTGCGTTAAAGTTGGTCCTTGAGATACACTTCATCAAATGCAATGTACAGAACATAAACAATAATATAGTACAAAAAACAAACCAATGACCGACAACTAATAAATAACAATGCCTGTTCATATCTGGTTTGAATCAGCCTTATACTCAGATACTTTTAGGATCAAATCTTGTCACTAAAAGGACAAGATCAACAATGAAACAGTTTACATACCTTGAGAGAGAAAAGGTTAGGAATAAGGTTAGGCACATACAAAAGCAGTCAATATGACTCAATCGCCAAGTGTGAAAACCCCAACAGTGATACCCAACCCCAAACACAATTAGGCACCAGCAGGATCACAACCAGTTCAAGAACATTAACACAGGTCACAACTGAGATCTTAGCAACCCAACAAGGTCAAGTCAAAGTCCTAACAACCCACAAGAATCACAGCTCTGTCCAAACACCTCATAGAGGTCACAACTCAAGTTCAATGAGCACACACAACGGTCACAACCCAGCACAAGTGGCATCCAAGAGTCATAGATCAAGTCTAAACAACCCCAAGTCCCAAGGATCATGACCCACTCTAACAAACAGCAGAAGGGTCACATCCTAAGTCTGGGCAGCCAACAGTGATCACGACCCAATCTAAGAAGTCACAAAAAAGTAACGATGTGTAAAAGAGGGCTCAAAAAAGTCATCAATAGTCACGACCTGTTAGAGAGAGCATCAACATTCCATGGTTCAGTTAAGGTAAAGTCAAACAGTCACGGCCTACCCAAGAAGGGTTTTACCTAGTCATGACCCAGCTCAAGAAGGGTTCCACATAGTCATGGCCCAACTAGCAACTCAATCGCGGTTCAAATCTAAGGGATTTAGATTAGTCACGGCCCAAACCTAAGGGGATTCTATTAGTCACAACCCTTAACAGAAAGGTGTCTATTAGTCATGGCCTCCCCGAGAAGGGCTTCTATCAGAATTAGCATCCTCCAAAAGATTATTCCCATCTCAAGCAAGATCAACACATGTCAAGGAAACCCTTAACAATCTGAGAAGATTGACACGACTTATTCATAACAGCAACAACTTGAACAAGAAGAAGAAAACACTAGCAGGCTGAGAGGAGAGGTGGTGGCAGCTTAGAGATAGAAACAAAACCCTAGACGTCAATCTATTAGCAGCAGCAAACCCTAGACAGCGGAAAGATCATATCTTCAAATTTCTCTTGTGAACACACTCTCTAAAATGAAATTCAAGACATGAATTTATAATCTTAACAAGCCTTCTAGAAAGGTTAATCCACAAGCCCCTATCTTTTAGGGTTGTTACCAAACATAACATAAAATAATTTTAAGTTGACTTAGGATAGGTGTACTAACGGTCAAGTGGTCATATAAAATAAAATAAAAGGTTAAGTCATCATACCAAAGGTGCTCATCATCACGTTTTTTCAGGGATTTCTTGTTTTTGGGGTTTGGCGGACCTCGCTACCCCAAAAACAAGAAATCCCTGAAAAAACGTGATGATGACATCATCATCACGTTTTTTCAGGGATTTCTTGTTTTTGGG
>LPNX011073164.1:513909-695558 GCA_001517045.1 Pseudotsuga menziesii | reverse complement strand
TGTTAGATTGTTTATTTCTACTGCATATTGGGAAAGATTGATTTCTGGAGTCTAGCTGTCTATTGTGGTACCCCAAGCCATAGGAATTTCTCTCCGTAACACCATCTTTTAGATGTGGATTCTCCACCTACACCTGAAATTTGTGAAGATACTTAGGATCCAGTAGATGATCAGGTTGACATTCAACAACCACCTTTTGACCTTGCTTCTCAGGATGACAACCCAGATATATATTTCCATGCATTATCTAGAGTCACCACCCCACAAACCATGGGGGTCAAGGGAATATTCAAGAAGCTCCCTCTTCATTGATTTTGGTAGCACTCATAACTTCATTGGACCTCAAATTGCTAAACATGATGAGTGTTTTTTTCATCATTGCCCCAAATTTGAAGTCATTATTTCCAATTGGGGCACCTTAACTTTCAGGGGGAAGTGTCACAATGTGTGTACCTCTATTGGATATTATAACTTACGCTCCGACATGTTTTCATTTCCCTTAGGTGGATGTGATGTGGTTTTGGGCGCTCAATGGTTATGCACACTTGGACCCATCTTATGGGATTTTGATAATATTCGGATGCAGTTTTCAGTGAATGGGAAAAACACACATTGAAGGGATTACAACCAGGGTCTCTCATCATCATCAGTTCACATCGCATGGAAATAATACTCAAGAGGAAATCACATGATGTCATCGTCAGCATCCATTTCATTCAAATGAAACCATCAGTGGTCTCCATTACGCCTTGAATATACGACAAATTTTGGATCAATATCCATGTGTATTTATTTAACCAGTGGGATTTCCACTTTGAAGACTAGAGGACCATTGTATTCTGCTCCTTCTTGGAATTGTCCCTTCCAACATCAGTTTCTATCACTACTCGTTTCACCAAAAAACAAAGATTGAGATGCTTATTCGGGACTTACTGAAGAAAGGTATTGATCTCCTCTCCAAATATAGTCATTTTTGTGACCTCATCCATCCATATACCACCTCCTCATTCGCACATATTTTCATGGACGAAATATTCTGTCTTCATCGAATCCCTTCTTGCATTGTCGTAGATTGTGATGCAACTTTCACAAGTCATTTTTGGACAGAACTATTTCACCACACTGGCACCAAACTGAATATGAGTTCAAGGTATCACCCACAAATAGATGGCCAGACTGAAGTTATCAACAAATGTTTAGAAACTTATCTCCGTTGCTTCACTTCTAAAAAACAACATCGGTGGGAAAAGTGGCTCCCTCTTGCTGAGTGGTGGTACAATACCTCCTACCAAACTGCACCTAAAATGAATCCATATGAAGCATTATATGGTAAATCACCACC
This sequence comes from Pseudotsuga menziesii, assembly GCA_001517045.1. Classification (NCBI taxonomy): domain Eukaryota; kingdom Viridiplantae; phylum Streptophyta; class Pinopsida; order Pinales; family Pinaceae; genus Pseudotsuga; species Pseudotsuga menziesii. The sequence goes on along the minus strand of LPNX011073164.1, from coordinate 694,216 downwards.
AGCGATCACTCCATACACCCCAAGCAGTTCACCAGTTTAGGCAGTTGACATAGTTCTCTGAAACCAAGATCAAATTCTTCACATTTTGCAGGACAATCTTCACATGGAAAGAAGTTGCATGAAACAACAAGTTGATCAACATCGTTATGAGCAGACTTTTCAAGTCAGTGATATGTTTTTTCTTCATTTACAACCTTAGAATAAATATTCCCTAAAGCTCATAGGGCATCATAAGGTGGCTCCAAATTTCTTTGGGCCATATAAGGTTCTTTAGAATATTGGGTCCATTGCTTATAAATTGGAGCTTCCTCCTTCTTTTCGTGTTCACATAGTATTTCATGTCTCTTGTATTAATAAATTTCTTGGCGCCAACATTAGAGAACATTCTTTTTTACCATAACTAGATAATGAATGATCCATCATTTTGGAGCTGAAGGCTATCCTCAACAGGTGAACTCATCAGATTCACTCTCAATCCATCATAAATGTATTAATTTAGTGGCACTTCATGCAACCAAAGGATGCTACATAGGAACCACTCCTTTATATTCAACAATAATTTACACATCTAAAGATTTGAGGACAAATATTTTCTAAGAGGAAGGGGATGTTAGGACCTCATGTCAAGCCTTCTCTTTACATTGTTAGTGTATTGTGTTGGACACATGCTTTGTAAGTCATGCCATAAGTATATTGTATTATCCCACATTCATGGGAAGTAATAGTTTTTTAGATTAGACTTAGTATATAAGTATGTGTTGATGCCAATGAAGTTATCCACAATTTATTTGTATTGATCTTTATCAAAGGAATTTCCCCCCTCAAAGTGGTCTATGATTAATAAAATTCCTTCTATGTTCTGTTATTTATGTTATATCGTGTATTTTCATTATTTATTACAGGATGTTTCTCTTATGGGATTCGTATGACATAGTGCAAGGTTCTCATCTTGAAACTTAGATCCGTCTCTCCTTTTGTCAGATGAATCTGCAACCATGTTTCTAGCAGCCTTAATGAATTTTTGAGCCCATTTAGGACTAGGATTGGGAGTATGGACTAGATTTGGATCTGGATCTAATTGAACTTCGTCTTCAATACCAAGATATTATTCAACTTGGTCCTCTTCTTCAGATTCTGAATATGAAACATTAATAGAAACATCATCATATGTAAATGGTTTAGGTAGAATGATTTTACCTTCCCTTTGAAATGGCAGTTTAGATTGCATTGGATCAGAGTATGGGAAAAATGTGAAAACTCATATGCCTTGGAGGCATGGTTTGCAACACCTTTCTCTATCAACTTCCCAATAGAGATCAATGATATCTCCACTCAGATAGGATCAAATACAACTCACTTTGGTGATCTTGTATGAGTCATTTGATATACAGACAACAAATTTGTTGCTAAAGAGGGCACATATAAGACATTTTTGAACACTCCATGCTCTAATATTATTGTACCCTTCCCTTCAACTTGGATTTGAGTTTCATATCCCATGTGAATACTTGGACCATTAGTAAGATTTAATGAAGATAATGATTATTTGGAGGAAACTATGTGGTTGGAGGCTCTTGAATCAATGAGGAAGGCATGACATTTTGAAAATCCAGCCTTAAGTGCATGACATCTCTCATGATCTTAGTCTTCTCTCCAAAATCATCCTTACTTGCAGCTTCGGGGAGGGAAATATTATGTTGTTCAAGGAGTCTTGACCTATGATCTATGGTATTCTTATAAATACAACCTTTCTCTATATGGTTCGCTTTCTTATAGTAGGTGCACTTTCCCTTGTCAAAACTATGATGTTTGTACTTGTTAGAGAATGAGGCTCCATCTGATGGATGAAACTCTTCCTTTGGTTCGAATTCAGTTTTCCTCTTACCCTTTCCTTTCAGATTCCCCTTTGCTTTTGCATTCTTTGTCTCCACATCCATGAGAGCTTTCTTTTTGGAGGCTCTTAGGACTCCCATTTGTATCAGCTTATCTTGTTCCTGAATAGGAGATTTAGTGAAGGCATCAAGTGATGGAATTCACCAGTTTGAAGTTGTAAGTCTCCCGGAGTGAAAGGTGGATATGAACACTGAAAACTATGGGCCAAGTTTGCTCATAATAGAGAGCACCAATTGCTCATCCTTCTTTTCAATCCCACATTGCTTGCATTGCATGACCGAGGATTTGAATTTGGAAAATAATTGTTGGATGGTTTCTAAGTTGTTGGGATGAAAATAAATCAACTCATTCTCTAGAATATGACCTATTAGCTCATCGAGCTTGCAAAATAGTGATTTGAGCTTGTTCCATACTTTTCTTGGAGTTTTTACTCCATCTATGGGGAAGAGTAAGTCCTTGGAGATATGAATGCACATGATGCCAAATGCTTCATCTAACTTGTTCAGACACTTCTATTTATCAAGAGGTTGTTGGGGTTCGATCTCCTTTCCCATAGTGACCTTGTTCAAACCTTTGTTGCAAACATGATCTGCATGTTGTTAGCATAGATTTTGTTCCACATGGTTGAAGGAGTTTAAGGAAAAAAGGATAGGGTCTAGTTCAAACTTTGTTTTGATATGACCAAGAGGTTAACTAATAAGGCGCTAAAAATGGAGACCAATGATTCCATTGGACCGCGGGATGTGTTGAAAAAGAATAAAGTGGTGTATGAGAGCTTGACAACATCTTGTAAAAGGATCAACGGTGTATGAGAGTGGATGATATCAACGACGGACATGGGATTCATTGAATGAAGGTGTGTGATTAATAGCATTGATGAGCTTTGGAGAAATGACTGTTGGATCATGTTAAAGGTAAGATGTGTTCGACGACGTATGATCAGAGGGGAAAGAGATCAATGGTTGGAATGCATTTTGTGCTCTCAACCTGCAAGGGAGATGAAAATGACAAGCGATAGTGGAATTTTTACCGCTTTCCACATGGTGAGCAGAAAATCATTCCACTGGATGAAAAAATAGTAATAAGAAACCACCTCTCACAATCCCGAAACTGATTTCATAATATTATAAAAGGAAAGGTCACATGGAAAGAGAATGTTTGTCATTTTATGATGGAGGAAAAACGTGGTCGCACATTTGGAAGCCAAGTCAAAACAATTCTTTCCAACTGTAAGTTTCTAGGTATGCCACGTATCTTAACCCGCCAATTATTTTTAAAAATGGAAGGAGAAGGTGAAGTGGACGCACATGTTAGTGATTTTAATAAACAGGAAGAAATAATTGAGGACATGGATGGAGACATTTTTGACATAGTACTATATTTTGGTCCTATGTGTGAGGTAAAAAAAACAAATTAAAAACCTTGGAAACATAAGGAATAGATTTGCACAGTGTCCATAGTTCCCATTTCCACCATTTTTGTCTAAACCAAACCCTGAATTTTCTAGACTTTGTTGCGTGGTGTGCATCTAATTATTCTCAATCAAAGTGAGTTATTATGGACTCTAACGAGTAAAAAATCATTTGCCCCATTAATTCCCTGGTTATTAGAGATTCATTAGAGGTTTTGTAGTTATTTTCCCAAAACCTGGAAGATTTCATGGAAGAAAGTGTGATTGAGTTATACATACATGCTACTACAAAAGTAAAACAATCATTTCTGATAAAAATCCTTAAACCAGATGTCTCAGTCGTGAATGTACCTTTCCCTCTGGATATTGACTTGTTCAATGAAGAGTCCCGGTGTGTTCTTTCTCTGTTATGTCAATTTTTAATGTTGGATAATGATAGTTTTGTGCCAGAAACTTTATTGAGCTTATTATTTAGGTTGAGTCTACATCAGTTGGATTCTGAGCTTAGTCATTATTTATGCCTTAAATTTGATGAATTCCTAGATAAAAATATTCATTTATAGCTATCCTATTTCTGCATAACTAGACAGTTCAGGTTTCAATCATATCTGGTGAGGATGTTTTTTTTTTTCGATGAAGAGAATTTGCAATTTCTATAGATACTATTTACTTCTAAGATTAGAAATAATACTTTCAATTATATGAACCTCATCATGTCAGAAGTATACGGAGTGATTTTTTAGGTGAAGCTTCACAGAGTTCTATCGAAGATGGAAGAAGTACTAGAGTTCAACCGTGACAAAATAATTGGAGGCTCATTCGTTTTAAAGGAACATAGTATCATCAGGGTCTATGGATTTGTTCATGAACCTTACATTTTACCTGTATTTTTTACACCAAGTATTTTTTCATGGAGTTTATCCGAACCTAAGCTCATTGTGGAGAATGGTCACCTTTTTAATTTCAGGAAAGCTTTAGAGATTAAGTTTCCTTTGAAAGTGGGTCCTTTCATTATTAAGAATAATTTTCTCTCGAAATGATTGAATGAGTATTGCAAGACATGAAATTCATGAAAACATCATGGATTAACTATTTTTAATCATTATATCATAGAGGATACAATACAATAAAAATAAGGCCTTTGATCACAAGGAGATAGAAGGATTGGATGAAAGAGCCACCCTCAGAGAATATCAATCAAGTGTAGAGAGTTCAAAAAACTTACAATCAAACCCCTCTGCCTTAAGGAAATTTGCTTCCATGTTAGTACCAACACCCAGCAAAGATGAAATTACTGGTAAAATAAGCTTTACAAAAGCAATCGATATTGAAGATGAATACCCTAAATTTGACTCGGACAAAGAAATTGTTGAATTAGAAGATAAGAAGATAAAATAAAATGGAAACTTTCAAGGCTTATTCATTCAAATTAAAGAACACAGTTTTGTAGAAGTACAAGAGGCTAGTTCTAGTGATAGGTACAAGTCCATAAATTACTTGTATAGTAAATATGGACATGACAAAAATTTTCTTTTGAAAAATATTTGAAGCTTTTTCCCAAAGTGAGAGATATTTCAAATAAAGAGGTTTCATTGATAAGTACTAAAGATCATGTGAAAAACACTTTGAACCTAGAAGTGGCCTCTCATGATAGAGTTTAAGAGACGGATCAATTTGCAAAAGATTCCAGTCCCGGATAAATTCATTTGCATAAGCATACTGGAGAGGTAATTTATACTGATTTTTTAAAGGCTACTCTGAAAGTTTTAAGTAGCAGTCCACAGTAGGAATATTGGAAAATCAACTTAAGCAGGAGAAGATTAAGAAGCTTCATGGTGACCTTTTGGCTATGGAGAGTGAACTAGACAGATGACAAGCCACAAAGAAATACTGAGTTAATTCAAACATTTGAATCAACAATTTTGGAGAAAGGAAAAGATTCCTTGTCTTGAGAATTGAATGATAGCAAGGACAAATTGTTGAAATTTGTTGAAGAACAAAGAAAAGGAGGAAAGGAGAGAGATTTCCTTATAGCGAAGATTGATGTTTTGAATGAAAATAAAATGATTTTGGAAAAATAAAGAGAATAGGAGGAAATAAAAAAACAATCTGAAATAGGCCAGCCAGGTGTTGAAACCAACACAGATGGTATAGTTCAATCTATGTATCAGGTCATCTTGAAAGAAGAAGAAATAAAAGGGTTAAAAATAGAAAATAAGAAAGTAGATGAAGCAGTAAAAAAAAAAAAAAGAGGAAGAAAGGAATAATCTTGAGAATAAAAGTAAAGAATTATTAGAGAAAAATGAAAAATGATCTGAACATTTTCTAGTGCAAGGGGCCAAAAATTTGATTTGGGATAGATCATCACTGAAGCCACTAAAATGAGGCCCTAATTAAATTTCATAAAGGATAAAATAACAATGATCAATTTAGAAAGAAAGTTTAGAAAAAAGGTCATTAGAGATAAATCAAAATACCATCAATTTACTCAATACTTTGTCAGAAGGGGAACTCAAAACAGTGGGGACCAGAGATAGAATCACAGTAATAACTTGGGCAAGGAAATTTATTGGTAAACATTATCATGTTGAGAGTGTCCAAGAAAAACGAGATCAGATGTTACAAGAAGTTAAGTTTGTTAAAGGCTTATTTACCAACTGTGATAAACTTCTTCTGCTGTAATGAAACCCAAAACCCTACAGTGATTCGGAAATGCGAGCGGACTAATGCACAAGATGTTGATGGATTGGCTCTTTCACTTTGCTCCGCCTCTTCGCTACAGCGAGCCAAGCAGAGTGTAACGGTAACTGTTTAGGTACCGGGCATAGGCAGCACGTCAGATCTCGCTTATAAAACCCCTTGCAGGGACGCTGCACCCAGAATAGTAAATAGGATCTGCACCAGCCATGTTAGAAACAGAAATGCTACTTTGTAACAGAAACAGAAATGCTACTTTGTAACATCCTTTACATATTATTCATTTACACTGGGTAAACTAGAGGATGGGTGAATGGGTGTATTGTTAAGGCACTTCTGGTTTAAACTAGATTACTAGTTCAAAATTCTGTAGATGTTTTCTTTTCAACATAGTCTATTTATTTATATTCCGATTTGCTTTAAACTTCAAACTTATTTTCCTTGATCTCATGAGCCCCATCCCATTTACTGTATTGCTTGCCGAGGCTCCAAATAATCAGCAATGGCAGTTATGTAAGACCTGCAATAGAACCATGAAGCCCTGCCGCCACAGTAAATATAGTGACAATCTGGATTGAGTAGCAGACAATGGCTCATTGCAGGCTGCAATACTGCTTGTTTCTTTAGTCCAACCTGAGACAACTCTATGATTTCCCATAACCACCGTGGCTGTATTTACTTTATGCATTATTTTGTTAGTTTTTAATTAGCCTATGAGGCTACCAATTTTAAAGGATTGTAGCTTTGGCGAAAAAAAAGATGGCTGAACTGGTTTACGCTTCATCTAGAATTGAAGTGATAGTTGATGGTTGAATCAGTGTACGCTTCATCTGGAATTCAATACATGTGTTTGGAATGTTATCCGTGTCAAACTTCGATATGAGCTGAAACGGAAAACCTAAAGTCTATTATGAGATTGCACTAAAAATAGATATGGGTTCGAGGTGGAATCATCAAATTTTGAATTATGACAGGAATAGTGTCATCAAATTTTGAATTATGACAGGAATAGTGTCATCATCAGCAAACTTCCTTTCAGTTTTTTTATTTTATTTTTAACATAGGAACGCTTAGACTTCCTATTTATCAAATAAATAAATGGTTGAGGAAATAATTTGTGCTTGAAATTTATGTCGAATTGTTATCAGACCTATGATGTGAACTTAGAAGTTTATCTTACTCTTGGATCAAATCTGGAATCTTTTCAGTTTTGAAATTTAGAAGTTTATACTATGAGAGTATATATTTTCATTTGGAATATTATAATATATAATTAAAATAAAAATAAATGTTTTTTATATTTCATATAAATTAAAAATTATGTAATTAAATTATTTTAATATTTTTTTATTTTTTTAATATAATTACATATTTTATTATATTTTTTAAATTTTTTTGTTAATATTTTTTCTTTATATTGATAATAATTTAAATATCTTAAAATCATCATCATATACATTGAACTTGTAATTATGTATTTGATTTTATTGTCTAAATCACATTAACATACATTTCAACTATGCATTTGATTTTATTGTCTAAATCACATTAACATGCATTTCAAGCTTTCCATACACTTTTAAACATTTTTGAAGACCACCAATGTTACATTCCTCAAGGTTGGGTAGCACAAACTTGACCTAGGAGATAATGTAAATAAAGGGGTGTGTAGGTACTCATAGAATTTAAAAGCTTTCATTATTGATTTGTTCAATTGTAATTTAAAATATTTATTATTTATTTGAGTTATGTTATGATATATAGTCAAATGATTATGGTGTTATGAGGATATAAAGCCTTGGTTTAAAGGAATATGTTTCTAAACACTTTCAAGGCTACCAATGCTAGATGACAAGGTTGGGTAGGACAAACTTGGCCTTGGAGACTATGTTAAAACAAAAGGGAGATGCAACTAAGTTAAAATATTACACAGATGTGAGTATCATAAAATTAAAAAAAAATTATTATTGATTTGTTCAATTATAATTTGAAACATTTCATTAATGAATTGAGTTAAATGTTATGATATGTAGTCAATTGATTATGGTATTTTGAGGATATAAATCTTTGATTTAAATGAAGAAATGTAAGGCACATAATACTTTTATGGTAAGTGATGAGGTATGTAAAATAAATATATTTTAAATGGTTGATTATAAACATGTTTATGGTTTATGGACTATAACATAAGTGTTAGTGTAGGCACATGAAGATGGTTTTAGGGATGTGCCACCCATTTTTATTCTCTTATGGTAATCACTTAGAGGTTGACTTTACCATCATGTCTACTACACTACTACTAACCAATGTGCCTTTAAAAACTATATATTTAAGTTCATTTATATGCACAAGGTGAGTTATAAATTGTTTGCTTTGATTGTAGATGTGGGTCTTACTAATCAACCCCATACATGAAGGCTTATTTTGCATTGTCAACAACCACTGCTTAATCTAGAGAAGAAGAGCATCAAGAAAGAGTTTTCAATATCAAAATTGTGTACCTTCTTAAAAAGGGAAAAAACTACAAGGAAATAGTGTAGTAGACAAAAGTGGTGTATGATTGCCATTCTCGTGTGTGTGCATAGTTTAGTAATTAAATAGGGCATAGGAGAATGGGAGTGATGTGAGGAGGGGGCATGAAATATTTTATAATTAGGTTTTCATGATCGAGTTATTGTATTTTCTTCTTTTTTATATATGCACATATCAAATCATATGAAATCAATTTTTTCACTCATGGTTCATTTTTTCGTCATAAAGTTTAGTTGTTGTAAGCTCATTGTTCATTGTATTTTTTATTTTTCACTCTATGGTTTTCTTAATGATTCAAGTATTCCCCTTTCATATTTTTACAATCACTTGCATGATTGTGTGCATGCTTGTTTTACCTAATTAGTTCATCATATAACCTTCTTATTCTATCATGTTTTCTTCTAGGTATGATCTTGTAAAAGACATCATTCCCATGAATATGAAATGACAAAATTCTTTTGGTTGGCATCCATTGTGACTGTGCAACAAGTGTAATTATGGTTTACAAATGAAAGTTTCTCTATTTAGAAACAAAAATATCAATAGAGCCTTTAGAATGTGTTAAGGACACAACTCATTCTTTTTTATTGTGGTGGGTGTCTTTATTTAGGCATTGTAAGGACTCCTTGGCTTAGCCCAAAAGTGTATTCAATTTAAATTTATTGTTGGTGATAAATGGATCTCAAGGTTAGAATAATTGGGGATGGAAGAGAGTTTTGTAATAAACATAGTTCCCATATAAATAACATTATGTATATTTTTGGGTTTAAATATATTACAATATTATTGTGCCTTTGACTGATTTGTTTCACATGTATTTAAGAGCTCTCCCCTCCTCTCCCTTATTTTTATAGGAAATTCCCAATTCTTCATGTTAGGTTGAAACAACTTATCTTCAATGGTACTCTCCAAAAATAACCTTTGATTCTCCTACGTCATATATCAACCAAGTAAATAATGTATCAAAGAGAACTATGTCAAAAATAAGAAAATAATATCATTAAATCCATCCAAAATAATGAAAGTTTACGATGTGGAGTGTTTAATTTAGCAAAGCTTCAAGATCTTCACGATGGAATGAACCTCACTTTGAAACAAGGTTGAAGAAGGAAGAAGAAATCCACTGTACAATGATCGAACAATCATGGTTGAAATTGAACAGCAAGAGGAAAAAATTGGTCAGTGTAACATTACTCTCCTAATCATTAATCGATATGTAATACATCCATGATACAAATAAGGAAATTGAATCCACTAGGTGTGATTCGAATTCCATGACTTGGACTGACTCTAGAGATTACTAACTATGGGAAAGTCACCATTGGAGACTCACTAATGTAACTCTTGACAACTGAATCAGTTCACAATCAGTTAAGTAACCAAGATAGGTGAGAAAAGGCACCTAACTTCCTTAAATCATGGAAAGTGGCGCTAGGCTAACTGATGCTGAATTAATTGATTCACATTGAAGCATTAAACTAGGGAGAACTAATGGTGGGACTCCCAAGACTCAATGTGAGTTCCTAAATTATAAGGATTAGTCTGTGGAGCTTCCAAACTCAGGTAAAGTGGTGCATTAAGTGGTATATGGGCCCCAGTTGACTTCCCCATGACACCAATGAAGTGGAAACATACGAGCCTAAGCTAGGAAATGACATTTATACTATGGTGGTCAAGGGAGGATTGTAATTCATCCTAGAACCCCCCCTTAATCCAAACTTGGACAACGTGGGACCTCACAACTAAGGCCAAAGGTCACCCACATAGTTTATTATAAAAAAATGTAACAACTCAATAAACACATGAAATGGGGAAAATATCATGGGACCCCCCCTCACCCCTAAAAAATGAATAGTAGGGAACTGGATCAAATATTTCACACTGAGAGACAAATTTCTCCTGAGTAAAAAACTTTGTGAAAATTTTATGCAGTCTGCACCTCTGAAGAGCAATAATGCAGTGTAATGGTCCTTGTGTGCACTAGTTCCTTGGTACAGTGCATGTGAACGTCTCCACCTTCTTTAAATATGATGCTAGACAGGAGAAGAAATGTTTTTTTCGCAGCTAAACTTGCATCTTTCAAACCTCTGTGACAGTATGGAAGAATTCAATTTGGGATGCCATGCCTTGGGGGCTTGCCTCATACCATAGAATGGATTCCTCATATTGCATGTGAAGAGAGAATCATCAGTGTACCCCTTAGGATTTTCCATGTAGACTTCTTCTTCCAATTTACCATGTAGAAAGTTAATTTTGTCTCTTTTATATGGAGGAAGAAAAACATGATTCAATGTCTCATTGTGCTTCAGTGACTCATATTCCTTGTCCATGGCTTTCTACATTGGTGAATCATGGCAAGCCACTTTGCAAAACTGTTGATCAGACCTCACTATCACATAGCATCTCTCTGGGAGTTTGCAACACCTTTCTTGGAGAAGTGGATGTTAGGAACCCATGTCAACCCTTCTCTTTACTTTATTGGTATATTGTGTTAAATGCATATGCTTTGTAAGTCATCTCATGACTATATTGTATTATCCCACATTCATGGGGAGTAATTGTTGTTTAGATTATATTTAGTATATAAGTACATGTTGAGGCCAATGAAGTTATCCATGGGTTATTTATATTGAACTTGCTCAAAGGAGGTTACCCCCTTGAAGTGGCCTACGATCAATAAAATTCCTTCTATATTATGTTATTTCTGTTATATTGTGCATTTTCATTATGTATTGCAGGAGGTTTCTCTCATCTGTTATCAAAACACTTTTCTTGATAGAAGTGGGAAATGTTTTCTTCTTTTTGGAAAAAAATAGGGTGAAATTGGGTGGCAAATTTTAGATCAATTTTTGAAACCTTTTATGCAGATACATAAGAAAAAATTTGCAGATATGAATTCCTATTGCAAAAGTACACAGTTTAAAAAAAACATCATCTCATTTGGAGTTCAGAAAGTGGAGATATTGCTGATTTAAAATCATCTATTTTTCATAATTTCGATGACTACCGCAAAAATTGTAGAGTGCATATATTTTGAGAGGTTTCCCAGATTTTAGTTATGATTGCGTAGGTAGATGCAGAGTGGCTGTTCCACTTCTAGAAACATGCTATATTAGAGATTCTGAGCAATATTTATTGGGTTATGCTCATTTTAAAATTTAGTCTCAGAACCCTAGCTCTATTTATGGGTTTTTGGGCTCGCTGGGTGGAATTTCTGCCAAAATTTGTTTTATGTTCGCAGTGGATTTTCGCTGTTGTGATTATTGCAATAGTTCTTCTTCTTTTCATATGTCTTATTCATTTCAATTGCAAGTTCAGATAAGGGAATAACCCATATCCGCTTAACTATGGGAATAACTTGGGCATAGCCCTAAAACTCATTATGAGGCTCGTACCACAAGAACCTTGAAGTAGTTGGACATTAAGAAGACCTACCAGTGAAAAGGTAAATGACCCATACCTAATTAATAAGTTCCCACCCATGAGGTAAACCCAAAGATGTTGTTTTGTGGCAAAGCAATTATTAATTTTAGCCGTGGAGTGAGGGGTACTTCCCTAATACGAACATACCTGAACCTTTAGGAAGACGAACATACCTTGGATCCATATCTATTTCCATTTTATAAATATAATATTGCATCTATCTAAAGCTGTCACAGATCAATTCCACCTAAAACAAAAAAAACAAAAACAAAAACAAAACAAAAAACAAAAAACTTCTAGTGATGGTTGTCACACACGCAGGAGAAAAGAAAATGGAAGATGAACTTGAATCCCTTAAGAAAAAACTCTAATACCTGGATGAAAAATTCTTGGCCTCCATATTCAACATTCAGCCATGAAAAATAGACAATAGTCGGATCCTTCTGTAGACACTGGGTTCTCTTCTTCCAGCACTTTTCGTGGACCGAAGCTTGATTTCCCTTGCTTCAATGGTGATGATTTGATTGGATATATATACAGGGTAGAACAATATTTTAATATGTATAACACTTTTGATGTCAACAAATTCCCACTTGCATCCTTTCATATGGAACATGAATCCCTTCAATGGTTCTATTGGTACATCAAGGCTCTTGAAGAGCCAAAATGGTTAGATTTTTTCCAACTCCTTTTGCAACGATTTGGCCCTCTAGTGCTTTTGATAACTTCATAGGATCACTTATTAAACTTATACAAACTATCACCGTGAGAGAGTATCATGAAGAATTTGAGAAACAAGCCAATCACACAAAAGGATTGTCCAATTCCTTGTATAGGAATTGTTTTATCAGTGGTTTGAAGGATGCAATCCAATCTGAGGTTAAAATATTTTGTTCCAGCACAATGATGGAAGCCCTAGGATTGGATAAGTTAGCAGATCACAAGATCATAGCTCAACAACACTCCAAATCCACTTTTATTCCATTCAGAATTATGGTTTCCCAAAGATCTCCAATCACGCCAGCTCCTAGAACCACTCTTATCAATCATTTGTATGAATCTGAGATGTAGTCACGTAGAGAAAAGGAGCTTTGTTATAATTGTGATGAGAAATTCCCTCGAGGACATAGATGTGCTAAGAAAAGCTCCATCTCTTAGATGTGGATTCAGACTCCAGCTGCCCCTGAAATTTGTGAAGATGCTTAGGATCTAGTAGATGATCAGGTCGACATTCAACAACCGCCTTTTGACCCTGCTTCTCAGGACGACAACCCAGATATATATTTCCATGCATTATCTAGAGTCACCACCCCACAAACCATGGGGTTTAATGGAATATTCAAGAAGCTCCCTCTTCATTGATTATGGTAGCACTCATAACTTCATTGGCTCTCAAATTGCTAAACATGCTGAGTGTTTTGTTCATCCTTGCCCCAACTTTGAAGTCATTATTTCCAATTGGGGCACCTTAACTTTCAAGGGGAAGTGTCGCAATGTGTGTACCTCTATTGGAGATTATAACTTGCGCTCCGACATGTTTTCATTTCCCTTAGGTGGATGTGATGTGGTTTTCGGCGCTCAATGGTTACACACACTTGGACCCATCTTATGGGATTTTGATAATCTTTGGATGTAGTTTTTAGTGAATGGTAAAAGCACACATTGAAGGGATTACAACTAGGGTCTCTCAGCATCATCAGTTCACATCACATGGAAATAATACTTAAGAAGAATTCTCATGATGTCATCATGAGCATCCATTCCATTCAAATGAAACCATCAGTGGTCTCCATTACTCCTTGAATACAGAACAAATTTTGGATCGATATTCATGTGTCTTTATTTAACTAGTGGGATTTCCACTTTGAAGACTAGAGGACCATTGTATTCCGCTCCTTCTTGGAAGTGTCCCTTCCAACATTAGTTCCTATCGCTGCCCGTTTCACCAAAAAACAGAGATTGAGATGCTTGTTCGGGACTTACTGAAGAAAGGTATTTATCTCCTCTCCAAATATAGTCATTTTTGTGACCTCATCCATCCATATACCACCTCCTCATTCGCACAAAATTTCATGGACCAAATATTCTGTCTTCATGGAATCCCTTCTTGCATTGTCGCAGATCACGATGCAACTTTCACAAGTCATTTTTGGACAGAAATATTTCACCACACTAGCACCAAACTGAATATGAGTTCAAGGTATCACCCACAAATAGATGGTCATACTAAAGTTATCAACAAATGTTTAGAAACTTATCTCCCTTGCTTCACCTCTAAACAACAACATCAGTGGGAAAAGTGGCTCCCTCTCCCTGAGTGGTGGTACAATACCTCCTACCAAACTACACCTAAAATGAATCCATATGAAGCATTCTATGGTAAAGCACCACCAGTGCTCACTCCATACACCCCCAATAGTTCACCAGTTTAGGCAATTGACATGGTTCTCTGAAACCAAGATCAAATTATTCACATTTTGCAGGACAATCTTCACATGGAAAGAAATTGCATGAAACAACAAGTCGATCAGCACTGTTATGAGCAGACTTTTCAAGTCAGTGATATGTTTTTTCTTCATTTACAACCTTACAATAAATATTCCCTAAAACTCATAGGGCATCATAAGGTGGCTCCAAATTTCTTTGGGCCATATAAGATTCTTTAGAATATTGGGTCCATTGCTTATAAATTGGAGCTTCCTCCTTCTTTTCGTGTTCACATAGTATTTCATGTCTCTTGTATTAATAAATTTCTTGGCACCAACATCAGAGAACAAACTTTTTTACCATAACTAGATAATGAATGATCCATCATTTTGGAGCTGAAGGCTATCCTCAACAGGTGAACTCATCAGATTCACTCTCAATCCATCACAAAGGTATTAATTTAGTGGCACTGCATGCAACCAAAGGATGCTACATAAGAACCACTCCTTTATATTCAACAATAATTTACACATCTAAATATTTGATGACAAATATTTTCTAAGAGGGAGGGGATGTTATGAACCCATGTCAACCCTTCTCTTTACATTGTTAGTATATTGTGTTGGACACATATGCATTGTAAGTCATGCCATGAGCATATTGTATTATCCCACATTCATGGGGAGTAATAGTTGTTTAGATTATACTTAGTATATAAGTATGTGTTGAGGCCAATGAAGGTATCGACAATTTATTTGTATTGATATTGCTCAAAGGATTCCCCCCCTCGAAGTGGTCTACGATTAATAAAATTCCTTCTATATTCTGTTATTTATGTTATATCGTGCATTTTCATTATTTATTGCAGGATGTTTCTCTTATGGGATTTGTATGACATAGCACAAGGTTCTCATCTTGAAACTTAGATCTGGCTCTCCTTTTCTCAGATGAATCTCCAACCATGTTGCTAGCATCCTTAATGACTTTTTGATCCCATTTAGGCCTAGGATTGGGAGTATGGACTAGATTTGGATCTGGATCTAATTGAACTTCCTCTTCAATACCAAGATCTTATTCAACTTGATCCTCTTCTTTAGATTCTGAATATTAAAAATTAATAGAAACGTCATCATATGTAAATGGTTTAGGTAGAATGAATTTACCTTCCCTTTTTAATGGCAATTTAGATTGCACTGGATTTGAGTATGGAAAAAATGTGAAAACTCATATGCCTTGGAGGCATGGTTTGCAACACCTTTCGCTATCAACTTCCCAATAGAGATAAATGATATCTCCACTCAGATAGGATCAAACAAAACTCACTTTGGTGATCCTGTATGAGTCATTTGATATACAAACAACAAATTTGTTGCTAAAGAGGGCACATATAAGACATTTTTGAACACTCCATGCTCCAATTTTATTGTACCCTTCCCTTCAACTTGGATTTGAGTTTCATCTCCCATGTGAATACTTGGACCATTAGTGAGATTTAATGAAGATAATGATTCTTTGGAGGAAACTATGTGATTGGAGGCTCTTGAATCAATGAGGAAGGCATGACATTTTGAAAATCCAGCCTTAAGTGCATGACATCTCTCATGATCTTTAGTCTTCTCTCTAGAATCATCCTTACTTGCATCTTCAGGGAGGGAAATATTATGTTGTTCAAGGAGTCTTGACCTATGATCTATGGTCTTCTTAATACAACCTTTCTCTATATGGTTGCCTTTCTTATAGTAGGTGCACTTTCCCTTGTCAAACCTATGATGTTTGTACTTGTTAGAGCATGAGGCTCCATCTGATGGATGAAACTCTTCCTTTGGTTCGAATTCAGTTTTCCTCTTACCCTTTCCTTTCAGATTCCCCTTTGCTTTTGCATTATTTGTCTCCACATCCATGAGAGCTTGCTTTTTGGAGGCTCTTAGGACTCCCATTTGTATCGACTTATCTTGTTCCTAAATAGGATATTTAGTGAAGGCATTAAGTGATGGAATTCACCAGTTTGAAGTTGTAAGTATCCCAAAGTGAAAGGTGGATATGAACACTAAGAACTATGGGCCAATTTTACTCATAATAGAGAGCACCAATTGCTCATCCTTATTTTCAATCCCACATTGCTTGCATTGCATGATTGATGATTTGAATTTAGATATGAATTGTTGGATGGTTTCTAAGTTGTTGGGATGAAAAGAAATCAACTCATTCTCTAGAATATGACCTCTTAGCTCATCCAGCTTACAAAATAGTGATTTGAGCTTGTTCCATACTTCTCTTGGAGTTTTTAGTCCATCTATGTGGAAGAGTAAGTACTTGGAGATATGAATGCACATGAAGCCAAATGCTTCATCTAGCTTGTTCAGACACTTCTATTTATCAAGAGGTTGTTGGGGTTCGACCTCCTTTCCCATAGTGACCTTGTTCAAACGTTTGTTGCAAACATGATCTGCATGTTGTTAGAGAAGATTTCGTTCCACATGGTTGAAGGAGTTTAAGGAAAAAATGATAGGGTCTAGTTAAAACTTTGTTTTGATATGAATAAGAGGTTAACTAATAAGGCACTAAAAATGGAGACCAATCATTCCATTGGACAGCGAGATGTGCTGAAAAAGAATAAAGTGGTGTATGAGAGCTTGATAGCATCTTGTAAAAGGATCAATGGTGTATGAGAGTGGATGATATCAACGACGGTCAGGGGATTCATTGAATGAAAGTGTGTGATTAATAGCATTGATGAGCTTTGGAGAAATGACTGTTGGATCATGTTAAAGGTAAGATGTGTTCGACGACGTATGATCAGAGGGGAAAGAGATAGACGGTTGGAATGCATTTTGTGCTCTCAAATTGCGATGGAGATGAAAATGACAAGCAATAGCTGAATTTTTACTGCTTTCCACATGGTGAGTGGAAAATCATTCCACTGGATGAAAAAACAGTAATAAGAAACCGCCTCTCACAATCCCGAAACTAATTTCGTAATATTATAAAAGGAAGGGTCACATGGAAAGATAATGTTTGTCATTTTATGATGGAGGAAAAACGTGGTCACACATTTGGAAGCCGAGTCAAAACAATTCTTTCCAGCTGTAAGTTGCTAGGTATGCCACGTATCTTAACCCGCCAATTATTTTTAAAAATGGAAGGAGAAGGTGAAGTGGAAGCACATGTTAGGGATTTTTGTAAACAGGAAGAAATATTTGAGTACATGGATGGGGACATTTTTTACATAGTACTATATTTTGGTCCTATGCGTGAGATAAAGAAACAAATTAAAAACCTTGGAAACATAAGGAATAGATTTGCACAGTGTCCATAGTTCCCATTTCCACCATTTTTGTATAGACCAAACCCTGAATTTTCCAGACTTTGTTGCGTAGTGTGCATCTAATTATTCTCAATCAAAGTGAGTTATTATGGACTCTAACCAGTAAAAAATCATTTTCCCCATTAATTCCCTGGTTATTATAGATCCATTAGAGGTGTCATAGTTATTTTCCCAAAACGTGGAAGATTTCATGGAAGAAAGTGTGATTGAGTTATACATACATGCTGCTGCAGAAGTAAAACAATCATTTTTGATAAAAATCCTTAAACCTGATGTCTCAGTCGAGAATGTACCTTTCCCTCTGGATGTTGACCTGTTCAACGAAGAGTCCCAATGTGTTCTTTCTCTGTTATGTCAATTTTTACAGTTGGATAGTGATAGTTTTGTGCTTGAAAATTTATTGAGCTTATTATTTAGGTTGAGTCTGCATCAGTTAGATTCCGAGCTTAGTCAGTATTTATGCCTTAAATTTGATGAATTCCTAGATAAAATTATTCATTTATAGCTATCCAATTTATGCATAACTAGACAGTTCATGTTTCAATCATATCTGGTCAGGATGTTTTTGTTTTTCAATGAAGAGAATTTGCAATTTCCAAAGATACTATTTACTTCTGAGATTAGAAATAATACTTTCAATTATATGAACCGCTTCATGTCAGAAGTATATGGAGTGATTTTTCAGGCGAAGCTTCCCAGAGTTCTCCCAGAGATGGAAGAAGTACTAGAGTTCAACCCTAACAAAAGAATTGGAGACTCACTCATTTTAAAGGAACATAGTATCATCAGGGTCTATGGTTTTGTTCATGAACCTTACATTTTACCTGTATTTTTTACACCAAGTATTTTTCCCTAGAGTTTATCAAACATAAGCTCATTGTGGAGAATGGACACTTTTTTTATTTTAGGAAAGCTTTAGAGATTAAGTTTCCTTTGAAAGTGGGTCCTTTCATTATGAAGAATAATTTTCTCTCCTAATGATTGAATGAGTATTGCAAGACATGAAATTCATGAAAGCATCAGGGATCAACTATTTTTTAATCATTATATCACAGAGGATACAATAGAATAAGAATAAGGCCTTTGATCACGAGGAGATAGAAGGATTGGATGAAAGAGCCAACCTGATAGAATATCAATCAAGTGTAGAGAGTTCAGAAAACTTACAATCAAACCCCTCTGCCTCAAGGAAATTTGCTTCCATGTTAGTACCAACTCCTAGTAAAGATGAAATTACTAGTAAAATAAGCTTTTCAAAAGCAACTGACATTGAAGATGAATACTAGGATCCTACATAATACCTAAATTTGACTCAGACAAAGAAATTGTTGAATTAGAAGATAAGAAGATAAAATAAAATGGAAACGTTCAAGGCTTAGTCATTCAAATTCAAGAACATAGTTTTGTAGAAGTACAAGAGGATAGTTCTAGTGATAGGTACAAGTCCATAAATTACTAGTATACTAAATATGGACATGACAAAAATTTTCTTTTGAAAAATATTTGAATCTTTTTCCCAAAGTGAGAGATATTTCAAATAAAGAGGTTTCATTGATAAGTACTAAAGATCATGTGAAAAACACTTTGAACCTAGAAGTGGCCTATCATGATAGATTTTCTTAGATGAGGATCAATTTGCAAAAGATTCCAGTCCCAGATAAAATTCTGTAACGTCCCCGACCCTCCAACACCAACATCAATCAAATAGGCAAACAGCCCCATGAACATGAACAGGGATAAATGCTGATATTAAAAAAGCTTAACATAATACATACTAAGATGCATATAACATACAAGGATACATAGTTACTCAACATTCAGTGAAAACAAACATATACATTCCAGCATTCAACATGTTCATCATTTCTCATGAAACAGTAGATATAATTGCAGAGATGAAATAGTCAGGATTACTTATCTTTTAATGAAGAACTCACCCCGCAACCAGCTATGTCGCTGCAACGTTCCACCCAACCATAGGCCAGCATGCTCATCAATCTCTCAGCAACACTGCCACCCTCGAGCTGGGCATGATTCCTCAAGGAATAAGGGTCAATGTAGGCTTACACATAGCCAAGGTTTGCCAATCAGCCAAACCCACACAGTAGGGTTTTACCAAGTCGTCAAGGAGCTAGGAAAGGCTAAATGCTGAATGCTCAACACCAGTCTTCTCAAGCATACTCATCCTCTAATCCCACTCTCAACAGTCTGAATACCAACCATTGCATACCGCAGCAAAACAATCCATTCACAGCTCTGTGAAGAAGGCAAAGACAATCAGGTGACAATCCCAAACAAAAGGTGAAACATAGTTCAAGTCCACAAGACAACTCAAGGTTTTTCTTTGCCCTAGCATGGCCAAAACAACTCAACAGCAACCCAAAACCAGGGTACATCAATAGCCACAAACTCACAATGAAACAATGGCAACATTACGCAGTCCGCAATTGGGAAAGAAGCCAAACTCCCGGTGTGGACAGAGGAAAACTCAGTTAATGAATGTGGAAATCAATAGCCAACCAATATCCACAAACCCATAGCACACACAATCCCCAATGTAATGGATGGAGAACTTACATAGGAAGAAAAGGGGAAAGAACAAACTCTCAACCTATGAGCAAGGGGAAAAAACACAGCCCAGGAAAAACATGGAAGAAAACACAATGGTCTACAGCTCATGATCCACCACAAAGGATGGAAAACAATACATAGCTCAATAATGCCAAAGGAAAACCAGTTCTCTACGTGAATGGAAGGAACACCACCACAGACCAACAAACAGTGTGAGAGAGGGAGAACAAACCCCCAAACAAGAAATCGCACCCCTTCTTAACTCGGCTCTGCATGAGGAAGATGAACCACCCCCCTGCTACGCGTCCCTGCATGAGAGTGAACCCCCAAAAACTCCCAAGAGAGTGGGTAGTGATGGTTTCCTTACCCTCATGAAGGTGGAGAGAGGACTCGTGGAGTGAGCGTGTGGCAAAGACTGACAGTCCTGCCACCCTCCACTTCCAACAATAAATGCGTCAAAAACTCAGCAGAACATTAAGAAGGTGGTTGGATGAGACAAGGAAAGGTGGGAAAAACAGACCGGGTGATGACACATGGATTCCCCCCCCCCCACCCTTATCCTTTTGAATCATGCCCTTTTCATTTTAACATTGCACCATCATAGCCGGTTGCAGGTTTATTTTAATTGATGTGCATATTTACATGATGCCAAACTATAATGTGTCAGATAGCACGATATACCATCAGCAACTATCCCTATTACTGAAACATACAAAATCAAATCAATGGTGGGGATTTTTCCTTTAGCTTCTCACCACGATTAGTTACATCATGTACTTTTAATGCAACTGGGGTAAAAACCAGGGTGTTACATTCCCCTCACCCTTGGAATAACACCATCAACACCGTCCTCGGTGTTCCAATACACAGGAATACATATACAATTTGCACATCAAAAATTTCAAAACTTTGTAGATCTGTCCCACGTTCAATTATTTACTTTGAACATTCAGGACCGATCCCCTCGACTTCCACGAACTTCTCCTGGTGGTTCTCAACTTTCAGCTTATCCCAAAGCCTAGGAACTTTGTGGTTGTTGCCCTCTTTATGTTCCCTCATTGGCCAGTCTCGGCGTAAATGATGTCCTCCGCATCCCCAGCATTTCACTGGCTGCTTCATCTTTACCTGCTCAATTTTCTTTTGAGTCTTCATGCCTATACCATTTCTTAATGGGTCGCTTGGATGAATGTCCCATTACTGATCCACCTTCCTTTCCCTTGTTGGTTGCTCCCAGAAGGCTTTTCACCTCCCTTTGCAAACCAATAGAGTCTTGCAAAATATGGTGGTTCATTTCATTCTTCCTTTTTTGTATCTTGAGCATCTCCCCAAGATTTTCTTGGGTCTTGGAAATCATTTGAAGGAGACTTCCAACCAAGTCCAATAACTTTTGATCTGCTGCCATGGTCAATGTGCACCACCGGGTTTCACTTTTCTCACTCGTGAAATGCACCATTGAAATTCTGTCAGACCAAGCATAACATAGACATTAAAATCATTCAATTAATTACCCAATTGGCATGACAGTCCAAGTCTTATCAAGGAGACTTTCATATTTTTCATGCCTTCCCAATAGGCACACGAGCTCATTCATGTCCATTCTTGGGAAGGGAATTAGCTATTGTAGCATTCACAATTTACTTTAAGAAAATACACACATTCCATTTTCAGTCATACATGCATTCAAGAATATTTTGTTTTCACAATGCATAAATATATATGTATATATAATCAAAAGGAAAGGGAGAGTAGCAAGAGTTTTCCCCCTCTTTTTTTTGTTCCATCGTGGAACCCACACCACCGCTATGGCTTTTCATGCTTTCAACCTCTTTCACTTCACCGTGAATGCTGGACTGATCCCTCTTAGTCATGACACTTAGTGTCTCCGGTCTATTCTAGACCTCTAAACCATGGAGCCTCCCCACATGGTTTCCTCGGCTGCTAGGAACTTCCACGGGGACTTCACTTAGCAAACCTCTCACATAGCACGTGCGATCGTGGGATATTAAAGAATACCCTTAATTTCGAGAGATATTGACACAAACTCTTTTTGTTGAAACTGCCTCCCAATACTTAAAACCTCCTCACCACCCCTTTTTATACCTCAATCCTTATAAACCACCCTACCCACCCCCACCCTAAACCCCTCATCCCCCCAATACCTGCAATATATTGGTTCTATTTTTGATAATTTTAAAACCCACAATATGAACTAACATGATAGGATATTGTTCAACAAGTGAAGCCCCTGTGGGAACTTCACAGTCTCACTAGCACCTTTTTCATTACCACTCATTCCAAGCTCTCCAGGACAGTCACATGTCCACATGCACCCCTAGGATGCTCTCATAGTCCTCGCTCCCAGCGATACCTATATCCAAACATTGAATAGATTGACATGTTTATTTTATTCTCATCAATTTTATCTTTAGAACAATAGCTTAAAACATCATAACCAAATCATATACACATGTACATTCATAAGCAAAATAATCCAATACTTATCTGTATTGTGCGTTTCCTCGTTGGTCCACAGGATCCTACTTCGCTTTGCAAGACTTGGGATTGCCTATGGACTTGGATGTTAGGTCAACATGTAGGCTACTCCACAACATCAAATAATTCATGTCCAGCCAGTACACCCTCATGTCGACTGGGCTTGGAACTTTACCACAACCATTTCCAGGTCCAGGATCTACTATGGATCCCCAGGCATATAACAGCCCAACATACACTTATATCAACAATAATACATACACTTATATCAACAATACACTTATACCAACATACACTTATATCAACAATAACCCTTACTCCACAACCCCTCACAACAACCGTTTGCCTTTTCTCCTTAGGGTGCAACACCTAACTGCATCTATTTATCCTGTCAACACAAGCAATATAAGCAAACTCATCAGTGTTATTGCTCTAAAACTGTAATCATATTTCATATCATTCACTATCAAGTATTGAGACACTAGGAGTGCATCCACTCTCTAGGGTGTAGTCAATATTGAAAACCCTTTCATGAATCGACATTGGAAAATTTTTGAACCCTTTCCCAGTGTGTTCCATGTAGGTCCTATTCATACTCAAGCAATCGGTCATAATGGAAATAAAATCAAAACATGTTTTGCACATTGAGTTTAACAATTTGACATGTGTATTCTTAGCTAGGGTCACATAACACTTATCCATTTGCCGACGCAGTATTCCTTCGTTAAGGAGGAATGGGGCTCCCTTCTCTGAGTTGACAGTCCCTTGGTTAGCCATCCCAACTCCTTTTTACATTTCATACCCACACATGTCTTACCGACATAATCTATACCATCTCACTCATGTTGCTTACCAAACATGCAGTGCAGATGAGACATTACCAAAATGTCCAATGTAGTTTTCACCCGAAACCCATTTCCAAGATAAGGGAAAACCTTCCCATGAAGTTTGGCTCCTACAGGCCATCACACATGATCTTCCTATAGTGTGTACCCTTGGAACATTCATCAAATAGACAAACAGTCAATCATTATTTGATAATAGAATCCAAATTGATTGTTCCATAACCAAGCAATGACATTAGTAATCAAATTCAATAAGAATTTGCGACTCTATCTACTACAGAAATTGATTTGCTTAGCAATGAGGTGATCCTCATTTGTGGGTCTCTTGTAAGTAGCACCACTATGCCCATTATAATTTTATGCTTACTAGCATAATATGAATACTCACTTACAATGTGTCCTCCTAACACAATCTTATGCAAGCCAATAGTGATTAGTAGTTGTTACCAATTTCTTAAATCCGAAATTCACAATTCAAATTTAACAACCCATTATGCATACCAACTATTTTCAAAGCCATGAGACTCTTCTCATATGGTTTGGCTCTTTCACATGGTATATTCCAGCATTTGTCATCGTCTTACTCACATTGCCATGCTCTAAATAATCTACCTGAAACCCGAGCTTCAATCAACCAAACACTTGGTAAGTTTGGATGCATATAACCTTTTCATTGCTGCAACCATCACTGAAGCATTTTCAGAATTTATAAAATTCAAATACTTCCAGCTATTAATCACATCAATATTACCAAAACTCATTTACTTCACGCAATCATCATCATACTAACATTTACAAGGTATAGTCATATCATTCATGCAATTAAATGAAATGTTTAGATACTCTTTACTTCACAAGTGTATCATTTGTACCACCTTACTCTTCCATAGAGCATTTCCAATAGCCAATTGATCATGACGATCCTTGTCACGTCCCCAACCCTCCGACCAGCGAAGAGGACGCGACCATGGCATTAACCATCTGGGCTACCAGCCCCATGAACATGTGAATTCATAAAAATGCTGAAACAGAATGTTGAAAGAAAATGCATTGAAGTAGAACATGCACAAATGCAATTATTTATCATACACAACAGAAGCAACATTCATTCATACAAGCATTCATTCGACATGTTCATCATAATGATTAACAGTAAATAGGATTGTAGAAGTAAAATAAACAAGATCACTTATCTTATGAAGAATTCGTTCCACAACCAGCTACGTCACTGCAACGTTCCAATCAACCATAGGCCAGCATGCTCCTTAATCTCTCAGCAACGCTGCCACCCCCAAGCTGGGCATGATTCTCCAAGGAATAAGGGAACAAGAAGGCTTACACATAGCCAAGGATACACAAAACACAGCCAAGCCAACACAGTTGGGTTTATCAGGCCATCAAGGAGTTGGGAAAGGCTAAATGCTAAGCTGGTGAGCCCATTACAGAGCCAAGAATACCTACACCAGAACTAGCCTGACTTCTAAGACACCCACACACACCCAACAAAAGGAATCAGTCCCTTCTCTGCTACACAGTCCCTCAGGCCCTGCATTCCCTTCCAGTGCTATTCAGGGGTTGTGGAGAAGAAATCCAGCCCTCTAGCTTTGTCTATGTGGTTTCCAGCAACCAAGTTTATCAAGCAAACCAAGCCCCCATCCCTGCTCCCAACACAGTCCGAAGACCAACCATTGCACGCATGCAACTAATCAGCTATTACAGCTTAACAGGGGAAACGATTCCTGAGTCGTTCTTGGCCCTATCGTGGCCAAAACGACTCCCAAATGAATTACAACAATCCCCAAATGTAACAACAAACACAACTCATGACATGTGAAAACAACAGTCCCAAAAAGAAACGTATCGGCATACACTCCCAACAAACGTGGGGAAACAACAGCCCGTTTTACACAATCGAAGTCCCTGGGGAAAAACGTACATAGACCATGCTGGGGAAGAAATTACAATCTCCCAGCTCGTACGTGAGAGAAACAACAATGCAGAACCCACAAATCAACCTATGAGGAAAGGATATAGCCACACCATCCGCAAATCCGTAGAGGAAAACTGCATGGGTAAAAACCAGGAAAATCCTGTGCATGAGGATGAACAAAACGACAGAGAGGATGTGAAATCGGAAGTGCATGAGCATTTCAGCACTGTCGTGGAGAGGATAGTGTGTCCGTGGGAGTGATGGCGGTGGTTTTGCTTGCCATCGTGAAGTCAACAGTGGTGGTGGAGTGTGCGTGTGGGCAAGGATTGACAGTCCTGCCACACTCCAATCTCTGCCATAACTTCCCCCAGCTACCAGTAGAAATTCTTAATGGAGGTGGTTGGGTAAGACAAGGTGGTGACACATGGGTTTTTCCCTCATTGGCCAAGGTTTGACAATTCCCCCACCCTTATCCTTGTGAAAATCACGCCCCTTCTCAATTTAGTTTCCGCGAACGTAGCTGGTCTGGTTCATTTTAATTAAAGATGCATATTTACATGATGATAAACTTAATAGGTATGCCGCATGCCCCAATATACCATCGGTGACAAATTTAAATCCAACACATAGCATAACCAATCAATGTTGGGGCCTTGGAATTTAGCTCCACACCATGATCATTTACAATATATACATCATATACATCCAATGCAATGGGGTCAAAAACAGGGTGTTACATTCCCCTCCGCCTTCAATAGCACTGTCCTCAGTGCTTTACAAAATTGAACAAAATGCTACACTGGTATCGCCTCAGTGTTCCGCAAAATTGAACAAAAATGGATGTGCCAATCGCATGGCATCCTCCAGCTCCCATGTAGCCTCTTCAGGTCCATAGTGCTCCCATTGCACCTTTACCTACCCTATGGCCCGGTTCTGGAGCATTGTGACCTTCCTGTCGAGGATGCGCATTGGCTCGATTCGGAACTCTCCCTTGGGTTCCACCTGAATCACATCCCAATTTATCACATGGTTAGGATCATGTACATATCTCTCAAGCAAAGAAACATGAAAAACATTATGAGCTCTAGTGCTAGCAGGCAATGCAAGCCTATATGCAACTAGCCCTATTCTTTCAAGCACTTCAAACGGCCCACAGTATCTCAGTGACAACTTGGCACAAATACCAAGCTTCAAGGAACTCTTCCTTGCCCTCACTCTGAGGTAAACATGATCCCCAACGCTGAACTCCCTGTTCACCCTATGCTTATCCGCATAGCTTTTCTGTCTATCCTGTGCTGCTTTCAGAATCTGTCTAATCTTCACAACCTCGTGCTCCATTTCCCTGAGCAATTCTGGTCCAAGCACAATCCTGTTCACTAGATTATCCCAAGTCACTGGTGTTCTACACCTTCTTCCATAGAAAGCTTCATACGGACTCATCCCCAAGGATGCCTGCTATCCATTGTTATAAGCAAACTCTACCAAGTGCAAGTAATCTTCCCACTTGGTTGGTTTGTCCATTACGTACATACGAAGCATATCCTCAAGAACCTTATTAACTCTCTCTGTTTTCCCATCTGTCTGAGGATGGTATGCAGTGCTAAAGTTTATCTTTGTACCCAAGTCTGCAAACAACCCCTTCCAAAAGTTGGAAGTGAACTTGACATCTCTATCAAAGACTATTGCCTTTGGCAATCCTTGCAATTTGAATATCTCCTTCATGAAGATCTTTGCAATGTCATCTGTCTTATGCATAGACTTAACCAGTATAAAATGTGCTGCCTTAGTCAACTTGTCTACCACAACCATGATGGAATCATGTTGTCTCCAATTCATCAGCAATCCTGTAATAAAATCCAGGGAAATAACTTCCCATTTCCATTCTGGAACTGGAAAAGGCTGCAGCAAACCTGCTGGATGTTGATTCTCAACCTTTACCTACTGACATTTCATACACCTTGAAATGTACTTAGCCATATCCCTTTTCATTCCTGGCCAAAAGTACTGCTTTCTGGCTGTAGTAATTGTCTTCTGATATCCTGGGTGACCAAAATACAGAGCTCGATGGATTTCATCCATAACAACTCTCCTCAAACGTGCTACATCTAGAATATAAATTCTACCTTTATAAGTGAGAAGTCCATCTTCTTCCAATTCATATCCCTCATACCTCTTCTCAAGACTTTGCTGCTGCAATTTGTCTTTTACCTGCTCATACGATTCATCTCCAGCAGCGTGACTAACAATCTACTACCTCAAGTCTGATTGGAAAATACTAAGAGATGCCACATCATTTCCTGCATCTTTCTGCTGAGTGCATCATCTACCTTGTTCTCTTTCCCTTTTATGTGCTTGATTTCAAAATCAAACTCACATAAAAATTCCAGCCATCTTGCTTGCCTAGCATTCAGAGTAGGCTGATCAAACAAATACTTCAGACCACAATGGTCTGTCCTGAGCTCAAATATCCTACCCATCAAGTAATGCCTCCACATCTTGAGAGCATGTATTATGGCTGCAAGCTCTATATCATGAGTGGCATAGTTCTTCTCATGCTCCTTCAGCTTTATTGACTCATAACATATCACGTGGTTTTCCTGCATAAGGACTCCTCCAAGCCCTTGTCTGCATGCATCAGTACACACCACAAAATCTTTTTCCGGATTTGCAACCTTCAATACTGGTGCACTAGTGAGAAGATTCTTCAACTGCTGGAAGCTTTCTTCACACCTCGATGTCCATTCGAACTTCATCCCCTTCTTTTGCAAAGAAGTGATGGCATGTGCAACTTTGGAGAATCCCTCAATGAATCTCCTGTAGTATCCTGCAAGTCCCATAAAAGATCTTACATCTGTCACATTTCTTGGAGTAGGCCAATTCATAATGGCTTCAATCTTTTCAGGGTCCACAGATATACCCTTCTCTGAGATAATGTGACCCAAATACTGAATTCTATCTCTATAGAAGTCACACTTGCTCAGTTTTGCATACAACTGGTGCTCCTTGAGCAATTGCAATGTCAACCTCAAATGCTCTTCATGCTCTTCCTCATTCTTAGAATAAACAAGAATGCCATCAAGGAAAACAAGAACAAACTTGTCCAAATACCTGCTGAAAACATTATTCATAAGGCACATAAATGTAGCTGGTGCATTTGTGAGACCAAATGGTACCACTACAAACTCATAATGCCCATACCTTGTCCTGAAGGTTGTCTTATGAATGTCTTCATCCTTGATTCTCACCTAATGGTAACTAGACCTCAAGTCAATCTTGGAAAATACCTTTGCTCCTCTCATTTGATCAAAGAGGTCATCAATCCTAGGCAAATGATACTTATTCTTCACTGTAACCTTGTTCAACTGTCTGTAATCAATACACAACCTGAGTGTACCATCTTTCTTCTTTACAAATAGAACCGGTGCTCCCCAAGGAGATACACTCGGTTGGATATACTTATTTTCCAACAACTCTTGCAGTTGCATCTTCAACTCTAGCATCTCCGGTGTACTCATCCTGTAGGGTGCCTTGGACACTGCTGCTGCTCCTGGCACAAGTTCTATCATGAAGTCAATGTCCCGCTTTGGAGGAAGCCCTAGAATCTCATCAGGAAACACATCCCTGAATTCCTGTAACACCTGATAGTCCTCCAATCTCAGAGCTTCATCTCCTGATGTCTCCAAAATATGAGCTACATACAACTGGAAACCCTTCCTGTAGAACTTCTTTAACTGCATTGCTGAAACCTGCCTTACTGAAATCACCTTTGGAATGCCTTTCACAACTACTAGGTTCCCCTCTTCATTCATGCATTCGAAAGTCTTATTGTAACAATCAAGCTTTACCCTGTGAGATTCTAACCAATCCATTCCAATGAGAACATCATGGGAACCAAGCGGTAGAACATTCAGATCTACACAAGTGACCAATCCATCCATAACCAATGGACATTTCTCTACCATCTCACTAACATTTCTCTTAGTTCCAGTGGCTAGCTAAAATAACCAAGACTTCCTATGCTTTACTTTCTTAAATGCACAAATCTCCACTACTCTAGGAGTAATGTAACTATGAGTAGAGCCAGGCTCAATCAAAATAGAAATAGATTGCTCAACAGTCTTACCTGCAACTTCAACCACAGATGACTGGTGATCTGCCTGGCGGTCCTCTAGTGTTGTATAGATCCTAGGGACTTCCCTTGCTACTTGACCCACTGTTTCTGCTTCTTGAACGTTGTAAGCTGGCCTTGCACTCTCATTCTCGAGTGGACAATTTCTTCGCAAGTGAGGTCCTTCGCATTTCCAACATTTGAGTGGACCTTTATTCGGATGTGGCTCTTTGGGTTTTCCACCTGTCACTCCACCTGGATTACTCGCAGCTTGAGATGGCTACTTCTGCTGATTCCTAAATCTAGAAGGTTTGAAACCTTTCTTTCTTTGGTCCAACTTTTCATTCTTCTTGTCCTTCCATGCCTTCTGGTAATCAGGTTTTCCTTTACTTTTCTCATAGCAATATTTAGCTTTTCTTATTGCTTCTTCAAGAGTTCTAGGTTCATAAAACTCGATTCTATCTTTGTAAGACTGAGGTAATCCACTCAGAAAACGCTGGACTTTCACTTTTTCATCTCTGATGTACCAGACATACCTCAACAGCTCCAAAAACTTACTTGCATATTCATCCATGGTCTTCTATCCTAATCTTAGCTCATGGAACTCCTTAATCTTGTCATCATAATACCTGTCAGAGAGGTATTTCTGCTTAAAATACTTCTTGAATTGTTTCCACTTAAGTCTCCTTTCACTGATCCTCTTTACTTGCTTGAAGTGTTCCCACCAAATGGATGCCCTTCCATTCAGATTGAATATGGAAACTCTTGCCTTCATGTTTCTTGAATAATCATGCACTTGAAAGTACTTCTTTATCCCAAGAAGCCAAGCTTCAACCTCTTGTCCAGTATTTACCTCACCATCAAATGTAGGAGGTTTAGCTTTCTTAAATTCATCCCTAGAGCGATCCTTATGGTGTCTCTTTCTTTTTCTTTTATGAGAAGAAGAACTTGAATCCCTGCTGGATTCTTCAGAATCGGACGATCCACTAGAATTCCTTCTTCTTCTTCTTCTAGTACTACTCTTACTACCTTCTGTTCTAGCTGTACCTCGTCCAGAGTCTATCTTTCTTTTCAAGTCTGTCAAACTATGCAACATTGTAGCATTCAACTGATGCTGCTCTTCCTAGGCTTTGATCAAGCTTCTCATGGTGGCTGCAACATCTGATGGTGTCTCTTGGAATCTCCTTCCATTAGACTCTATGTCATCATTTCTATTATGGACATTTTCTCCCATGGCATCTCGGGCATGCTCATAAGAATCCCGAGCATCATATCCGTCATGGGTTCTCATATCTGAACCACCACTTACTTATCAAACTGCACTACCTCAAATACTTCCCTTGAAGGTGACTATGATTCTGCAAATGTGTTAGTAACACAATTGTTAGATGCATAACATTGATATAAATCAGAATTACTTACCTTCTCCTGGAAAAATTATAAAATTACAAGTTTTCCCAAAAAATAGATTTTTTTTTTTAAATCATTGGTTCTCATGCAATTTGGCGCATAAATTCGCTGCCTCTTTTCTCATTTTCAGTCCTGAAAATACACTGAAAAACAATTGAAAATTCCCCTGAAAAATAGTCGAAATCTGCTAGGAAATCCCACTAAAAACTCAAAATTTCCTCTTTGCAGAATCGGATCTCATTCCAACTAATATTCCGATGTATTGGGTCCTTAGTTGACTAAGCTTCCGACACTTCAGCAGTATGATATTCATCATTCATTCGACACTCATCGGCGGTCCAATCAACTAAATTTTTTCGATGTTTCAGGCCGATCCTCCTCCGGCTGTCGATGTATCGGCGGACCGATCCTCTAATTTTCTCCGATGTGTCGGCGGTCCAATCCTCTAAAGTTTTTCAACATTTTCTGTACTTAGAAAATTTTCGGAAATTTTTCTTCTTTCTTCTGTCGCTGCATCGGCAACTTCATCCTCTAATTATCGGTGATTGGATCCACTAAGCACTACCATGTCGGCGATCAAATCTTCTATCCTTCGAAAGGATAGTCCATTAGACAGCTGCGACATCGGGTAGTGATCCCACTGTGGTTTCTGCGGACCATAACTCATCGGCTATCGGAAGCTCTATCCACTAACCATCGCCGACCATAACTCATCGGCTGTCGGAAGCTCTATCCACTAACTTCATCCGACGTCCTTATACTTAAACAAAATTTTCAGATTTCCTTCTCATCGGCGATTGGATCCACTAACCTTCGGAAGGGTAGTCCATTAGACAGCCGCAATGGCGAATGTTAAATCCACTAACCATCACCGATGGCTAACGACTTTAGGACTTAGAAATTTTTTGAAATTTTCCCCCTTAGTCTTCCTTTTCACTACTTGATCGGCTCCATTCTCTTATTTTCGTCGGCGAAATAGTTCCATCAGCAGCCGCAATAGTGGAACATGATCTTCGATCTTCTTCCAATCGATGGCACAACCTGATCGGTATCGGCAGTCTTTTCTCGTCGGTAGGCTAATGCTTTTGGCTTCTGCAACGGCGGCACACGAACCACTATCTTCTTCCGATAACTGACAATTTCAAGCCTTAGAAAATTTTTGAACTTTCTTTACGGCATCGGCTGTCGAAGGCCTTATTCGTCGGACGTGTAGTTGTCTATCCATCCGCAATGGCGGGTGCTCGGTCAACTATTTTCTGTCGACAATTTTAACACTTAAGACAAATTTCAAAACTTTCCTACTATCGGCAACAAGATCCACTAACACTGTTGCATCGACGTTTTAGTCCCTTCAACAGCCACAATGGCGGACAGACAATTGCTAAATTCTTCCGCGGTGTCGACGACCCCAACATCTATTTTCTGCCGATGGACATTTGAACACTTAGAAAATTTTCTGGAATTTCCCCTCCAAACATCCTCCATCAGGTATGCTTCCGCCTAGCTCTTCCGCTACATCGGAAGTCCGTTCCACTAAGTGTTCTGACTGTTCAAACACTTAGACAATTTATGGAAGTTTTATGTCATCAACTTCTGATCTCTGCTGGGTAGAAGGAAATCTTGCTTCTGTCACTGCATTTCCATGGTCCATTCAGGCCCATGCTGCAACATGAGCTCTGATACCACGCTATCATGTCCCCAACCCTCTGACCGATGAAGAGGACGTGACCATGGCATTAACCATCTGGGCTACCAGCCCCATGAACATGTGAATTCATAAAAATGCTGAAAGAAAATGCATTGAAGCAGAACATGCACAAATGCAATTGTTTATCATACATAGCGGAAGCAACATTCATTCATACAAGCATTCATTTGACATGTTCATCATAATGATTAATAGTAAATAGGATTGCAGAAGTAAAATAAACAAGATCACTTATCTTATGAAGAAGTCGTTCCACAACCAGCTACGTCGCTGTAACGTTCCACCCAACCATAGGCCAGCGTGATCCTTAATCTCTCAGGAACGCTACCACCCCCAAGCTGGGCATGATTCTCCAAGGAATAAGGGAACAAGCAGGCTTACACATAGCTAAGGATACACAAAACAAAGCCAAGCCAACACAGTTGGGTTTATTAGGCCATCAAGGAGTTAGGAAAGGCTAAATGCTAAGCTAGTGAGCCCATTACAGAGCCAAGAATACCTACACTAGAACTAGCCTGGCTTCTAAGACACCCACACACACTCAACACAAGGAATCAGTCCCTTCTCTGCTACACAGTCCCTTAGGCCTTGCATTCCCTTCCAGTGCTATTCAGGGGTTGTGGAGAAGAAATCCAGCCCTCTAGCTCTGTCTGTGTGGTTTCCAGCCACCAGGTTTATCAAGCAAACCAAGCCCCCATCCCTGCTCCCAACACATTACGAAGACCAACCATTGTATGCATGCAACTAATCAGCTGTTACAGCTTAACAGGGGAAACGATTCCTGAGTCATTCTTGGCCCTATCGTGGCCAAAACGACTCCCAAATGAATTACAACAATCCCCCAAATGTAACAACAAACACAGCTCACGACATGAGAAAACAACAGTCCCAAAAAGAAACGTATCGGCATACACTCCCAACAAACGTGGGGAAACAACAGTCCATTTTACACAATCGAAGTCACTGGGGAAAAACATACACAGACCACGCTGGGGAAGAAATTACAGTCTCCCAGCTCGTACGTGAGAGAAACAACAATGCAGAACCCAAAAATCAGCCCATGAGGAAAGGATACAGCCACACCATCCACAAATCCGTAGAGGAAAACTGTGTGGGTGAAAACCAGGAAAATCCTGTGCGTGAGGATGAACAAAACGACAGAGAGGATGCAAAATCAGAATTGCATGAGCGTTTCAGCACCGTTGTGGAGAGGATAGTGTGTCCGTGGGAGTGATGGAAGTGGTTTTGCTTGCCATCGTGAAGTCAACAGTGGTGGTGGAGTGTGTGTGTGGGCAAGGACTAACAGTCCTGCCACACTCCACTCTTTGCCATAACTTCCCCCAGCTACTAGCAGAAATTCTTAATGGAGGTGGTTGGGTAAGACAAGGTGGTGACACATGGGTTTTTCCCTCATTGGCCAAGGTTTGACAATTCCCCCACCCTTATCCTTGTGAAAATCATGCCCCTTCTCAATTTAGTTGCCGCGAACATAGCTGGTCGGGTTCATTTTAATTAAAGATGCATATTGACATGATGATAAACTTAATAGGTATGCTGCATGCCCCGATATACCATCGGTGACAAATTTAAATCCAACACATAGCATAACCAATCAATGGTGGGGCCTTGGCCTTTAGCTCCACACCATGATCATTTACAATATATACATCATATGCATCCAATGCAACGGGGTCAAAACCAGGGTGTTACAATCCTCTTTATGCACTTACTGTCCTGCATTTATAACAGCCTTTGAAATGGTTCCTTTACCACTCCTTGGAAATTGTCATAATTAAACCATTACCTGCACGGATCCTACTTACACCTTCGACATTACCAGTTTAGTCGGTATCTTGCAGAGGATTGCATAATTTGCTCACCAACTTTTGATAATGGACTGGTTGCCTTATCCCTTCCTCCAGAGGGTTTCTAGTCACATTTGTCAGCATCAGTAACATATTTAGCCAGGCCCATGTTGTCGTTGGTTTTTCCTCTAATGCTAACACCAATGCAATAACTGTCATTAGTGGTTCATTATAGATGTATAATCCTCAATATCCTATGTATGCAGAGCATATCCTCATGCATTTCATGCATAAAAATTATAAAATATAATATACTTAGCAAGACAGGGGTTAAGGAATTTCCCCTTTTAAATCCCTCATCTTTGCATGGAATTTCTCTTCCACATAATAGCTGGTTTGAATTCATGGTCTTGCTACCTCTAGGCATGCAATTTCCCAGATTTGTCCATATTGACAGCAACACATTTCTTTCTCAAACAATCACTAGTACCTTGCTGCTACACATTCAAACTATGGTGATTCTCCTTTGTTCCTTGCTGGATAAGCTTTCCAATGCCCATCCACATGCTTCATTCCGACCTCAGGTGTGAAAACCACACCACTTCTAAAAATGAAGATTTTCACCAATTTTAGGCAAAACACACAACTGCATTTTGGTCTGGAATACTAACTTCAGCCACCTAGGATTTTCTTCTCCTTTTCAGCCTTGAATCTATTGAAAGAATACTGAGAATTTCACTGAAAAACCCCTGAAATATCTAAAAAATCCCACTTGAAAACTCAAAATTTTCCTTTGTTAAATCGGGTCTCTTCCCAACTATCATTCCGATGTTTCGATAGTCAGAATGACTAATTTCCTCTGCTGCTCATCGGCAGCCATACAACTAACCCTTTCCACTGATCATCTATGCTTCCAGACTTGATTGGCGATGCCAAAGGCTATCCCTCGGTAGTCAAACAGCTAACATTTTCCGCCGTTTCGGATCCCCATCCGTCTAAGCTTTCGAGTCCTTTATCAGTGCTGCAAAAGCCATCATCAGCGATCGAATCCTCTATCTGTCGGATGACTAGTTCTCTAAGCTTCCGACACTTCGGCGGTCTGATCTTTATCTTTCATCCGACGCTCATCGGAGGTCCAATCAACTAAATTTTTCCAACGTTTCGGGCCGATCCTCCTCTGGCTTCCGACGTATCGGTGGACCGATCCTCTAATTTTCTCCGACATGTCGGCGGTCCAATCCTCTAAATTTTTTCGATGTTTTGTGTACTTAGAAAAATTTTCAGAAATTTTTCTTCTTCCTTCCGTCGCCGCATCGGCTGCTTGATCGTCTAACCTTCACCGACATTTTGGCAATCTTCGGGAGATCTTCGTTGAAACTGCAGCTTTGCCTTCAACTAATTTCTGCCGAAAAATTCTCTTCTCTTCTGCCATTGCATCGGCAACCTCATCCTCTAATTATCGGCAATCCCATATTCTATTCTTCTCTGATACTTGCTGCCGCATTGGCTGCTCAAACAACTAAATTTCGCCGACGGTTTCCGTACTTAGAGGAATTTTCAAAGTTTTCTCTTTCTACTTTCTTCCCCCGACGTATCAGCACCCTCAACATCTATTTTCTACTGATGTCTACCGCCACATCGGTGATCTAAACGACAAAGTTTCACCGACGTCTTTAACACTTAAGAGAATTTTGGTGAAAAAATCCTTCAGCGCTTTCACCTCTTTCCTGCCACCGTATCGGTGTTTCCATTACCTAACACTCCGCTGCTCAATCAACTAATTTTCACCGATGAATCGGTTCAGACTTCTTCTAAATTTCACCGATAAAATCGCCTAACTTCTCCACTGCTTATCGGTGCCTCGAACAACTAAGTTTTGCTGACGTGTCGGTGGATTTCGGCTAATTCCCTCTGCAACTACGGCTTCGGCTTCCACTATTTTCCACTGGCGGCATCAGAAATACTTCCATATAAATGTGTCGATGTTTCGGCAGTCTTCATCATCTTTCTTCCGCTGCCGTTGTAGCGCCTTCATGCTTTTCCATCCACTTCATTGGCTCAGACTTCCTCTATCTCTCATCATCGCCGGGGTCTGTATCGGAGGGGTTTCCAACTAAGTTCTCTGACGATCCGACGACACTTAGAATTTTTTTTAAAGGATTTCCTCTTTGTCAACTTATTTCGCCTGATGGCATCGGCTCTCAACACCTCTTCATTTCCGCCGTTGCGGCTGACTTCTGGCAAGCCTCCCCTTTCTTCTGTCGCCGCCATTGCATCGGAAGACTTCTCTTGAAGCTTCCCATCGTTGCAGCTCCGTCTCTAGGTTCTGTCCGTTGTGCATCGGACAGACTTCCACCTCGCTCATCCGATGATTTTCGGACTTAGAAATTGTTTTGGAATTTTTTGTTGTTTTCTTCTGGGCAGTAGGCACCCTGCCTTTTTTAACTATTCCTCATGGCCCTCTGAGGCCTAGTTACTGCAACATATGCTCTGTCATTGCATATTCATGGCCCATTCAGGCCCATGCTACAACCTTTGCTCTGATACCACTCTGTAACGTCCCCAACCCTCCGACCAGTGAAGAAAACGCTACTAACACCAATCAAATGGGAAAACAGCCCCATGAACATGAACATGGATAAATGTTGATATTAAAAAAGCTTAACATAATACATACTAATATGCATATAACATACAAGGATACATAGTTACTCACCATTCAGCGAAAACAAACATATACATTCTAGCCTTCAACATGTTCATCATTTCTCATGAAACAGTAGATATAATTGCAGAGATGAAATAGTCAGGAGTACTTATCTTTTAATGAAGAACTCACCCCGCAACTAGCTATGTCACTGCAACGTTCCACCCAACCATAGGCCAACATGATCATCAATCTCCTAGCAACATTGCCACCCCCGAGTTGGGCATGATTCCTCAAGGAATAAGGGTCAATGTAGGCTTACACATAGCCAAGGTTTGCCAATCAACCAAACCCACATAGTAGGGTTTTACCAAGTCATCAAAGAGCTAGGAAAGGCTAAATGCTAAATGCTCAACACCAGTCTTCTCAAGCATACTCAGCCTCTAATACAACTCTCAACAGTCCGAAGACCAACCACTGCATATCGCAGCAAAACAATCCATTCACAGCTCTGTGAAGAAGGAAAAGACAACTGGGTGACAATCCCAAAATAAAGGTGAAACATAGTTCATGTCCACAAGACAACTCAGGGTTGTTCTTGGCCCTAGCGTGGCCAAAACAACTCAATAGCAACCCAAAACTAGGGTACATCAACAGCTACAAACTCACAATGAAACGATGACAACATTACGCAGTCTGTAATTGGGAAAGAAGCCAAACTCCCGGTGTGGACAGAGGAAAACTCAGTTGACAAATGTGGAAATCAACAGCCAACCAACATCCATGAGCCCATAGCACACACAATCCCCAATGTAATGGCTAGAGAACTTACATAGGCAGAAAAGGGGAAAGAACAAACTCTCAACCTGTGCGCAAGGGGAAAATACACAGCCCAGGCAAAACATGGAAGAAAACACAGCGCTCTACAGATCACGATCCACCATGAAGGATGGAAATCAATACACAGCTCAATAATTCCAAAGGAAAACCGGTTCTCCGTGTGAATGGAAGGAACACCACCACAGACCGACAAACAGCATGAGAGAGGGAGAACGAACTCCCAAACAAGAAATCACACCCCTTCTTAACTTGGCTCTGCATGAGGAAGATGAACTGGCCCCCTGCTGCGCATCCCTGCGTGAGAGTGAACCCACAAAAACCCCCAAGAGAGTGCGTAGTGATGGTTTCCTTACCCTCGTGAAGGTGGAGAGAGGACTGGTGGAGTGAGCGTGTGGCAAAGACTGACAGTCCTGACACCCTCCACTTCTAGCAATAAATGCCTCAACAACTGAGCAGAACATTAAGAAGGTGGTTGGATGAGACAAGGGAAGGTGGGAAAAATAGACAGGGTGATGACACATGGATTCCCCCCCCCCCACCCTTATCCTTTGGAATCATGCCCTTTTCATTTTAACGTTGCACTGTCGTAGCTAGTTGTAGGTTTATTTTAATTGATGTGCATATTTACATGATGCGAAACTATAATGTGCCAGATAGCACGATATACCATCGGCAACTATCCCTATTGCCGAAACATACACAACCAAATCGATGGTGGGGCTTTTGCCTTTAGCTCCTCACCACAATTTATTACATCATGTACTTTTAATGCAACTGGGGCCAAAACCGGGGTGTTACAAATTCATTTGCATAAGCATACTGGAGAGGTAATTTATACTGGTTTTTTAAAGGCTACTTTGAAAGTTTTTAAGTTGCAGTCCACAGTAGGAAGATTGGAAAATAAACTAAAGCAAGAGAAGATTAAGAAGCTTTAGGGTGATCTTTTGGCTATGGACAGTGAACTAGACAAGGGACAAGCCACAAAGAAAATTTTGGTTCAAAAAGAAAACACAATTCAACTGCTGAAAAATAAATTAAAGATTCTAGATACTCAGTTAATTCAAGCATCTGAATTAACAATTTTGGAGAAAGGAAAAGATTCCTTGTCTTGAGAATTGAATGATAGCAGGGCCAAATTGTTGAAATTTGTTGAAGAATAGGGAAAATGAGAAAAGTAAAGATATTTCCTTATAATGAAGATTTATGTTTTGAATGAAAATAAAATGATTTTGGAAAAATAAAGAGAAGAGGAGGAAATGAGAAAACAATATGAAATAGGCCAGCCAAGTGTTGAAACCAACACAAATGGTATAGTTCAAGCTATGTATCAGGTCATCTTGAAAGAAGAAGAAATAAAAGGGTTAAAAGTATAAAATAAGAAGCTAGATGAAGCAGTAAAATAAAAAGAGGAAGAAAGGAATAATCTTGAGAATAAAAGTAAAGAGTTACTAGAGAAAAATGAAAAATTAACAGAAAATTTCCAGGATAGTTTCCAGTTCAAGGGGCCAGCAATTTGATTTGGGATATGATCATCACTGAAGCCACTAAAATGAGGCCCTATTTAAATTTCATAAAGGATAAAATAACAATGATCAATGTAGAAAGAAAGTTTAGAAAAAAGGTCATTAGAGATAAATCGAAATACCATCAATTTACTCAATACTTTGTCAGAAGAGGAACTCAAAATAGTGGGGACCATAGATAGAATCATAGTAATAACTTGGGCAAGGAAATTTATTGGTAAACATTATCATGTTGAGAGTGTCGAAGAAAAACGAGATCAGTTGTTACAAGAAGTTAAGTTTGTTAAAGGCTTATTTACATAATTATTTCAGAAAGGACTTCCCTCTTTTTGGAATGAAGAAGGAAAATTGATTCCTCGGTACGATTATCAAACTCTATTGGTTCAAGCTCAAATGGATCATAAAAGGTTTGAATATATGACCCAATCCTTGACAGGGAATGTTATAATTGATAAGATTGCAATATATTTTGAAATTTGGATCAATTGAGAATGATAGGTGGTAAGATGATTCCTATTTCTTATGTGGATCATGTGGAGTGAAGATTTTTTGCTAATTAAATGACCAATCTTGAGGTACCTTTTGGAGAGCAGTAGAAGACAATTGAAAATTTTGGGAGGATGAAGTACAAATTGCATCAATGAATATACTCATCCGAAGTATTTGAAGCAAAGGATATATCAAGGAAGATTTCCTAATGTTTAGGAAGATTTAGTTTTTAGTTATATGATAGATTTCATAGGGAAGTTAATAAATTTCTATTTTTAGAAAATAGGCAATTAGGTATCATCACAAGAATACTTTGATGTATAAATGCATGTTTTGCAATGTAATTTGGGTTGGAACCCATCAGAATGAGACTCATTTTGTACTGAGCAGTTTCAAGTTTAATAGGATGTTTGCAGAGCCAAACAAGAAATTTTTTAAGAAAAGATTCTCAAGTTGTTATTTTACAGTATGTATTTCCTTTACTCCTATGCATGTTATTCATATTATCTACTTCCATATTGTTATCTTTTCATGCTTGAATGAGATTGTGTCGAATCATAATTCATACTTATATACTCTGGTTCATAGGATTCAAGTATTAACAAACTTATATCATCTAAAGTTAATATTGGATTCATCTTTATTTGGTACCCATATTAATGGGTTGTTCATATTTTTTCTGTTACCACTAGCAATTAAGAACCTTATTGTAAAATAATAGCTATCATGCCTCTATGGAAAAAACTCTATTGCAAAAGCTTTGTTCATATTTAATGATTCATGATTTTGATTCCATTCCCAATGGTATCCTCTTGTTTCAACCATTTTCATTATTGATTCAATTTGTATAAAAATATATTTGGCCATTGTATTCAATTGTTGAGAGATCCCTCTCTGGTAGGAAGGAAAGACATATTTCCTCCTAAAGCTTGGTTTGAAAGGTTAGCTTGGAATTATATTTCCACAACCAAAGGTTATATTCTAGTGATAACATCTGGGCACCATTGCTGGGGAATGAAAAGTTCAAATTTTCCTTATGAAGAACGATAGATTAGAGAGAATCGAATTTATGTGGGAAAACAATATTTCTATTATTTTTTGTTTTGTTTTACCTTGGAATATTCATGTTTGAAATTCAAGAAAAGGCGACTCCAAGGATGAACCATGGATTTCAAAAAAATTCTTACAAGAGGTTACCCTAATTCTGAACAATTACAAGTTGTGTAAGATCCAGAAAAGATCCTTAGGAAAGCCAAAGGGAAATATCAAGAAGGTTCATGTCAGTTAGAAATATATTTTTCTTTATTTAAATAAGATCCTTTAGGTCTTCAAGATCTTGCTTTTGATATAAAATTTGAACAATCTCTTCTCAAATCAAAGTCTCAAACATATTTAAAGGAAATTGTTATTGATTAAAATAAATTTCAGTCATATCTTTTAAAATAGGTTTAAGAATATTTACAAAGAAATGCAAAAACAGGAGTAAAGAAACAAAGAACTAAAAATCCTCAATCACAAGTTCATAATATTGTCCAAAGTCCTCCTAGAATTATGGCTTCTAGGTTTGCTCCACTTGCTCTACCGGTTATTCACACGACTTCCCCAAAAATTATGCTCAAAGAATTACATTATATGATGTAGATGGAAATTATACAACTCAACATCATGTTGATAGTGTCAAAATAATAAAAAACCCATTCCCATAGTTAGGATACATTAATTAATCTTTTTGATTAATTTCCTAGTTCCTACACTAGTTAGTTGGCATCCACTTGCACCACTTGGTCAAAAATTTCCTAATATTCATCCAGGAGAGCCTTCACAATATTTTGGATAATATTTTAACAACTCAACATACTACCCATTTTAGTAAGTGCGAATTCCTGCCTTATCCATAGTTAGACTGCTTTTCAGCAGCTTTTAAGGCAAAATGTGAAAGCTAGTCATATGGAAATTGCCTTATTTTTTGTACAACTTATCCTCATATTTTTCTCTCTTGAAAGCATGAGTATATTGAATTTCCATCACTTATCAGCTGACATACCTCATTCATTGAATTCATGACTTCCTTGACTGATTTGTTAAGTGTTTTATGCACCTAGGGGGGGATTTTTTACTTTTAGTAAGATTTCTTTTGTGAGGATTCAACTTTCGTCATTGAGAATTAGAATATCTAATGTAATTATATATTTTGGAAGCCTATTATTTTATAAGGTGGTTTGATGTAAAATTTTTAAATGCATTTTTTTTTAACGCACCAATTTCAGTCTCCAATTTGAGTGGATCTATGCATGTCTTCAAGCAATTTTTGTGAGTTCAATTGTTCTAAGTTTGGGCTTAATCTCCACTTGGTATCAGAGAAAGGTTTAGATCAATTGTTCTCCTCTCTTATTGATATTGCAGGATCAAAATCACTCTCCCAAGGAGCACATTCAGTATGTTCAGGGTGTAGTTATTGAAGAAATGGATCAATATCGCCATATCATATTAACTCCATTCAACAACTTCAAATAAAAGGAACAAATGGAGATTCTTATGAGGAGAAAGGGCCACTTCATAGTGACCATGGAAACTGAGGCTGAGCTCAATGCAATAGTATATAATATCAAGCAACACAACAGGAGGGCTGAGGCTTATGGTATCTTGTGTCTCAGCATTTCTAGAAACCTTCTTTTCAATATAGATGGATTGAAATCACCAAATGAAGTATGGGAGAAAATACAAACCTTATTTGGAAAGAGAAATGAAGTAGGGGAAATTCACTGGAGAATGATATTGTATCACTAAGTCCAAGGAATTTTGAGTCCTTACAATTCTACTTCTTTGAGTTCAAATCTCTTTTTCTTCAGTTAAAGAAGTGTGGTATTGAAAATAAATATGAAAAAATAGTCTTGGCCATACTTTTGAATCTTTTCCATGACTATTATGTGTTTGTATCAACCTTCCATGCCACAATGTTGATAGCTCAAAATTGGAAGATTCCTTCACTTGCAGATTTCATGGAATCCTTGACCCAACAGAAAGATAAGTTGGTCATGATGGGAACTATCAAACCTTTCAAAGATCAATCTTTGGTTTCTTGAGATTCAAAGATGGATTCCAAAGGCAAGAATAATTCTAATCCAAAGAAGCATCATGATCAAAAGAAATACAAGTCCAAGTCTCATGGGGATTCTTCAATCTCTAAAAAGAATTCCCAGACGAATAAAGTTAAAGATGAAATGAGCAAGTGTGCATATTGTGGTAAGGGATTTCACCCATAGATCTCTTGCATAAAAAACAATTTGATATGTTGACTCAAATCCTTGAAAAACACAACATATCTCTTCCTTAAGGCGCAAAGAAGAAGGAGGCTGCATCAAATTTTAACCATGGTTCCTTTAATAATGTTTTGTATGTACCAAGTCTTGCTTCCAATATCTTGTCATCCTATTAGATGATCCACACTAGGTCTCCTAATAAGGTTGTGTTCACTCCCAATGATGTTGAAATCATTGGAATTTCAAATGGTAGATTCATAGTGAAAGCTTTTGTTGATCATAGCTCCAAAGTGTACAATTTCTCACACTTCATGCCCTTATCAAACCCCTCTTATATCCTCACTCATGCTAATGAAGATATAAATTTATGGCATGAAATAATTGGCCATATAGAACATAAGTACCTATCTGATTTGTGTGACAAAGAAATGGTCATAGGGTTTCCAAAAATCAAGTTTTCTAAAGGAATTTGTCAAGGATGCATCCTACAGAAAACACCCATAGCACAAGTATGAGAGAGTCAAACATGAGTTAACCTTTGAACTCCTTGAGCTTATTCACAGTCATATATCTGGTCCTTCCCCTCATATGTCAATGAGTCAAGCCAAATATGTCCTAACCTTCATTGATGAGTTTTCCAAATATTGTTGGGTCTTCTTCCTCAAGCACAAGTTAGAAGCTTTTGACCTTGGCCTTAGTTGAGAACCAGTGTGGAAGAAAGATCAAGGTCCTCGAATCTGATAATGGCGGTGAATATCTCAAATCTGAATTTATACAATATTGTGAATACTTAGGTATCCGGATGCAACACTTATTCCTTACACACCTCAGGAGAATGGTGTTGCTGAGAGGAATAATATATCTCTCAAGGAGATGGCCACTTGCATGATAAAGTCTAAATATTTTCCACCAAAGTTTTGGGCTGAAGAAATCAAATGCACATCCTATATCCATAATAGGGTGCATCACAAATATATTTATTGAATCACTCATTTCTATTATTAGAGTGGACACAAGCCTAATGTGTCCCACTTCAGTATTTTTGGTGTATTTTTGGCTCTAAAGCTTGGAGTAGAATTCCACCAGAAAAGAAGAAGGATTTCAAAACCCAAATTCAA
Source organism: Pseudotsuga menziesii (assembly GCA_001517045.1). Classification (NCBI taxonomy): domain Eukaryota; kingdom Viridiplantae; phylum Streptophyta; class Pinopsida; order Pinales; family Pinaceae; genus Pseudotsuga; species Pseudotsuga menziesii. Next base: position 649,761 of record LPNX011073164.1, on the reverse strand, counting down.
GAATCCCTATTTGTTGGGTGTTCATAAGATTCCAAAGGATATAAGTCGATCAACATGAGATCTCAAAAATAATTCATTGAAAGGACTGTTCAGTTTGAACAAGAGCTTATGCCGGCAGCAGAAATTGGAGAGTCCTCTTCACCACCACCACCTTTGATTGTAGCTGAAGACTCTAATAAGTTTTTTTATTCTAATATGTTTGATAATGAATATTGAATTGAAGATCCTAACACTCCTACAATACCAAAGTGGGAAGAAAATACCATTCAAGAAGCCGAGGAACTAGCTAGGGATCCTAGTGATCCTAGAAGAACTAGATCAAGATGGAAAATCAACCATGAAACAGGAATACCATTCACCCCAGAAGAATGAGACATGGGAACTAGTCAATCTTCCACCATGGAGAAATCTAGTTGAGCGCAAATGGTTATTCAAGACAAATTTTGTTGCTTATATATCTCCTATGAAGTATAAGGAAAGGTTAGTGGACAAGGGATTCTTGTAAGTCCAAGGCATTGACTACAATGAGACCTTTGCACCAATGGAAAAGATGGATTCTATAAGACTAGTTCTGGCCATTGCAGCTTCCAAGCAATGGGAGGTACATCACATGGATGTGAAGAGTGCCTTTATACATGGAAATATGAAAGAATAGATATATATGCAGCAGCCATAAGTTTCTTTTACTAATCCATATCTTGTGTGCAAGTTTAAGAAATCACTATATGGGCTAAAACAAGCTCCCAGAGCTTGGTATGCCAAGATTGATGGCTTTCTGCTCTCATGGAACTTTAGTAGATGCAAGATTGATCCAAATGTCTATTTGAATATGATTCATGGTTTAATAATTATTATTTTTTTGTATGTGGATGACCTTTTTATAACAGGAATTTCCATGAAATAAATTGCCTCCTTGAAGGATGCTTTGAACCATTCCTTCTCCATTACTGATTTGGGACTATTGAGCCAATTCTTGGGGCTTGATATTTCTCAATCAATCCTTGGAATAAAAATACATCAGTATAAATATGCTTCATATTTTCTAAACAAGTTCAAAATGAAGGATTGCAAGCCAAGCAAGACTCCTTTCCTCTCAGGAGTTAAGCTTGAAGAATCCAATTCAACTCCTTTGGTAAACAACACACTGTATAGGGAGCTAGTTGGCTGTATGCTCTATTTGAATCACACTCAACCTGATATTTCTTATGCAGTGAGTGTGAAATATATACACATGGATAAGACACATGACATCCATTGAAGGGAAACAAAGATAAGCTTGCACTGTGTGCAAAGAACAAAGACACATGGGATTCACTAGGTTGCAAAATCTGACCCAGAGTTAGTTGGTTTTACCGACTCTGATTTCTCGGGTGATAAAACTGATAGAAAATCAAATTATATATATATTTTTATGCTTGTATATTAACCAATCATCCGGTCAAGTAAAAATCAAATTTCCATTGCACTTTATTCTATAGATGAAAAATACAGAGGAGTTGTGAATGCAACTACTCAATGTTTGTGGATGCAAGGTATATTTGGAGGGTTTGGGAATGAATATGACACTTCCACGGCCCTTTATTGTGAAAACCAAAGTAATATTGAAATATCAACAAAACCAATATAGATATAGTGAACCAAACACATAGAGATCCACATACACTACATCATAGAGATTGTGCATGATGAGATCATTGCTCCACACTATTGCGCATCATCTGATCAATTTGTAGACATCTTCACCAGGGAATTATCTAAGAATACATTCAACAATATAAAATCATTACTTGGGATATTTTATCACATGGTGAAGACTTATTGAAGACAATATTTCACAAATTTTTGTTCATGTCCACGTTGAAGGGAGGATTCCCCCTTGTGGTTTTTCCTCTTTCCTTATTTTTTTTATGGACAAGCAGTATGTAAAGGGTGACTAATACTTGTTGAAAGGCCATATATATTTGATATATTTATGATATTTCACATAATTAATGATTAAGGGGGCATGTTAGAATAATAGAAAAACTCATTCCCATACTTAAGATACATTAATTAATCTTTTTGATTAATTTCCTAGGTCCTGTAGTTGGCATCCACTTGCACCACTTCTCTAAATTGCCTCTAGGTGCACCTTCACAAGATTTTGGATAAAATTTTGACAACTCAATAGACTCCAAGTTTAGTAAGTGTGCTTTCCTTCCTTATCCAGAGTTAGACTTTTTTTCAGTAGCTTTTAAGGCAAAAGGTGAAATCTAGTCACATGACAACTTCCTTGTTTTTTGCACAACTCATCCTCCATATTTTTCTCTCTAGAGAATGAGTATATTTAATTTCCATCACTTATCAGCTGACATATCTTATTCATCCAATTTGTGACCTCCTTGACTGATTTGGAAAGTGTTTTAATGCACCTAGGGGGGATTTTTTACTTTTAGTAAGCCTACTTTTGTGAGGATTCAACTTTCCTCTTTGGGAATTTGAATCTTTGATGTAATTATATATCTGGATAGCCTATTCTTTATAAGTTTGTATTATGTAAACTTATTAAATTCAATTTTGTGTTACACACCAATTTTAGTCTCCAATTTGAGTGGATCTATGCATGTCTTCAAGAAATTTTGTTAGATCAATTGTTCTAAGTATGGTATTAATTTCCACAGATAGGTTTAATTATTTAATTGATCTTGAATAATTAGACTATGATGATGCTAAAATGATTTTTTTTCCCCAAATATTGTCTGGGGAGGCTAAGAAATGGTTCAAAGCTCTCCTTGCTAGATCTATTCCCAGCTTTGATGAATTTGAAACTCGTTTTCTTGATAGATGGGAAGATAAAAATAATAATTTGCAAGTATTGACACTATATAATAATTTGAAAAAGGAAACTTTGAGTCTATGCAATACTTTCCTAGTAGGTTTATGAAGGTTTATAATTCAATACCAGCTGATATTAAACCCCTTATATGAGCTTCTAAATTGCACTATGTTGATGCATTTGAGAGTGATTTTTCCTTGTTGTTAAAAGAAAGGAAATAAGCTTCTCTACTTTCTATGTTGAAAGATGCATTAGAAGTAGAATAAAATTTAATGGCATCTAGTAAAATAAAACAAAAAGATGAAAGAGATAAAAGAAAAATTAGAGAAGAAAATCAAGATTCAATTTCCTCTTCCACAGATGCAAAATTTGATGTTATGATAAGGAATGTGGAGAGACTTATGGTCAGACTAGCCCTAGATAGTAGGGCTCAGAACATAGATAAAAAAGAACCACAAATTATAAATCCTAATTTTAGGAGACTCGATCCTCCACAGATAAGACAAAGGGACAAGAAGGATTTGAGAGATCAAATAAATCAAAGAAATGCAGAATATTAGCAGGTGATGCATCCTTTCCGAGATAATTGTGTTGATTGTAACATCCATAGTTGGATATTCTCAATTAAGTAATTTCTAAAATAAACCACATATCTGTAGATAATAAAATATGAATAAATTGATAAATGAATGATGAAATATTACAAAGTGAGTGCCATATATATATAAATTGGAAAGGCACTTTGGATACCATCCATGAAAGGATGCGTCATTTTAGAATAGTTTACTAATAACTATTTATTAATTATTAATTATGAATATCAATATGTATTAATATTAATAATTAATATTGCCTGTGGGGGGGCAGAGCAAGTGGTAAAGTGGAATTGTTTGTAAATGGAAGGTCTCATGTTCAAATACCCCCAAAATTTACTCGTGCGCCATGGTTCGGGCCCTGTGGTTGCACCTAGGGTTATAGTGGTAGCGGGATTGGATCCTTGGACCCCGTGTCACGCGAGTACCAGCCCATCCCCAGTTGTTGATTCCCCTAGTCAATATATATATATATATAGATAGATAGATAGATAGATAGATAGATAGATAGATAGATAGATAGATAGATAGATAGATAGATAGATAGATAGTTTGTTGTTATTATTTAAGTTTGTTACATTGCGACTCCCTTAGAAAGGCTTTGTCCTCAAAGCCTTATAATGTTTCTGCATCATTTTTTGTGGTGGCACAACTGACGAAACATGTCGATACGAACTACTAAGAATTGAGCACAAATTCCGATATGTGGATGAATCAATCCATCCCAAATTGATTTGTTGCGGACTGTTGGCATTCCATACTGATCTATAGTTAGGAGATTTGATCACATTGGTACCGCTATCTTTCGACATTTCCCACTTTTTAGAATATCTGTTTTTATGGTTGGGGTGTCGATATGGAATTTTCACAATGTCATTGTCTTTTACGAGTGTCCTTTTTTTAGCATTGATTTGAGTAGAAAGTTGTGTTTTCATCTCTTGAGGTTTTAAGGTTTCATTCTGTATCTTTTCCAACTTGTTTTCTAACTACATGTTATCATTTTGAAACTTCTTAATCAGTTCTACATGTGATTTTTTGTCATCTTCAGACTTCTTAAGTTGTTCCTTAAGATCTTCGTTATGCCTTCTGATACAATGATTTTCTTCCTGTTTGTCTAGAAGTTTTCCTTCAATGTCTTTCGTAGATTTTTCTGTCTTTCGACTACTTTTCAACTTCTTAATTTTTGTGACTAGTGTCTTGTTATGATTACCTAATCTAAAAATTTCTTCGGAATGGCTTGATAAAACCTTGTTGAATTTTGTCAATTCTAACTTATGTGTCTTCTTCTTGTCGTCATACTGCTACTGGAGTTTTTCTTTTTGTTGTTTATGATGATGTAACTCTGCTCCTTGATTTTCTAACCTCATCCAGACTTGCACCAATTCAGCATCTTTTTCCATGATGAGTTTGTTTAGATTCTTTATTTCTTCTTCTAATTCATTATCGCATCCATATGGTGGTTTGTTGTCATTGTTTGAATTTTTGATCTAATCTTCTAGGTTTTGATTATGAATTTTTAAACATGGTATTTATTTATCCTTATCAGATAACATTTTCTTGTTATCTCTTATGGTTTGTTCTAGCTGTCGATTCTAATTCTATAAGTGGTGATTCTCATCGTCTTTCCACTCTTTCAACCACTTTTTTGTCTCAACCTCATCTTGTAGACTTTTATTGATCGCCTTGTATTGTTCTAACTCGTCCACTGTTGTTTGTAGCTATGCCTTGTAGTAGCCATTGTTTGTGACTATGTTTCTACTTCACTTTTGTTTTTGTTTCTTCTAGAAGGGTAGATACAAAAGCTGTAATAATTCTCAATATGTCTCTTTTGGAAAAAAAAATCTTCGACTATTTCTTGTTAGGTCCAATAACCTTTTATTTCCAAAAATAATTATTTTTTTAATAAAATAATAACAATTATTATTATCATTATTTTTAAACCTAAGTTATATAAAATAATATATAACCTTCCAAATTCTAGTCCTTGACTTTTATTTTTTTCCAATGCTTTTGTAAAATGCAAGTATATTGGGTGGTTGGGAGGAATAAGTGTTAACTTCCCACCTATTTTTTTGGGAAACCCAAATCTACACAAGGTGTAAATAATTTTGTCCAAGGTCCGTATAGCTCTGATACCACTGTAACATCCATAGTTGGATATTCTCAATTAAGTAATTTCTGAAATAACCCACATATCCGTAGATAATAAAATATGAATAAATTGATAGATGAATGATGAAATATTACAAAGTGAGTGCCATATATATATAAATTGGAAAGGAACTTTGGATACCATCCATGAAAGGATGCGTCATTTTAGAATAGTTTACTAATAACTATTTATTAATTATTAATTATGAATATCAATATGTATTAATATTAATAATTAATATTGATATTTAATATCTATCTATCTATCTATCTATATATCTATCTATAGTTTGTTGTTATTATTTAAGTTTGTTACATTGATGAATAAGAAGAAGTTGAGCCTTTGGACAGTGAAATTGATCCATTTCATATTGTTGATTATGGCATATACCTGACAAAAGAAGAGTGTAATACTTTTGAATTAGAAACACAACAATATCAAGAGGGATATCAAAATGTTGTAAATGACCTTAAGAGAAAACTTAACTTGAGAAATAGGGATGTAATTGTAAATAAAGGAAAATTTCCTCCTAATCATCCTTCCAGTAGTCAACAAAATAAGGAAAAACAAAAATAGGATGTTGTTAAGAAATCCCTTGAGAATACAAATGAAACATTGAAAGAAAGTGATAAAACACTCACCCATTTTAGTTTACAAAATGACATGAGTCTAAAATCAAAATTTCCATCCCCTTCACTAAATTGTTGAATAATATTGGATACAAAGAAAATATTGCTATGATGGTTAGAAGTGAAGGAGAATATCAGTGTGATACATTGGAATGAAATGATGATACCCCAACCGTCGTTCTTGGTCCCATAACAAAAGATATTAATGCATATGAGGTTCCACCTTTTTGTGTAAGTTTGAATGTCTATGATATGGTCCTTCACAATGCCATGCTTGATTTAGGAGCTTCACATAATTTGATGCCAAAGGTTGTAGTAGAAATTTTGGGATTGTAGATTACAATACCATATGCATATGAAGACTTGTTTTCTTTTGATTCTAGAAAGAAATTCTTGGGGTTGATTAAATATTTGGTGGTTACTCTTACCTAGATTCCATCTAAGAGTGTAATCATGGATGTAGTTGTTGCAGATATTTCCCCAAAGTTTGGTATGTTGTTTGGTAGGTATTTGGCCTCAAATTTAAAGGGAACCTTACATATGGATATGTATTTTGCTACAATCGCACTTTTTGGAGAACAAAATCAATTATATAGAGAAAAGAGGTTTTCTTATGTGGTCAATAGTCAAGAAAAACCTAAAAAATCATCTCATTTATGCAGCAGATACTGGTCTAGGGTCTTCTATTTTCTATAATGATTCCCATTTTGAATAATAGGAACCAATGTCAAATAAACAAAAAGAAAATGATTGTTTTGCCAAAAAGCAAGAAGCTATTGAACAAAAACAAAGAGTTGAAGGAGTATGGACAATGCATTTTGATGGATCAATAAATAAAGAAGGGTGTGGTGCAGGTGTTTGGATAATTTCTCCAGATAGAGATTTCATGGTATACTCTCTTAAGTTGACATTTGAATGCACAAAAAATGTGGCTGGATATGAGACTTTTATTTTGGGATTAAATGTGTTGAAATATTTAAAAGAAAATATAATTGATGTATATGGAGATTCTGAGTTGGTAATCAATCTAGTGAATGGAAATTATCAGACTAAGCATCCAAGGATGAGAGCATACAAAAGTCAAGTATAGGATATGCTTGGAAATTTTTTCAATGAACATAGAGTTATGGTTATTCCTAGAATACAGAATAAAATAGAAGATTCTTTGGCTTCTATTGCTGGAGCTTTCAAAATTCCTATCTATCCAAACAAAAAGTATAAAATTAAGGTTTTAAATAGGCCTTCTATTCCTGATAATTCAAAATATTGGAAAGTTTTTGAAGATGATTTCTAGATTTAAATATTTTTAGAAATGTCAGATGGATTTTCTAATATAGTTATTGATGGAGAGAATCAAAATTTGGAAGATGCTAAAAAAAGATGAAGAGCCCACATTTGAAAATGAGAAACAAGGAAAGGTCAAAGTTATGATTGGTGGAAAATATATTATCCAACTCAAAAGCAATTTTATTCCAAAAGGACTCATACCTTTAGAGAAACTTTGTGACAAAAATGATGTAGCTAAAACTCCGAAGGTACAACCTCAAAAAGATGAAATTCAGGATCACAATATTGGAACAAAAGATAATCCTATTATAGTGAAGACTTCAAAATATTTGCCAATAGAAGAGAAGAGTAAATATGTTGAGTTGATGAAGAATTTTTCTGATGTTTTTGCATGGAGTTATGAAGAATTGAAGGAGTATGATACATACATTATTCAACACATGATTCCAATGAAACTAGGTGAGAAACCTTTGAAGTAGAAACTCAAAAGGATAAATCCTATGTTACTTCCACTAATTGAAAAATAAGTTAAATAGTTGTTGAATGCTAAGATCATTGTTACACTCAGATTTTCAAAATGGGTAGAAAGCTTAATCCCTGTTAGGAAGAAAAACGGTGAGATAAGGTTGTGTTTTGATTTCAAAAATTTGAACAAAGTCTCTTTGAAAGATAACTATCCTTTGCCTAAAATGGACCATTGTGGGAGCATAAATAATATCTATAATGGATCATTTTTCAGGATACAATCAAATAAAATTACACCCAAAAGATCAAGATAAAACAACATTTATAACACCTTGGGGAAATTTTATGTATTGAAAAATGCCATTTGGGTTGATGAATGTAGGAACAACATTTCAGAGGGAAATAGATATTGCATTTGCAGAAGAAAAAGACAAATTTGTAATGGTATATATGGATAATATCACAATTTATTCAAAATATGACAGAGATCATATCAAGAATCTTGAAAAAGTGTTCTTGAAGCGTAGAAAGTTTAGTATATCTCTGGACCCTAAGAAATCTAATTTTTCCATGCAAGAAGGTAAACTTTTGGGACACATAATATCCAAGGATGGTATTAAAATTGATCGTGACAAGGTGAAAGCTATATAAAACATGGAAATACCAAGGTAGAAAAGGAGATTCAATCTTTTATTAGGAAAGTAAATTTTTTAAGAAGGTTTATTCCAATTTTTTGCGTAGATTTTGAGAAATGTGACAAATATGTCGAGGAAGACTAGTGACATTAACTGAACTTTGGAAGATAATAAATTCTTTAATGAAATCAAGAAAGCATTGACATAGGCATCTATTTTAATTAGTCCATATTTTTTAAAATATTTTATTATCTTTTGTTTGGCTTTAGATGATACTATACTTAAGGTATTATTACAGAAGGATCAACAAAATCTAGAGCAACCTATTGCATTATTTAGTAATATTTTGAGAGATGCAGAATTAAAATATGATATCGTGGAAAAACAAGCATATGCATTAATCAAGTCAATAAAGGATTACAAAGTCTATATTATGCATTCGCATATACTTGCTTATGTGCCAAATAATGTTGTTAAGAATATTCTCACTCAGCGAGATCCTAAAGGAAAAAGAGCTAAATGGATTGGAATATTGTTGGAATATGACTTGGAGATGAAACCTACAAAGTTGATAAAAGGACAAGGGTTGGCTAAACTGATGACTAATTCAAACTATGATTCTCTGAAAATAAACTTTATTTCTAATGTTTGAAGTGGACCAAGTTCATATTTACAAATGATTAAATATTTCTCTCTATCCCCTTGGTATAGTGACATTTTTTATGCTTTACAAAATATACCAGCACCCCCAGAACTAAGCAAGACTAGAGCTAGATCTGTGAAATTGAAAGCAACAAAGTTTTGTATTTTGAATCATTATTTATATTGGAAGGACCTAGGGGATATTTTTTTAAATTGCCTGCTTGAAAATAAATCCCAAAAAACAATGAAATAATTTCATTAGGGAGTATGTGGAGGCCACCATTCATGGAAAGTAACAGTCAACAAGTCTCTAAGTGTAGGACTTTATTGGACTAGTATTTTTTCTGATGTTTATAAAGAAGTTGCATCATGTCATGAATGTCAAATTTTTTAAGGAAAATGAAAACTTTTACCTCTTCCTTTGAACCCAATCTCTATTGAAGTACCCTGTCAACAATGGGGATTAGATTTTATTAAACAAATTAATCCCAATTATTTTGGTAAGAAAAAATGGTTTGATTGCCACATACTATTTGACAAAGTGGATTGAAGCTATACCTACCAAGAGAGCCACATATATTGTCATAATTGATTTTCTTGAAAATAATATTATTTCTATATTTGGATGTCTTAGGAGGATAGTAACAGATAATTCACAAGCCTTCAATTCCAAGAATTTGGTCATCTTATGTCATAAGTATCATATCAATTTGAAACATTCAACTGCATACTATCCTCAAGAAAATGGGTTAGTTGAATATTCAAATAAAAGTTTGGTAAGAATCATCAAGAAATTGTTAGAACAAAGTAAAAGAGCATGTCATACCAAACATAAATATGCATTATGGGAAGACATGATAAGTACTAAAAGGGCTATTTGTATGGAACCATTTTAGTTGGTGTATGGAGCAAAGGTAATCTTTCTAGTTTCCTTGGGTTTACCATTCATGAAATTGTTACAAGAATAGGATGAAGAACTGAACCACATGCAAACAAGGATTAGCCAGTTGATAGAACTCCATCAGATGAGAGAAAGGGAATATGACAAGGTCTGGGTACATCAAGAAAAGATGAAGAAGATTTTTGATAGGGTAATCAAATAAGGGAATTTCCAAATAAATGACTTAGTTTTTAAATGGGATGCTAGAAAGGAAGAAAAACATGGAAAATTTGATAATTTATGGAAAGGTCCATATATTATTGTTGTATATCGATGAGTAATAGTTTTATTTTGCAACATTGGAATAGGATTAGCATTGAAGGAGGTCTTGTGAATGGGATATTCCTCAAGCACTATCTTTATTGAATACATAAGTGATTTTGTACATTATTTGTTTATATATTATTGTGTTAAATATGAGTATAAATGACAGAATGAAGGTTTGAATCCCAAAGATGAAGGCCCTGATATATGGAGGTTGTCATTTTTCTAAACATTTTATGCATAGAGAAAAAGAAAAAAGAGATGGGGTTGCGGTTTTGTTTTTGAATTTACATCCTGTATAGAGAATGCATTTTATTAGGATTGGTCTGCAAGTTCTTTGCTACCTCACTAGGAGGATAACATCCCCAGTTGGATCCAGTTGTTAGAAAAAAATTTGTTCCACATGGTTGAAGGATTTTAAGGAGAAAAGGATAGGGTCTAGTTCAAAATTTGTTTTGATATCACCAATAGGTTAACTAATAAAGCGCTAAAAAAGGAGACCAAACATCCCATAGGACCGCAGGTTGTGTTGAAAAAGAATAAAGTGGTGTATGGCCACCTTACAACGTCTTGTAAAAGGATCAAAGGTTTAAATCTGAGAGTGGATGAAATCAACGACGGACAAGGAATCCACTAAATGAAAGTGCATGATTTATAGCATTGGTGAGCATTGGTGAAATGAACATTGGAGGGTATTAAAGGTAAGAATTCATCGACGAAGCATGATCAAAGGGGAAAGATATAGATAGTTGGAACTCATTCCACAGTCTCAACTTGCAAGGGAGATGAAAAAGGAAAGCGATAGCATAATTTTTATCGCTTGCCACATGCTGAGAGGAGAATCATTCCACTGGATGAAAAGTAGTAATAAAAATCCAACCCTACAATCCTGAAACCACTTTTGGAATATTATAAAAGGAAAGGTCATGTGGAAAGAGAATGTTTTTCATTTTGTGCTCGAGGAAAAAATTGCTTGTACATTTGGAATCCAAGTCAGACTAGTTCTTTTGAGCCATCATTTTCTAGGTAGGCCACGTATCTTAACCAACCAATTATTTTTAAAAATTGAAGGAGAAGGTGAAGTGGAAGCATAGGTTAGGGATTTTAGCAAAATGGAAGAAATATTTGAGGACATGGGTGGAGATTTTTTTGACAGAGTACTATCATTGGTCCTATGCATGGGATAAAAAACAAATTAAAAACCTTAGAAGCATGGGGAATAAATGTGCACAGTGTCCATATGTCTCATTTCTACAATTTTTGTCCAAACCAAACCCTAATTTTCCAGACTTTGTTGTGTGCTCTGCATATAATTATTCTCAATCAGAGCAAGTTATTATGGACTCTAACCAATAAAAAATACTTTACCCCATTGAATCCCTATTTATTAGAGATTCATTAGAGGTGTCGCAGTAATTTTCCCAAAACCTAGAAGATTTCATGGAAGAAAGTGTGATTTAGTTATAAAACATGCTATTATAGAAGTAAAAAAAGCCTTTCTAATCAAAAACCTTAAACCTGATGTCTTAGATGATAATGTACCTTTCCCTCTGGATATTGACCTATTCAATGAAGAGTCTCGGTGCGTTCTTTCTCTGTTATGTTAGTTTTTAGGGTTTCATAATGATAGGTTTGTGCCTGAAACTTTATTGAGCTTATTGTTTAGGTTGATTTTGCATCATTTGGAGTATGATCCTAGTCAGTGTTTATGCATTAAATTTGATGAATTCCCAGATGAAAATATTCATTTACAGCTAGTGAACTTCAACATGACTAGACACTTCAGGTTTCAATCATATCTAGTCAGGATGTTTTTGTTTATCAATGAAGAGAATTTGTAGTTTCCAAATATATTCTTTACTTCTGAGATCATAAATAATGCGTTCAATTATATGAACCTCATCATCTCATAAGTATACAGAGTGATTTTTAGGAGAAGCTTCCTAGAGTTTTGCTAGATATGGAATAAGTATTACAGTTCATCCCTAATAGAAGAATTGGAGGCTGGTTCCTTTTAAAGGAACATACTATCATCAGGGTCTCTGGTTTTGTTCATGAGAGTTATATTTTACCTGCATTTTTACACCAAGAATTATTTCCCTAGAGTTTATTAGAAAGAATCTCATTATGGATGATAAACACTTTTGAATTTCATGAAAGCTTTAGAGATTAAGTTTCCTTTGAAAGTGGGTCATTTCATTGTGAAGAGTATAGTTGCTCTTTGAGTGATTGGAGGATTGTTGCAAGACATTAACTTCATGAAAGCATGAAATATCAACTATGACCCTCATCACATTATATCACAGAGGAGACAACAAAATAAGAATAAGGCCTTTGATTACTAGGAGATAGAAGGATTGGATGAAAGAGCCAATCTGATGGAATATCAATCAAGTGCAGAGAATTCATAAAGCTTACAATCAAACCCCTTCACCTTAAGGAAATTTGTTGCCATGTTAGTACAAACTCCCAATAAAGATGAAATTACTGGTAAAAGAAACTTTTCATAATAAATTGATATTGAAGATGAATACCAAGATCCTACAAAAAGACATAAACTTGACTCGACAAAGAAATAGCTGAATTAGAAGATAAGAAGATAAAAGAAAAGGGAAAATTTCAAGGCCAAGTCATTCAAATTCAAGAATAAAATTTTGCATAGGTACATGAGGCTAGTTCTAGTGATATGTACAAGTCCATAAATGACTTGTATACTAAATATCGACAGGACAAAAAAATTCTTCTAAAAAAGATTTGAAGCTTTTTCCCAAAGTGAGAGATATTTTAGATAAAGAGGTTTCACTGATAACTACTAAATATCATGCAAAAAAACACTTTGAACCTAGAAATTGCCTCTCATGATAGAGTTTTAGAGATGAGGATCCATTTGCAAAAGATTCCAGCCCTAAATAAAATTCATTTGCATAAGTGCTCTGGTGAGGTAATTTATACTAATTTGTTAAAACTACTATGAAAGTTTCTAAGTTGCAGTCCACAGTAGGAACATTGGAAAAAGAAAGAGAAGATTGAAAATAAAACTTACCAACAATAGATTAAGAAGCTTCAGGAGGACCTTTTCGATATGGACATTGAACCAAACAGGGGACAAGCCACAAAGAAAATTTTGGCTGAAAAAGAAAACACATTTCAACTACTGAAAAAGAAATTAAATATTCTAGCTACTTAGTTAATTCTTGCATCTGAATTAACAGTTTTGGAGAAAGAAAAATATTTTTTGTCTCAAGAATTGAATAATAGCAGGGTAAAATTGTTAAAATTTGTTGAAGAAAAAGGAAATGGGACAAGGAAATAGCTTTCCTTATAGCCAATATTGATGTTTTGAATGAAAATCAAATGATTTTGGAAAAAGATAGAGAAGAGGAGGAAAAGAAAAAACAATATGAAATATTTCAACCAGGTGTGGAAACCAACGCAGAGGGTATACTTCAAGCTATGTCTCAAGTAATCTTGAAAAAATAAGAAATCAAAGGGTTAAAAGTACAAAATTAGAAACTAGATGAGGCAGTCAAATAAAGAAGGGAAGAGAGGGAGAACATTGAGAATAAAAGTAAAGAGTTACAAAAAAAAATTCATGACAGTTGCTAGTGCAAGGGGCCAAACATTTGACTTGGGACATGATAATCATTGAAGCCACTATAATGAGGCCTTATTTAAATTTCATAAAGGATAAATAACCATTGATTAGTGTATCAAGTTATAGATTTGCAGTAATGAAAGAAACTTTAGAGAAAAGGTCACCAGAGACAACTCAAATACAATCAAATTCCTCAATAATATATTGGAAGAGGAATTGAAAGCAACGGGGATGAGAGATAGAATTGAAGTAATAACTTGGGAAAGGAAAGTTATTGGAAAACATCATGATGTTGAGATTTTCCAAGCAAAAGAAAAACAGATGTTACAACAAGTTAAGTATTTTAAAGGCTTATTTATAGAATTATTTCAGAAAAGGACTTCCCTCTTTTTTGGATGAAGAAGGAAAATTGATTCCCCAGTTTTATTATCAAACTCTATCAGTTCTAGCTCGAATGGATCATAAAGATTGAAGATATGACCCAAACATTGACAGGGAACGTTATAATCGATAATCTTGCAATAGATTTTGAAATTTTGCATTAAGTTATAATTGATAATTTTGCAATAGGTTATAATCGATAATTTTGCAATGCTTAATTCTCTTGCTTTTCCATGCTTTCTTTTCAAAAGAAACTGATATGGAAGATGAAGACCAGGATCCTACAAAAAGACCTATATTTGACTCAGACAAAGAACTGGTTGAATTAGAAGACAAGAAGATAAAAGAAAAGGGAAATGTTCAGGGATTAGTCATTCAAATTCAAGAACACAGTTTTGTAGAGGTACAAGAGGCTAGTTCTAGTGATAGGTACAGGCCCATAAATGACTTGTATACTATATATGGACAAGACAAAAAATTTCTTTTGAAAAATATTTGAAGCTTTGTCCCAAAGTGAGATATATTTCAAATAAGGAAGTTTCATTGATAACTATTAAAGATAATGTGAAAAACACTTTGAAACTAGAAGTGGCCTCTCACAACAGAGTTTCAGAGATGAGGATCAATTTGCAAAATATTCCAAGCCCAGATAAAATTAATTCACATAAGTAGACTGGAGAGGTAATTTATACTGATTTGTTAAAGTCTACTCTGAAAGTTTCTAAGTTGCAGTCCATAGTAGGAAGATTGGAAAATCAATTGAAGCAAGAGAAGATTGAAAATAAAACTTACCTAAAGAATATTAATAAGCTTCAGGGTGAGGTTTTGGCTATGGACAACGAACTAGACATGGGACAAGCCACAAAGAAAGTTTTGGCTGAAAAAGAAAACACAATTCAACTATTGAAAAAGAAATTAAAGATTCTAGATACTTAGTTAATTCAAGCATCTGAATTAACAATTTTGGAGAAAGGAAAATATTCCTTGTCTCGAGAATTGAATGATAGTAGGGCCAAATTGTTGAAATTTGTTGAAGAACAAGGAAAATGGGAAAAGGAAAGCACTTTCCTTATAGTGAATATTGATGTTTTGAATGAAAATCAAATGATTTTGGAAAAATAAAGAGAAGAGGAGGAAATGAAAAAAAAATCAGAAATAGGCCATCCAAGTGTTGAAACCAACACATATGGTATAGTTCAAGTGATGTCTCAGATCATCTTGAAAGAAGAAGAGATAAAAGGGTTAAAAGTAGAAAATAAGAAGCTAGTTGAAGCAGTCAAAGAAAAAGAGGAATAAAGGAAGAATATTGAGAATAAAAGTAAAGAGTTACTAGTGAAAAGTGAAAAATTAAGAAAAACATTTCAAGACAGTTGCCAGTGCAAGGGGACATAAATTTGATTTGGGATATGATCATCACTGAAGCCACTAAAATGATTCCCTACTTAAATTTCATAAAGGATAAAATAACAATGATCAATGTAGCAAGAAAGTTTAGACAAAAGGTCATCAGAGATAAATCAAAATACCATCAATTTACTCAATACTTTATCAAAAGAGGATTTAAAAACAATGGGGATCAGAGATAGAATCATAGTAATAAATTGGGAAAGGAAAGTTATTGGTAAACATTATCATGTTGAGAGTATCCAAGAAAAAGGATATCACATGTTACAATAAGTTAAGTCTTTTAAAGGTGTATTTAAAGAATTGTTTCAGAAAGGACTTCCCTCTTTTTGGGATGAAGAAGGAAAATTGATTCCTCGGTCTGATTATCAAACTCTATTGGTTCAAGATCAAATGGATCATAAAACGTTTGAAGATATGACCCAATCCTTGATAGGGAAGGTTATAGTAGATAAGCTTGCAATAGATTTTGAAATTTGGATCAATTAAGACTGATAGGTGCCAAGATGTCTCATATTTCTTATGTGGATCATGTGGAGTTAAGAGTTTTGGCTAAATAAATGACCAATCATTGAGATACCTTTTGGAGAGCAATAGAAGACAATTGAAAATTTTGGGAGGATGAAGTAAAAATTGCATCAATGAATATACTCATCCAAAGTATTCAAATCAAAGGATATATCAAGGTCAACTTTAATGTGGAATTAAAATATTTCCTAATGTTTAGGAAGATTTAAATTTTAGTTATATGATAGATGTAAAAGGGTAGTTAATAAATTTCTATTTTTAGAAAATAGGTAGTTAGGTATCAACTCAAGGATATTTTGATGTATAAATGCATGTTTTTCAATGTAATTTGGATTGGAACCCATCAGAATAAGATTCATTTTGTACTGAGCAGTTTCAATTTTAACAGAAATTTTGCAGAGCCAAACAAGAACTTTTTAAAGTAGAGATTCTCATGTTGTTATTTTACAGTATGTATTTCGTTTTCTCATGTGCATAATATTCCTAGATAGTGTTGAATCATAATTCATACTTACTATGCTCTGGTTCATAGGATTCAAGTATTCACAAGCTTATTTCCTCTAAATTTAATATTGGATTCATCTTTATTTGGTGTCCATATTAATGGACTTTTCATCTTTCTTCTATTACCACTAGGAATCAAGAACCTGATTGTAAATGAATAACTATCATGCTTCTATGGAATAAATTATATTGCAAAATCCTTGTTCATATTTAATGATCCATGATTTTGACTCCATGTCAATGGTATCCTCTTGTTTCTACCATTTTCATTATTGATTCAATTTGTATAAAAATATATTTGGCCATCGTATTCAATTGTTGAGAGAACCTTCTCTAGTAGAAAAGAAGCCATATTTCCTCCTAAATTTTGTCTTGAAAGGTTACATTGGAAATATCTTTTGACAACCAAAGGTTATATTCAGAGTGATAACATCTAGGTGTTGTTGTCAGGGAACAAAAAGTTAAAATTTTCCCCGTGAAGAATGACATATTAGAGAGAATCAAATTTCTATGGGAAAACAAGAGTTCTAATAATTTTTATTATTATTTTTCCCTGGCATCTTCAAGTTTGAAATTCAAGAAAAAGGTGAATCTAAGGATGAACCATGGATTTCAGAAAAAAAATCTTACAATAGGTAACCCTAATTCTGAACCATTACAAGTTGTGGAATATCCACAAAAGATCCTTAGGAAAGGAAAAGGGAAATATCAAGAAGGTGCATCTCATTTAGAAAGATCTTTTTATTTATTTCAATAAGATCCTTTAGGTCTTCAAGATCTTGATTTTGATATAAAGTTTGAACAATCTCTTTTGAAATCAAAGTCTAAAACATATTTAAAGGAAACTGTTATTGATCAAAATAAATTTCAGTCATATCTTTTAAAATCTCTTTAGGAATATTTACAAAGAACTGCAAAAACAAAAGTAAATAAATAAAGAACTCAAAATCCTCAATCACAAGTTTATAATATTGTCCAAAGTCCTCCTAGAATTATGGCTTCTAGGTTTGTTCCACTTGTTGACCAATTATTTTACATGACCTCCCCCAAAATTATGCTCAAAGAATCACATTATATGATGGAGAGGGAAATTATACAACTCAAAATCATGTTGATAGTGTTATAATAATAAAAAACCCATTCCCATATTTAGGATACTTAATGAATCTTTTTCAGTAATTTCCCAAGTCCTACATGAGTTAGTTGGCATCGAGTTGCATCACTTGGTCAAAAATTTCCTAAGATGCCTCCAAGAGCGCCTTCACAATATTTTGGATGATATTTTTACAGCTCAACATAATTCCAAGTTTAGTAAGTGCACATTCCTTCCTTATCCAGAGTTAGACTTCTTTTCAACAACTTTTAAGGCAAAAGGTGAAAGCTAGTCATATGGAAACTACCTTGCTTTTAGCACAACTCATCCTCCATATTTTTCGAGTCTGAAAGCATGAGCATATTATATTTCCATCACTTATCATATGACATACTTCATTCATCCAATTTGTGACCTGCTTGACTGATTTGGAAAGTGTTTTATGCACCTAGGGGGGATTTTTGACTTTTAGTAAGCTTGCTTTTGTGAGGATTCAAATTTCCTACTTAGGAATTTGAATATCTGATCTAATTATATATTTGGAAAACCTATTATTTTATAAATTTTTATGATGTAAAATTATTAAATGCAATATTTTGTTACGCACCAATTTTAGTCTCCAATTTGAGTGGATCAATGCATGTCTTCAAGCAATTTTTGTGAGTTCAATTGTTCTAAGTCTGGCCTTAATTTCCACATGGTATCAGAGAGAGGTTTGGCTCAATTTTTATCCTCTATTATTTATTTTGTAGGATCAAGATCACTCTCCCAAGGAGCACATTCATTCTATAGTTCATGGTGTAGTTGTTGAAGAAATGGATCAATCTCACCATATCATCTTGACTCTATTAAACTACCTATAATGGAAGGCACAAGTGGAGATTTTGATGATGAGAAAGGTCCTCTTTAGAGTGACCATGGAAATTGAGGATAATCTCAATGCAAGAGCAGAGAATATCAAGCAGCACAATAGGAGGGATGAGGCTTATGGTTTCTTGTGTCTCAACATTTCTAGAAACCTTATTTTCCATCTAGATGGATTGACATCACCAAATGAAGTATGGGAGAAACTCCAAAGATTATTTGACAAGACAAATGAAATGAGGGGACATTCACTGGAGAATAAGATTGTATCACTGAGTCCAAGCAATTTCGATTCCTTACAAGTCTACTTCTCCAATTTCAATGCTCTTGTTGTTTATTTAAACCAGTGTGGTATTGAAAAGAAATATGAACAACTAGTCGTGGCCATACTTTCAAAGATTTTCACTGACTATTCTATGTTTGTATCAACCTTCCATGCCACAAATTTGATAGTTCAAAACTAGAAGATACCTTCACTTGCAGAGTTCATGGAATCCTTGACCCGGGAGCAAGATAAGTTGGTCATGATGGGTGTTAGAATAATCAACCCATAGTATTTACCCACTTAGACATTATTTCATTTATTTTGTCTTATTTGCCTAGTCCATGAGTCCCACCATGTGCAAGTTGCTAATTGCCTATCCATAGAGGTCAAACTTGCCATTATTGACTCATGGAGTGCTTGGGAAAGCCTTGGGAATCAAATATGATTTATTCCTTGCCTCCTAGGCGCCCTTCTGCTTTTTCTGCTTTATTGCCTGCTTTTTCAGTGTTTTAAGGCACATAGGAAAGCAAGACTAGGTGAGGTGAATCAGCTCTGTTGCCTCTTCCTCCTTCACTCTTTCCTCCATGCAAAAGCATGTATGAGCTTCCATTTGACCACTCTTTAGCTTGCCCATGTGCCCTTGCTAATTCGTGGGGTCCTTGATAGATTTGGGATCAGCTTTTTACACCTATGGGGGATTTGCCTATTTTGGGTAAGCCTGCTTTATGCTAGATTTGGATGCTTCCTTATGCATTCGATTTGCTCATGTATTTTATATATTCAGCATCCTATGTTATTACAGGGTTGGCTATTGTACACTCAGTTAATATAATTTTGTGTTACAGCTCCATATTCAGTCTCCATTGTTGATAATTTTGCATGATCAATTGTTAATTGTTGTGGGTGAAATTAATCTACTGCAGGCCTGAATTTCTACAATGGGCACCATCAAACCCTTCAAAGATAAATATTTAGTTGCTTGAGATTCAAAGATGGATTCTAAAG
Source organism: Pseudotsuga menziesii (assembly GCA_001517045.1). NCBI lineage: Eukaryota > Viridiplantae > Streptophyta > Pinopsida > Pinales > Pinaceae > Pseudotsuga > Pseudotsuga menziesii. Next base: position 629,700 of record LPNX011073164.1, on the reverse strand, counting down.
GAAATAATAATTCTAATCCGAAGAAGCCTCTTGATCAAAAGAAAGACAAGTCTAAGTCTCATGAGGATTCTTCGAGATATAAGAATAATTCCCAAAAGAAGAAATGTAAAGGTGAAATGAGCAAGTTCACATACTGTGATAAGTGCTTTCACCCAGAGATCTCTTGCATGAATTTTTTTTTTATATGTTGACTCAAATCCTTGAAAAGAACAACATGTCTCTTCCTTAAGGTGCAAAGAAGAAGGTGGGTGGATCAAATTTTGAAGATGAGTAGAGAGTTCATGTATTGGTAGCAAGCATTGTAAGATCCTCTTCCTCTATCATGGATTCTGGAGCTTCAAGACACATGGTGTCACATGCCCCAATTTTTGCAAAAACAATATTATCTTATTTTATTTTATTTAACGACAATATCTTAAATTTTATGCTAAGTTGTAATTGATGACTCAGCAGAGTCAAGGATATTTAATGTAATTCTGAATATTTTAATTATAAATAAATAAAGGTGGAGACAACAACTTAGAAGAGCTATTAAAAGAGTGTTTACTGGTCAAATTGGTGGAGGAGACTGGGTGGAGAGAAAACAGACATGTGGCAGCATCCTCAAATCACTTCCAATTGTTGCAGGTGGCAACCTCCCTACATTTGGCGTCATGATTCCCCAAGAAAGTGGAATCTAAGCAGGTGGCTCAATTAATGACAACTGACCCAAAAGACCTAGGCAATCTTTATAAAAATTCCCATTGAAGAGAGCCGAGGCTGCTCATTCTAGAGAAGTGATCATTCAGGTGAATGTACTTCAGATAAATTCAATGGAAGGGAATTGTGGAAAGAGTTTGTGGGGATAACTGCTAAGTGATCTAGTGCAGCTTTTCAGCTGAAGGATCTTACTGCTGAGTGCAGAGTGTGTTACTGAGTCATTGGACTAGGCTATTTTTTGCATGCTCCACTAGTTCTCAGCCAAGAAGACTAGGAACAGGCTCCGGGGTCCTGAGGAAGTGTTGTTTGAGAACTCTCCATGAGTTGATAGGGAGGAACGACCTCCTAACACTGTTGTTGTCTATCCTAATCAGGTTCTACATTTTTCTATTTTACTGTGTTAGATAGATAAATCTGAATCTGACTCTTAGATGAATGTTAAATATTTACTTATAAATGTTAGAGTTAACAATCTTATAGACTATTGAAGAAATAAATCTGAAATAGTAATGTGTTAAGATGGAAAATAATTATAATCTATGTTTTTCCACACCTGGAAGGACCAGGTTGTACTCTAGCATGGATAGAATATTTACAGTAGATGAAGAAAATGTTAAGAGATTGAGTAGAATAGATGTGGTTCTGCATTTCATAATAGCAGAGTAATTTATTTAGTATGTAGGTATTATTAAAAAAAACAATAATCTGGTTATCTATGTTTATTGTTTTACAAGCTTATTTAGGTAAATATACTAGAAAAGAAATAGCAGTAATTTAGTACAGATAGAAGGATTATTATGTTAAGAAAATACCCTAGTAGATAAGATGTTGTGTTTACATACAATAGATTATTTTCTTATATATTGAAGTTAAAATATGCTGGAGGTTAAACTGTGTTATGTTATAAATATGTTCCTTTGTGTTTATTTTATAACTATTTGCAAATGTAGTAGAAGAAACACAGTCAAGCTACTTTATTACATTCAGTTAAATAAAGAAATAAACTACAAATACTTAGTTTTATTTCCTAATAATATCAACTAAACTAAGTTTAACAAATACCATAAACCAAGTAGAGATACATTAAAGTATTTAAAATATAAAGAACAAACTTAGCTAAGTTACAGAATCTAGGTTTTTACTTTTCAAAGAACTCTGAGTAATTTCAACCTGTCAGCTTCAGTAAATAAAACAAAATAATATGATAATAACTAGTATATAAATAAATATCTATCTAATTACAGAACTGTTTTATATTTATCAAATAAGTTATACCTGTAAAAGGTATTATACAAGGTTGAAACCCTAAACTAAAAGTATTATTACAATTAAAAACAATTAATCTAAAATCCATTATTTTGGATCGTTACATCAATAAGCAGTTAAACTATTAAAGACTAGTTACAGTTCTTATAAAAAATATATAAACAGATATAATTTAAGAAATCTTAATATACACTGGTAATAATATTAACTTAAAACAATATTTTTTTACCTATTTAAATAAATTAAAAGAATTATTCAAAACAAGGGTTTCATTCAAGAAAACCCTAGCTCATATTCCTTAGCCAACAAAAAAATATTACGAAATAATCGATGACGGAGTTACAGTTACAGTCTTAAATAAATAACCATATTACATCCACAAAATATATTAAACAGTAATAATATTCATTCACTGTTGAATAGGGTAAAAACTCTAAGTTACATAGAGTCACAGATAGTATTTTCTATAAACCGAGTCCAAGCTCGAAGGAAGCCTTTTTAAAAACCAGTGTATTGCATAAACAAGCCATAAGGCTGAAAAATTAAACCAAATACAACACCAAGCTCAGGGCCGAGACTACCCATCGATGAAGTGAGGGTTGTAAACATAATAGAACCCAATAATCATTTAAAAAGAAACTGCATAGTTAAAGACAAAGCTGGATAAGCTTCCACGCTCAGGGTTTCCCATCGACAACCATGTTACAAGCAGGGCAAGAACCCAAATGATGAACGCAGGGCTTACCGAATTAGAGCCACAGCATTCGAAGACAGCTAGCTTTGTCCTCTTCACGATTTGCAAACGGAGTCTCGAGTCCCTGCAAGGAGTATACAATACAGAGTGTTAATTACAAAACTCTTAAAATATTGGAAACCCGACTGTAAAAATAACAATGTTGTAAATCTTCTATGTTGAAATAACATTCAATAATTACCTTATATAAGAATGTTGAATAGTCTAGTAGAGAGACTATCACCAACAGCAAGCGTGCACATGAAATATCCAAACCCTACGACGATGGCAAAGCATAATCCAACAGCAAGTAAAGCCTAGCTTATCACCACAGTGACAGGCCACGGGAAAGCAAGATGGATCTTCAGATAGGCCGCAAGCAAGTGTAGAACAAAATCAATAACCTCTCACAGGATAAAAACCCATAGGCAAGGATTTTGGCAATAAGACTGAGGACTGAAGACTACATCAACATCAACTCAAGACTCGGAGCAAACTGGAATAGGAAAGAACCCACAACCTCCATGAAAATATTGCAGAACAGCCTGAAGGCCTGCATGAACTACGGGGTTGCAGAAAGGAATAATAGAACGATCATGGAAGCTTCAAGGGCTATGCTTCATTATCAAGATCTTCCCATGAATCTATGGGTAGAAGCTGCCAAAATAGAGGTGTATGTACAGAACCGTACTCCACACAGAGTACTCGAGAACAAGACACCTGAAGAAGTCTTTTTCGACAAGAAACCAGAAGTCAGCCATCTCAAAGTATTCGGTTGTCCAGTGTACATACACATTCCAAAAGAAAAGAGGAAAAAGTTAGATCATTCAGGAAAGAAGTGTATATTTGTGGGATACTTTGAAAGCTCAAAGGATTACAGAATATACGTCCCAGGATTCAAGAATATTGAGATCAGCAGGGACGTAACATTTGATGAAGACTCAACTTACAACAAATCGAGAAAGAGGCCTGCTGAAGAACCTGAAGAAACAAAAGCACCCATAATTCATGACACAACCATGAAAAAAGAAATTCAAGAACAAGATAGAGAATTAGAAGAATCTCAAGAACATGTAGAGCCACCTCAGGAGAATAATCCTCACAAGAGGAAACCTACTTGGGTACGAGAAGCTATCCAAGGTGCAAAAAGATATGGGGCTCCATAAGAGAATCATAGAGAAAGAAAGAGGACCAGGTCCTGCTCCGGGTATGTAGCCTTATTATGTTATTTCATTGATAAAGAACCTTCCAACTATGAAGAAGTGGAAGAAGGAAAGAATGGAAGGATGCTATGATCGAAGAGTATCAATCGACCATGAAGAGTGATGTTTGGGATGTTGTCCCAAGACCAGAAGGGAAGTCTATTGTAACTTCCAAATGGATTTACAAGATCAAGCATGCTGCAAACGGTAGCATAGAAAAATATAAAGCAAGATTTGGGGCTCGTGGCTTCTCCCAGAAAGAAGGAATAGATTATGAAGAAACTTTTGCACCTGTAGCCATATACACTTCCATCATATCAGTACTTGCTCTGGTTGCATTAATGAAATGGAAGATACACCAAATGGATGTCAAGACTACTTTCTTGAATGGTGTAGTGGAAGAGGAAGTATATGTGGAGCAGCCACTTGGTTTTGAGACACATGATAGGGAGTCTCACGTATGTAAATTGAAGAAATCCCTATACGGTTTAAAACAGGCACCCAGGACATGGTATGGCAGAATTGACATCTTTCTATCCAGTTTGGGCTTTACCAAGAGTAAAGAAGACTCCAACCTTTACTACAAGGTTGAAGATGGTAACCCAGTGATACTCCTACTGTCTGTAGATGATATGTTTGTAACAGGTATGGATGGGTTGATTGCTGATACAAAGAGGAAACTTGTTATCGAGTTGAAAATGAAGGACTTAGGTATGATGCACTATTTTCTAGGCATGGAGGTGTGGCAGAATATAGATGGAATTTCCCTGGGACAAGGGAAGTATACGATAGAGATCTTGAAGAGGTTCGGGATGATGGATTGCAAGGCCATGAACACACCCATGGAATCAAACCTGAAGCTATTGAGTGATGCTTCATTAGAAGTGGTTGATGCTACGATGTATCGTCAAATGATTGGGTCCTTGATGTACCTGATGAACATGAGACCAGATATTTGCTTTGTTGTGAACACCTTGAGCCAATTCCTAACAAATTTGAGACATGTTCACTTGATTGCTGCAAAGCATATTCTGAGGTACCTAAGGGGTACAGTTGATTATGGGCTCAAGTATGAGGTGAATCAAAAGATTAACCTGGAGGGTTATGTTTATTCATATTGGGAAAGTAGTGCCATCGATAAGAAGAACAATTCAGGGTGTTGCTTCAGTATGGGATCAAGTGTGATCTCTTGGTTTAGCAGGAAGCAATTGTGTGTGGCACTGAGTACATCTGAAGTAGAGTATGTCACAGCTTGTTCAACTATTTGTGAGGCAGTATGGCTAAGGAAGCTATTGTCTGATTTATTTGATCTCCAGTTATATGCTACTTGCATATATTGAGACAACCATAGTTGTGTGAAGTTGTCGGAGAACCCAGTGTTCCATGACAAGTCGAAGCATATCAAGATCAAATATCACTATATCAGGGATATGGTGTAGAGAGGAGTAGTGAAGCTCTAGTATGTTGCGATGGACTAACAGATAGTTGATGTGTTGATGAAGCCATTGGCCAGAGTGAAGTTTGAGTACTTCAGGGAGAAGCTTGGTGTTCTCCAGATCGAGGTTCCCTCCAAGGGGAAGTGATGAGTCCGTTAGCCATTCTAACATGGTGAGAGGATTGGTTCCTTCCATGATCAGATGTAAGGGCTGAGCCATTCTGTCATGGTGAGAGGATTGGTTCCTTCCATGTCAGATATGAGTGTTGAGCCATTCTGATATGACTGTAGGATTAGTTCCTACATGATCAGATATAAGCGTTGATTGCCATTCTTTGAATGGATTTACTTGGTCAGTTACCAGGAATACTCAGTCTGGGACTGAGGGCCATTTTGATATGATTGTGGGATGTAATCTCACATGATCAGATATAAGTGAAGGGCCATTCTGATGTGATTGAGGGATGTGTTCCCACTTGATCAAATATAAGGGTTGATGCCATTCTCTGGGAAAATGGAGGCACTTGGTCAGTTACCAGGAACCCTCAGTCTTGGACTAAGAGCCATTCTAACATGGTGAGAGGATTGATTCTTTCCATGGTCAGATGTAAGGGCTGGGCCATTCTAACATGGGGGCAGGCTAGGCCCTCCCATGGTCATATGTAAGGGATGGTTCTATTCTCTAGGAGAATGGAGGAACTTGGACAGTTACCAGGAACCCTTAGTCTAGGACTAAGAGCCATTATGACACGGGGGTAGGTTGGGCCCTCCCATGGTCAGATGTAAGGGCTGGGCCATTCTAACATGGGGGCAGGATGGGCCCTCCCATGGTCAAATGTAAGGGATGGGCCATTCTAACATTATGGTGGATGTGTTCCTCTCATGGTCAGATGTGAGTGTTGGGTGTGCCTTAGGGTCATTTTGACTTAGGGTCAGATATAAGCACTGAAGAACACCTACATGGAGGCTAGGCCTACAACCAGCATGAAAAAGGGTTTGCTTTGTAGAACTTCATGTGACGAGAAGAATCAAGAGATAGCACCAGTGATGATAACCCATTGATGATCCAAATCGAGTGATGATCCAGATCCAGTGATGATGATCCAGCAGTGATGATCCAGATCCAGTGACGATCCAAATCGAGTGATGATCTAGATCCGGTGATGATGATCCAGCAGTGATGATCCAGATCCAGTGATGATCTAAATCTAGTGATGTTGATCTAGTGATGATGATCTAGATCGATGATGATCCAGATCAAGATGAAGATGACTTGAAGATGAAGAAGACTTGAAGATGATGAGGACTCGATGATGATACAAATTATACAGAGAAGAACACTTGTGTTAATAAACTGTGTCGAGAGAATACCTTCCTAGTTAAGAGGGAGTGTTGATGTAATTGTAACTTTGGAATGTATTCACTTGTATATCTTATGTATTGTACCCCTATGTTTATTCCGGGAAGTGTTTGTAATGTAATTGAGTCATTTCATGCCCCGATGTTTCGACAGGTAGTTTCTATAATGTGAACAAGTCAGGTCAAGTCATTGTGGGTAACCCTCCTATTGATCAAGGGTTAAAGTCCCCGCAGTTGTGGGGCCCTAGGATTATTATACTCTCCTAGAGAAGTCAGCCCTGGTGAGTTATTGTCAAGTCAGGAATTAGTATAAATTGAGAGTGAGCCTCTCTATTTATTATACATTCACTCACACTCAGTTGTAGCGCATAGCTGAGGGAGAAGAAGTTGTCGGGGCTAGAAAGAAAGAGACTACTACTATTGAGATATCATCTTACTGTTTTGGGGTTTTAATTTTGGTGCTGATTCTATCTCTGAGGAAGTTGCAAGGTTTTCTCCATTTATGGTTTCCTCGAGGAAAAACATTGTGTTCATTATCTCTTGTGTTTGATTGTTGTGCTTGTTATTCTCTCAGTTAAAGATCCTAATATAATTATAGCTTGAATGATAAAAATCTAACATTCATAAGTCTATTCACCCTAGTGTTGGATGAATTTCCTCCAACATCAAATTAACCAAGTGTTTAGCAATAAAAACCATGAGTCTTCAAGTGACTCAAATGCATATCATAGGTGCATCCATGTAGATGTGCATCATCAGAAAGTAATAAGGAATGCTGCTGCAAATGTGAATAATAATGTTCTCCAAATGATATGTAATGTGTATCAATATAATAATCCATGTGTTCTTTCATCCAATAAGTGAATGGAGAACCTCCACCAAAATCTGAACAAAATAAGCAGCAAGGAAAACATGAAGACTTCAAGTGGCTCAAATAAGTCTCATCAATACACTCATGAATATGTATATAATCATGTAACATCAGAGGATGTTTTTTCCAATAATAATGTTCTTCAATCATATAAATCTTCACCCAAGTGTGGGATGAAGTTCCTCCAACTTCAAATAGACTAGGAAAGGAGCAAGGAAAATCATGAGTTTCCAAGTGATTCAAGTGAACATCATAGTTGCACCCATGTAGATGTGTATAATAATAATGTAAACAAAGATGCTGCTACAAATGTAAATAATATGGTGCTCTAATAATTCCATCATAAAAAGGAGAAATAGAATGTCCATGCTCTTCATGAGGCACCATCAAAAATAAACCTTTCACCCATACTTCATAGGATGACTGCTGAACAATTTAGAAGTGTAGGATATAGGTGAAATAACCAACTCACCCAAATGATCAGCAAGTGCAAAATTGTTATAATGTGAAGGATTCATAGGGGTAGGATTATGCACCTCCCTAAAAAATGAAAAAATTTCCTCATGGGTTGGTTCCAAGGTGGTGGAATTATGCACTTCAAAAATTGTGTAACCATTTTCAGGAGGCAACTCAAGTTCCTCTTCCACCATTACTAGTGATTGGATCTCATCACTATCATCCTCAAGCACATCAAGAACCTACAATTTTTCATGTTTCTCATGATCCATCATCTCATTAGAATCCTCCAAGCAATATACCTTATGAAAATCTGAAACATTGGAGGAAAAACAAGTGTCTTGCAACTTTTCAAGAAGTTGCTCATTTTCAATTGTGAGGTTATCAATAACTTCATTATTTTTTAAGTAGGATTCATGTAACCATTCACTAAGCTCAATGAAATTTTTTCTATCAAAATTCAAAGACATGAAATTACCTTTGATGTTTCACATTTCTCTTTGAATCTTCTCCATGTCTTCAAGGAATGATGGCTCCTCTAAGGAAGTAGCTCTCCAATAAGAATTTGATACCCGAATGCTTAAGTGTCATGGATTATTATAAGGGACTCTTGGATCTTATTTTCATTCATCTTTAAGGACACTTCAAGAAAATCAGGCTCTTGCAAATGAGCCTCCTCATCTTCTTCCGTCTTGCTTGGACCAACTTCATGAAGCTCAAGTGGCAATGGGGAATTTGATCTTGTTTCTTCTTCAACTGCTACAAGGTCTTCATTTTCATGTTTAATGGAATTTTGGATTGCAACAACATTTTGAAATTTTATCTCTATGTCACCAACATAGAGTTGTGAGCACCCATCAGTAGGCACTCCTTCATAGTTCAAGCATCCATCAGTAGATGCTCTTTGTTCCATGTCCATAGTAGAATTTGTTTCAGAATGATAATCAATAGTTTCAAGGTACTCTTATTCCTTATCATGTGATGTTTCCTCATCTTTTTCAAAGTCATTTGGGAGTGAATTTATATCATCATAATGTACTACTTCTTCTACTTCACCTATTTCAGAACTAGGTGGTTCATGGGTCTCCTCCTTTTGGTCCTTCAAGCAAGCTGATGCATTTTCCCCTTGGTCTTCTTAAAATCACTACATTTTTCCCAACTTTGAATAGCCAAAAATTAGAATCCTTTCATAATATTATTGGTCATGTCTTCAAGGATATGTTCCATGATTTTTATTATCTCCTTACCATCATATGAGGTTCCGTTTTCATCTGTAGTCATAGTTTCCAAAAAAATTGCCTTCTTCTCCTACTTTTTTTTCCCTCTTCAACAAAAGCACTTTTGGGTTTCAATATATAATGGTGGTCCCTGAATTATTATACTCATAAATATCAGACCAAATTATGTGCCAATATTATGCTTTGATACCACTGTAATGTCCCCTTTTTGGAATTTTATTAAAATGCCCAATTTTCCAAAATTTTCACAATTTTGGCTCTTGACTAGTTTTAGTGTCTTGGTCTCCAAATCGGCCCATTTGGTCCGAAATATTCAGATAAGGTGTATGAATGATATAATAAATTAATTAATATGTTTAGGTATGTATTATTATCCTCCAATCAGTTCTTAAAGTCTATATCAAATTCTGAATAAGATAGATGAATTTACTATCAATTTTGGGGCTCAAATCCCTCCCGGGTAATTGCCGGAATGGCTTCCCAAATGTACATAAACTCACTCAAATTCTAAAATTTAAGCATGAGATGTATATAATACATTATCATAGACTCATATTCATAACCAATCTAACTCTCATGGCTTTTATCACTTCCTTCAATCAGATATAAACATCTAGTTTTGGACCCTTGGGGAAATGAGATGTAGTTTTCCCCAAATGCTATGAAATTCGACCCAATGGCCAAAAATTATCATTTACAGACCATGAAACCCATAATATAATTTAATTACAGTTCATTCATTCATAAATCATCAATGGTGTACACATATATTCGATTCCATCAAGATTGCAATAGTTTACAACAAGGTATTGGGGAAATGGCACTGTTTCTTCAATATTGGACAATAATACATGAGATATATTGGATTTTTGACCTGATATAATTCTGAAATTAAATAACAGAGAATTTAAATTAGAATACAAAATAATGTAGTAAGATAATCTTCCTCAAAGATATGAATAGCTCACCAAGTGCGCCTCACTCCATAGAGCTGAAATATGGTGAGAAAACTTGAAATGAATGGAAGAACAAGCTGATATTGAGATTTCCATGAACTTACTGTAGCTTGAACCTGCAAATAATACTCCATTAAATCTCCATGAAATACCTAAGTGGCCTTTCCAAACACCAACTAGGATGGGAATCTTTCACCCTTGAAACTGGCTTAAGCAAGAAAACTACTCATCCACTAGCTCTCACAATTCACAAATGACAATTTAAAAAAATGAGAAAAATCTTCTTCTCATGGCTGATCCCTGTATTTTATAAAAATTATTGGTCTTCTAAGGTTTCAAATCCATCCATAAACCAAATCCAAGTCCAATTGGTGTGGCTGCTCATGCTATGCCATGTGGCCTCTCTCTTCACCTTCCCTCTTCTCCCAAATTTGAGTAGGAGCCTATTGGCCTTCTCCAACTCCCAAATTCGACCTATAAGATGCTCTATTCAGGCTTGACATGTCAGTATGTCAGTATTTCATCCTTCATATCTGACTTGTGTCATAACTATCATAGAATCTCCATCATTGGTGTCATAGATGTCATAAATGTAAGTGGAATCTAGCCAAGTGTTCATGAAAGTCCCATTTGGCTCTTCCTCTCCCATGTAAGTTACAATTCATCCAAAATTTGATCTATGAAGTATATGGAAAATTATATTAACCTCATAATCCATCCCAAAACATTAGGCTTCCCATAGATTCAAAATTAAAAGAGGAGGATGCCATTTAACATAGGAATTCTAGCTTGAGTGGGCCCCATAGTCTTCATGTGCCTCCATTCTTCATAACCATTTCAATTTTCTCTTGTATTTATTTAATAAGCTACATTATTAAATATTTATCCTCTTCTAATGTATAAACATCATTTATTATCCCCCTTATTCAAAATCTCAAAGATTCCACCCCCAACTTAGGAAACTAGTGATTTTCCTCCTTGGCAATTATTTGACTTTTAGCATCCCTTTGACAAATTTCATGAATATGGAAAATGTGATTTGGTTATTGTGACCCAATGAAAAATTTGGGACATTACATTTTACAATTGTATCCTTAGTTGTAACTACTTACTCCTTGACTCTATATTCTCCATTTTCTATATAATAGAGGGATATCATACCATGAAATGGGACTTGGCCTAGAGTATTTTTATGCTGGAAAAATTTGGACTCCCATCACCGTTACTTGTGCCCTAGTTGCAATCTACCCCTGGTGCATCGCTTGGAGGTTGGGATTCTTGGAGGAGAGAAATAGGAGATCTAAATGAAGGTTTATTGAGGTGACTTGATTGATTATAAGGTATACTTTGTACTTGTTTCATTTATTAATAAATACTTTACATTCTCTCCTTTCCAACTCACTCTGTATGGATGTATCTCAGTTTTTTATTGTATGTTGATGTTTATGATATCACAGTTTCATGTTATTTTGAATATTAATAATTTATATATAGTCAAATTTGTCTAAGGAAGGTTTGAAGTGGTTTTGTAGGTTCCTTTTTTGGAGAGAAAGAGGAGGAATCAAGGAGAATATTGAATCATCCTTCAGTTTGTAAGGTACACACCCTCCTAACCCTTGAACTTTTGCTTAAATTTGTACTTGCAGAATATTATATGTCTTTCTGTAACCCTAGTATGTTGGTGGCCTCACCCTAGCCATAGGAACACTTTTCCTAACAACAATATCTTTGATATAGAGTTCCTAATCCAACCACTACAAAAAGAACCACTCAAAATGGTGAAAAAAATGAGAATACTAAGCCCAAAAAATCAAGATCTCATGCAACTATGTAACCTACAAGAATCGTCACCCCCTTAAAACTGAGCACAAAGCAACAAACATGGTATTTTCACACCCCTAACACTAATAAAGGGAGGGGGGGGGGGGTTTATTAGTGTCTAACTGACGGGGGGGCTCTGTTATAAACATGAGAAACCAAAGATCTGAAATAAAATGCTCTGAAATTTGTTTTTTTAAGTGTTTAAGGGTTGATTTAGGTCATTTTTAGAAAAAAAAAAATTTCTTGATTAAAAGGTCTTAGGATAGAATTCACACATGAATTAGAAAAAACTAATGGCTAAAACACCAAAATTAAGCAAAAGATTTCAAGAAAATTCAAGAACCCAAAATACATCCCTAGGAGAGTCACTAATATATTAGTAGAGTTTTTATAGATGAAGCTAATAAGTCTCTCCCATTGTTATGGGTTGGTGAATCCCAATTGACAGAGATAAAAATCAATTACCATAATTATCCTAAGATCTTGAGATTTCTTTCATGGAGTTTGAGAAGGGGAGGAAGAAAGAAGATTACCTCGTGTAGCCTTGAAGGTTGAGACATTTTTCTTGATAGTTAATCCTTGCATCCCTTTGGATATCATTCATGTCTGTAAATATAAATATAAAACATCCTTCCTNAGGGAGGGCGAACTGAATTAATTTATATTAGATTCACATGGAGAAATGATAATTACAACCCTTGAGTACACATTCCTTCTAATTTTTCTATATCCAATCCTCTACCATCGATTCCCTTGATGGCCAAAATCTCTTGTAGTAGAAAATCATTTTTTCCTTCAATTCCACAACATAACCTTGCTCTCACTTTTTATCCTTTATTTCACCCTAAATTCCTTTCTTATATAGCATCGGTATTTGTGTGCTCAATTTCCAAACACGAACATGGGACTAAATGTTTTCATGAATTTTGATTATTTTCATCAAAATCCCCACTTTACACATGACACGTATTATTTCCAGTTTATGAGTTGTGTAAAATGGGTTTTGGCCCTTAAATGGCCTTGGACTTGGTCCCTTTAGATAAGCCTTTTGTCTTGACATACTTATTCCTTTCCGTAAGTGATCATCAGATCAAATATTAAAGCTCTCAATTGTTCTAGATTTTTGGTCTTCATGTTACATGCAAAATAAAATTATGCTTCTACCCTTCATAACTTAAGGGTGTTAAATTAATTATTAAAAAAATATGTCTCAAATCTATTTTTGAGAAAAATAATTATCCTCTACATTGATCAAACAAGTCATCAATTCTAGGAAGTGGATACTTATTCCTCACAATGACCTTGTTGAACTGTATGAAGTCAATACAGAGCCTCAAAGTTCCATTCTTTTTCTTTACAAAGAGTACTGGTGCTACCCAAGGAGAAACACTAGGGTGCATATACTCTTTCCTCAACAATTCTTCGAGATACATATATAACTCTTTTAACGCAGGTGCACTCATTTTGTATAGAACTTTAGAAACTAGGTAGATTCGGGCACCAAATCAATAGAGACAATAACATATCTTTTTAGTGGTAATCCTATTATTTATTCAAACACGTCTATAAAATCAATATCTCTTTTTGGGCTTTTACACTTCTTTGGTTCCTACATATGAGATGCACACAACTGAAATATTTTTCTGAAGCAAGTATTTAATTACAAAGATGAAATTTATCTAAGGGAAGTAGGCCTTGTAATGCCTTCCACTACCTTTTTCTACCCTTCTTCATTAATCCAAGTAAATTACTTATTATGATAGTCTAATATCACATGGTGTGCATCTAACCAATACATTCTAATAAGCATATCATATGAACCAAGTGGTATTATGTTCAAATCTACAAAAGTGTTAAATCCATTCACATCCAATTGAAAACCCTTTATTAATTCATTAATTTTCCTTTTTGTTCTAGTATCCAATTTAACAAGCCATGTTCTATCATTCTTAATTTTCTTTAGATGAAATATTTGAACTAAATTAGAAGAAATATAACTTGACTTCCTCCTAAATTAGTGAGAATAGAAATATGTTGATTGGAAATTTTACCTTCAACCTAAATCATGTTGGACTTCTGATCTACATGTATATTGTCCAACACTGCATATATTATGGGAATGTTCGTGCATGCATCCTCCATAGTACCTTCTTCTTGTAAAATGTGCACATTTCTCATTTTCTCTACACTTTGTGTAAAATATCTATGCATATGGTTTCCTTCGCATCTGCAACATTTTACCTCCTTCCTGGTTCCTTTTCCAACATAATCTATCATCCTAGGCCTATTTTGAGTTGGATTTCTTTGCTGATATGAATTTTGTTGGTTCCTGAAGAAATATGGTTGAAATCCTTTCTTACTTTCATACCACTTATCCTTCCTCTTATCTATCCAATACTTTTGAATATCTTCCCTTCTTTTTTTCTTATCATACATATGCTTGGTCTTTCGAATTATTTCTTCAAGAGTCTTGGGTTCATCATACTGAATTTTATCATTGTTAAATGAAGGAAAACCACTTTAAAAACTTTGTATCTTTACCTTATCATCCTTGATAAACCAAACACATATTAATAGTTCTTAAAAGTTATTTTCATGCTCATCTATGCTCATGCTCCCCAATTTGAGTTCAAACAACTCATCCATTTTCTTGTCAGAATAATGTTCTAATAAGTAATATTTTTTTCTTCTAGAAGTAATTCTTGATTAATTTCCTCCACAAAGTCCAATTTTCAATGATATGATTAACTTGAACAAATTGGTCCCACCAAATGGAATCCTTTCCCTATAAGTTATAAATGGAAATTGTAGCTTCCATGTTAGAAGAATAATTATGTAGATGAAGATATTTTCTCATCCCTAGCAACCAAGGTTCAACATCTCCTCCGTTAATGTTCTCACCATAAAATGTGGGAGGCTTAGTTTTTATAAGTTTCCTTTGGAATTCATCCTTCACATTTGTTCTTTTTTTATGTATAACTAGAAAAAGTTCTGGGCTAATGCTATAACTCTCAAATAAATATGGCTTTATTCCTACATGGTGAGGTGAGTAGTGCTTCTAATGACTCATGCTAAAAAAATTTATAGTTTCATATTTCTCATGTGATCTCTTCCTTGAGACTTATCTTCCTTATTTCTCTTCAGTTGAGGATGAACCCAGTTTTATTTTCATCTGTAGCTTATTTAGACTTGCATCAGCTAAGTGTTCAGTTCATTTTGTTGTTCCTAGGCCCTTAACATCCTCTCATTATCTTCCTGATAACTTTGTACCTCCATTCTCAAAATTATCATAGTTTCCACAAAATCTAGTGGATTTACATCTTATCTATGCCCATTTGTTTATGTTTCTCCATTTCCCATACTAATATCTTGATCTCTGACATCTTTGACACCGCAACATTTTTTACCTTTAGGGGGGGTTATCTTCCGCTCCCAAAAGTGACTTTTGGGGGACGTTTTGGATTTAGAGGTGGTATTGAAAAAACTATCCCCAAATGACCTGATGCTAAAAGTATGGGATTTTAGGGGTGGTTCTAAAAGAGATCAAAACCACCCTCAAAAAGTGAATTTTAGAGATATCTTTGAAACCCCCCAATAGATACCTTTTGGGAATGATTTTGAGCCCCACCTAAAAGTATCTATTAAAAACCTATAAGGGTGGTTTGGAACACCCCCAAAGTCATTGATACTAAAATATTTTGGATTTTAGGGGAGGCTATAAATTAGATGGAAACCTCCCCCAAAAGTGATTTTTTGGGGGCAGTTTTTAACCCCCCTAAAAGTCTCTCTCAAAAAACTATGAGGGTAGCTTTTAACCTTTTCCCACCCTCACCCCGTGAAGTCACTCTTACAAACCTATGGGGGTAGTTTAAAACCCTTTTCATAGACACCTATAGGGAGGATTATAAATCCCTCTCATACAAACTTAAAGAAGTGGTGTGGAACCCCCCTCGTAGCAACATACAAAGACAGTTTGAAACCCCCCTAGATTGCATCAAAGAAAGGATTGATTTAGGTTGATATGAATTTCTTGCTTAGTTAAATTCATTTTAGTGTTAGGTTTCATGTATGTTCTATTTTATATAGGGCACAAATCCCTAGGTAGAATAGGGTTCATTACATGAGAGGCTATATTCCACAATAAAAGGCATAAACCTAAGGATTAATGCAATATTTATCTCTAGTTCAAAGGTTTAATAACTTCATGCTTTGACTTATCCATCTCCATTCCTAGAACCCCTATCCAGGTAATATGGTGCACTAGATGATCAAATTAGGGTTAAGGTTTGAAAAATATAAACTAAGTTGTTCCTACTCATGTCTAGATACATTATAGTTTCCCTTCTCTTCCTATTCTATAAAATGAGCTGCAAGACACACCATTGTGTTAGTTAGCAAGTTTTAGTTTTGAGCTACTACAATTTATTCCTTGTTTTAACTTTTTTAATAAAATATAGATGTGATTGAGCTCATATATATGTATTTGTTTTTTATTTCCAATGGTATGTGTTTGTAGATTATCATACTCAAAGTTGTTATTTTGATTCAATTTTTTTCAGTATTTTAGCTAACTAGTGTTTATATTGTTTCCTAAGTTTAGTAAATGCATACGATGGTTTGAAAGTAAACATATTTAGGAATCCCGATTTGGAATTAATGTCCCTGTAAAGATGAATTAGGACTATATTTTTCACAAAAGTGAAAAAAAAACTTCAATAATGAACAACTCAATGCATTCCTATCAATCGATGCATCACTATCTAAAATTACCAATAGATTGTTGGCTGGATGCCATGTGTTTTATTCTTCCTACATATTTATTTCTAGTTCAGGATATATGCCATTGGAAATGCATCTTCAACATTTATATGTGGAAATAGGGTGGGAAAAGGGACCTATCGTTGGTCCCTTGGGACAAATTCACTTTATTGAGAGAAGAATGGGGCCTTGACACAACTCATATACATGCATAGGACACTAGTCCATCATAAAAATGTGTCTTTTGAGCCATGTTTTTAAGTCTTTTGAGCCATGTTTCGTAGAAGATACCTATTTGACACTGCATTTAAAATGATACAAATATAAATGGCATCCCTAGTCCTTATGGTATTTACAATATAATCAATTTTTGGCCAAATAATTTATGATTTCTTGCCCATACATTCTAAAGCAATTATGGAAATCTTGGAAATTGGTATCTTCACAATTGAAGTGGTACTATGTGTATTATTGATGAGGATAGGAATTTCTTTCATAATCAATTTGAGATTTCTGAATGGCTTGATGACAATATGGGATAATTCCTTCCTTTATGCTTAAAGGACATGATAAGAAAGTTTCATAAGTGGGGTGATTTGTGGGAATATAACATGGATAAGTAGCTTTCTTGGAAATCTCAATAATTCTCACAAAATTTAAGTAGTTAACCAACCCACCTTTAGTGAAATATGTCAAATGATTCTAGAAGATTCTTTATTCAAGCTATGTTTGGATATCCATGGATCCATTTGGAACAATTGCAAATGGTCTTATGGGAATCCATTTATGGACTACTAAACTAAGGAATTTTATGACAAGATCTAACCAATTGGTTCAATTGTTGATCTTGTTGACAAGAAATGAAAAGTTTTAAATCAAGATTGAACATGTCACAATATTTGGAGGACCCATTCCTTTTCAAGGTTGGAGTAATTATATGGTTGGTTGATCATAATAGTTTAGCAATAAAGTATGAATTGCATTGTATTACCAACTTAGTGTTGTGTGGTTTGTCACATTGAGCCTAAAATTGTTGAGAAAGAAAGTAGTTAAAAACTAAAAATGGCTCTCTTGCATGGATGGTGGATGATAAAGATACAAATGCACTATGGTTCTTAACACCCATACTCCAGATGAATTATTGTGAGTTGAAAGGATATGTATCCTTAAAAATTGAAGTAATTGGAAATAAATTCAAGTTGAATAATATCATGTTTTCTAGTCAAAATTTATTCCGGTGCATTTAAAGATATTGGTTTGGTTTACATTATTGAGAATGTGTTACCAAGCTGATATTATTTGACAAAACAAAATAGATAGAATATATAAGGAACACCAATTACCTCTTGATTGTCAATGAAACATGCAGAGAAGAATCACAGAGGCCCTTTTCAAACCACGAATAAATATGAAAATATAGTGATCATTCAAGTTCTTGGAGGACCATATACCATGTGGAAAAGTATAATGAAGCAATCAACAATTGTGAATGATCTATTTTCTATGACATGCTGAAATTTTGCAACTTGAGAATTCCAAATATTTTAACTAGTGAGACCATAGGATACTCAAAGTTATGTTCATGAATTACTCATTCATATCCAATTTTATTTTTATCCAAATTCATCCATTTTAATTGCGGAAACAAATGAATATGGTGATCCAGATAATTTTATGCATGCAATGTAATTTTCAGAAATTCAACCATGAATGAATGTATATTCCATACCAATTAATTTAATGCATTTCAAAATACATATAACAGTTATATAATAACATGTAAACAAAAAATTAAACCATATCATTCATAAACAAATAGAGACTTATATTTTGAGAAATGGTTCTCCAACTAGATGCATGTGACAAAAGTTCCTCCCAACCATAGGCACTATCAAGCCAATTCTCACTTTGATAGGTCATCCACGAGCTAGGTATATTAATACAGAAGGGAAAATATCTCCTTCAATCCCAATTTTCTCAACTGGATCTCTCATGCAACCCATTGGTGCCTAAACCCCCTCCAAAATTGTCCCAATCCTTAATTATCCTTCTCAATCAATCTACATAATTTTAGGAATGAATCCCTTATCTTAATTAATAGTCACTCAAGTACACTCCAATTCCCTTTTGGCGCTCCAACACGGGATGGAAATGAAGTCTCTGAATTTGGACTCCATGGATGTTATAGCTCAAAATGACACATCTCTTCCTGTGACCACTTTCCCATGATTTCTTCGCATGTCGACACTTCCATGACAACACTTCATAAAAGTCATTAAAAGTAACTGAAAAAAAACCTAAATTGGAGGACCCATATCTAGAGTTAAGTAACTCTGTTTGACCTCATATCTACACCGTTGGAAATACATTTGTGTTAGCTACAACTTTGTAGAAGACACCAAAGTCTAAAGATGCCCAGAAATACCCTTAAAATTAGTTTTTTGATGTGTACGCGACTTACTATATATAATACTCATGTATGCCTTAAATACATGACTTTATGCATTTCAACTCGCGTATACCTCCTCGTGTATGTGATTGTTGTCTTTGCAACCCGCGTATGCCTCCAAAAAATGTCAAAACAATACATATTTTGAAATTCGGGTAGTTTGGGTAGTTATGCAACTGACTCCTTCAATTGTAACTACTTTGTCTTCGACCCTAACTCTTCATTAAGCATATAAATAGAGATAGGGAGGTCCATGAGAGGAGACTTGAATCTTTGCATCATTATGCTGGAGGAATTGGGACTCTCTCTGCCCACACCTTTGCCCTAGTGATCATCCCCTTGTGTTGCAGAGCTTAGAGGTTGAGTTCCTTAATGGAGGAGAGAAGCAATAGAATGAGATCAAGGTTTCGTTAGGTGCCGAACTTGGAGAGATGGTATATTTGTACTTGTTTTCAAGATTAATAAAGATGTGATGTCCTTCTTCTTCCCAAATAATTGTTCAATGTGTAATTGAATTTATATTTATGATCATATGTTTATGTTAATCAGAATAGTTTCTCATATTGCTTTGATTATCATTTCTTTATATGTGGTCATATTCATTTGAGGAAGGTATAATTTGTTTTTCAGGTCTCTTGGAGCAAGAGGAGCAGGAGAAGGGCTAGAGAAAGCTTGGACCAGCCTTCAGTTAATCATGCATGAAATTTCTTATCTCTAAATATTGCTTGTATATACTTGAAGAACCATTTGCATCTCTCTTTCAACCCTAGTACGTTGATGGCCTCTTAAACCCTAGCCATAGGAAACTTTCCTTTACAACATAAGTTATGTTGTAAAGGAAAGTTTCCTATGGCTAGGGTTTAAGAGGCCATCAATGTACTAGGGTTGAAAGGTATGTTGTAAAGGAAAGTTTCCTATGGCTAGGGTTTAAGAGGCCATCAACGTACTAGGGTTGAAAGAGAGATGCAAATGGTTATGGAAGTATATAGAAGCAAGATTTAGAGATAAGAAAGGTCCACACCTGATTAACTGAAGGCTGGTCCAAGCTTTCTCTAGCCCTTCTCCTACTCCTCTTGTTCCAAGATACCTGCAAAATGAATTATACCTTCCTCAAACCAATATGACCATATATAAAGAAATGATAACCAATGTAATATGAGAAATTATTCTGATTAACATAAACATATGATCATAAATATAAATTCAATCACACATTGAACAATTATTTGGGAAGAAGAAGGACATCACATCTTTATTAATCTTGAAAAAAAGTACAAATATACCTTCTCTCCAAGTTTAGCACCTCACGAAACCTTGATCTGGTTTTGTTGCTTCTCTTCTCCAAGGAACTCAGCCTCCAAGCTCTACAACACAAGGGGATGATCACTAGAGCAAAGGTGTGGGCAAAGAGAGTCCCAATTCCTCCAGCATAATGAAGCAAAGATTCAAGTCTCCTCTCATGGACCTCCCTACCTCTATTTATATGCTTAATGAAGAGTTAGGACCGAAGACAAAGTAGTTACAACTGAAGGAGTCAGTTGCATAACTACCCAAATTACCCGAATTTCAAAATACGTATTTTTTTGACATTTTGTGGAGGCATACACGGGTTGTAGAGACAGCAGTCGCATACATGAGGAGTTATACACGGGTTGCAATGCATAAAATGATGTATTTAAGGTGTACACGAGTATTATATATAGCAAGTCACGTACGTACGCCAGTTTCATTAAGGAAACTCGAGTACACATCAAAAAACTCATTTTAAGGGTATTTCTGTGCATTTTCAAACTTTGGTGTCTTTTGGAAAGTTTTAGCTAACACAAATACCTTTCCAACGGTGTAGAGATGTGGTCAAATGGAGTTACATAATTATAGATATGGGTCCTCCAAGTTAGGTTTTTTTCAGTGACTTTCAATGACTTTTATGAAGTGTCGTCATGGAAGCGTCGACATGCGATGAAATCATGGGAAAGTGGTCATAGGCAGAGATGTGTCATTTTGAGCTATAACAGATGCCCCCTAATGTATGAGGTTAGAGGAGAATACGATATCTGAAATACATTATAAAGGAAACAGTTGCATATGGAGAGAGCAAAGAATCCAAGATCGAAAGGCTCGAACAAAGGTACCTGAAAGAGAGATAAATGGTAGAAAAAACTGATCTCTGGGACATACAAGTCCATATACAAAATATCGCCATAAATATACACGCATATCCAACATATGTATAACTAATGAAACTATCATGGTCGATCAATATGAAAAAAGGTTCCATATAAAATCTAAAGAAGTCATGGCCACAAATGAACAAGGTGGATCCATGCTCAGCAATCGATCATAGCCACAAGAATACAAGGTGGATCTATGTCTTAGCAAGATGTCATATAAAATGTAACAAGGTCTTGTGCAACTTGGGCAATAGCAAAATGATGATGCTATTGTCGGCCCAAGGTCTTTAGTCAAAACCCCTAAAAAAAGGTACAAATCCTAACCATTCGAATAAAGGAGTTCAAGTCGAACATGGAGAAAATCGTTTGATTATCGGTAAATAATGAGAACCGTTAACAAACATGAGGGAAACCACCATTAATGAAAATGGTCCCCAAGGTACCTAGTACATTCTAAAAAGTGTGAATACAAGGACTTGAAGTCGAACACTTGAGGAATCCATCGAGTAGGAGACATTAAGGTATTCCCACTACCCAATAGTAAGGGAAATTGCCATTGATGACTGCAATCCCCAAGGTACTGTCATAAAACTCTAAATCTCATCCCCAGAGCAAGATGTGTTACAGTCGATAGGAAGAGATCCGTTGGAAGGAAGGAATTAAGGCACCCTTCATCATCCAACATGAGGTAAGTCAAAGACTAATTGGATTTGGAATTGGTACTGAATTTCATGACAAGGACTACCGAAAACATGATGTAATGAACTGATACCAGGGAATGGCTGACACAAAAGGTCAAGGAAACTACAAAATGGCTGCCAAAGGTTTAATCCTTGAACAGTGAGCATGACACAAAAAGTGACTTAGGCAGCTTTTGACACAAAAGGACCAACGACACAAATCTGCAATGTAGGAGACATTAACAGATTCCCCATATAATTGGAAAAGAAACCAACTGGAGTAAGAAACTCTGAATAGGGATAAGGTCAAAATACTAGGAGCCAACTGTTGATAGACTCAAAACTGGTGCTTTGTTCAAAGAAACAAGACTTTCTGCCATGATGTAAAAAACATGTGAATGAACTTCCCTTCCCCTCTTTCTTGTAAAGTTTTAACGAGTACAAGAAAGCAAACTCGGGACCATCTTCATTTTTGGCAAGCTCGAAGAAAAGACAAAAGAATCCTTGATAAAGCACTGATTCATGGATTTTACGAGCCCAAACTAGTACATGCTCGATGGTCTCTTCATAGTTTAGAGAGTCTAAAAAATCCAAAGAAGACTCCCGGGGGGAACTTTTTCATCCAATTTAGTCTCATGAGGTCGGAAAAGTATAAAACATAAAAAAGAAGAACTCTCTTAGCTTCCAAAGAAGTAAGGCACACCTTTTTTGTATTTAGTTAGGAAGGTTCGAAAAAGGTTAAATTACCACCTACCCAATGCTCCTTCAAAAGAAGCATATAGCCTGAGTTTTACAAGTGTGAAGGAAGGCAAGATCACTCGAAAAGACCCATTTGATTACGAGAAATGGGGCTTACAACAGTAAACTCGATGCTTTGTTCTTTAGGGTTTAGAGAGCATGACAAAGACATAAAGTACACTCAATATTTTTTTTATGTTTAGGTCCAGAGCATGGAAAAGAGAAAACTAAGATCATACCAGGGGTTCCTTTTCCGTAAGTTTAGTCCCTCAAGCACGAAAAAGTGATAAACCTATACCTGGGAATACTCTTATCAATTCCAAAGAAAAGAGAGTGTTCCTTTCTCATATTATTCCACATGGTCTGAGAAAGTGATAACCTACCATCAATGTGGATGCCCATTCACATATTATTTAACTAGCCTGAACGGACAAGCTTACTCGGTGGTCAAGTCTATTTTGAGGAGTCAGACCTGGGCCCAAAGAAACTCAATATATTTCTTGTGAAATTTTAATGATCCCAGAAGAGTCAACTCATGGCCTCCTTACTGTTTTTAACGAGCTCGAAGGAGAGCAGAAAGAATGCTCTAAATGCGAGGAGACGAGTGTCATATGCAGGAAAAACTGGCTCCAAGCACAAGGAACAAACCTATGCATAATGCAAGGAACATGAGGAAGGTAAAGAAACTTGGGGAATGTCTCCTCAAGGTAAAAGGTGTCAAGTTGCAAAGCCAAAATGATACAAGGCTAAGCAATGATGAGAACAAAAATGAGGGCTTATACAACGAGCTAAAAGCGTGGAAGCCGCCATCAGGCTCATAAGCATGATTAGGGCACATGCAAATGCATTTATAGCTTGAACAATAAGACAAGGCCAGTAAACATTTGTGAATCCAACTAAGAATCCTGTCTCCAAGAAACAACAACATCAGGATCATATTTAGAAGAAACGATCCGATGGGGGTCACTTTGGTAGAAACACATGTGACTTTGCTATCTTCTATAAAAGGTAAAGTCAAGGTAGAATCAACTAAAGAAGATTATATAACATCAAGGATCAAGGGTTTATAATCAGTAAGATCAACCTCAAAAGGAGAGAAAATTTCAACAAGGGAGATAAAGTCTATAAGAACAAACTCAGTATCAGAAGAGTTGAAAAATTCATATGAAAAATCAAACTCATCAGGATCACTGACTTGCTGTTCAAATGAAGAGTTAAGAGATTCAACAAGACCAACATAAGAAGAAAGTTCATGATTACTAGGAAAATCAGAACTGAACCAACATCCAAAAAGAAGGTCAGACTGTATCAAATACTCCAGGAAGATTTCATCCAAAGGAAGGAGATCATTTGAGATAGGATACATGTCTAAACTTTCAAATGGATTAACAGAGTGGAGAGAAGGCTCCATAGTCTATACAGGATGACTCACCTAGTCAACTGCTGGGAGAAAGTCCTGAGAAGGTAAGCATGAAAACAGAGGCTGCTTCTCAGTAGCAATTGAACGCAAATGACATGAGGCCACATAGCTCACCTGTGGCAAGGTAGTGTCTATAGAAACACTGGGAATCAATAAAGGAAAGACCTGGTCTCTATTTGGGTTAGGAGATGGATCAAGAAAATCCAACTGATTGATAGTGACAATTTCTTCACCATGAGTAAAGTACATCACATGAAAGAATGTTGACACAACAGCTTGCATGGCATAGACATAATCACATCCAAGGAGCATATTGAAGTCCAAGGGGTCTTCTATCACCATGAATTCAACCAAGACAATATTCCCACCCAAAGTAACAGGTGTTTGAGAAAGAATTCCCAAGGCTATACAAGTTCCTCTATCAAATGCTAGTAACTGACTAACAATCGACACAAGGCTGGGAGATCCCATGCCTCGCCAAGCACGAGTAGACAAGATACTAGCTGAGGCTCCTTCATCAACAATACAACGAGAAATCATGTATGGTTTGACTTCAACCTTTATCTGGAAAGGTGCATCAGAAGGAAGGCGAGGCTCAACTAGGCTATCCCAATCAAAGGAAGCAATCTGAGAGCTTAGTGGGGGTTGATCCGAAATGAGTTCAGTGCCCCATTGTTCAGTAAGTTCTGAACTAGAAATGAAGAAAATGTGACTAGCAGACACTTCACTCTCCAAAGGAAGAGTGGGATTGATCAACAATGAAATCGATTCAACCACTTCATGAAAGTCACTCTCCGAAGGGAGAGTGGGATTCACCATAGGTGACATTGGTTCAATCACATCAGGATCACTCTCTAAAAGAAGAGTGGGATCGACCAAAGATGAGATTGTTTCGACCACTTGATCAACCAAAGGTTGAGTAGATTGTTGAGAAACTATAGGTTGTTCAGGAGAAGGAAATTCTTGAGTCTTGGACCACACTCTTCGCACCTCTGCGATAGCAGGGCACTGGTGAGTAAGATGATCTCCCTCACATAGCTTACAAAGGAACTTAATTTTTCCCTTCAAATGACCAATTTTATCAACAATGTCAACATGACTAGTATTGGCTGACTGTTTTCTCTCAGCATGACCTGCAGAGGCTGATACTTTGCCCCTAGCATGACCACCAGAGGCTAGGTGACTGGGTCCAATCTGATTAAAAGAGGTTGGTTGTTGAAAAACTTTAGAATCTTAAAAAATGGGATGACCATGAAACCAAACTCTTCGAACCTCTGCAATAGAATGGCATTTATAAGTAAGGTGATGTCCCTTACAAAGCTTACAAGGAAAGTTGGGCTTGAGTTTTGAACGGGTAGTCTTTTCAACAGTGTCAACATGACTCACAGTGGCTGATGGATTATTTTTAGCATGAATGACAGAGGCTGAGAGACTACCCCCAAAATGACTTGAAGAAGCTAAGAGACTGGGTCCAACATGGCCTACAGAGGTTGGATGGACACCACCATCATGAACAACAGAGGCTAGGCTAGGATCAACATGATTTACAGCAATTGAGTGTGTGCCCCCAGCATGAAATTCAGAGGCTGGGTGGATTGATCCAACATGACTTACATAGGTTGGATGGGGAGGTTCAACTTGAACATCAGAGGTTGAACGGGTTCCCTCAGCATGAACTGCAAAGGCTGAGTGACTGGAGCCAACATGACCTGGAAAGGTTGGAAGGATCCCACCAACATGATCAACAGAAGCTGGATGGTGAAGATCAACTTGACTTGTAGAGGTTGAGTTCTTAGATCCAACATGACCTGCAGAGGTTGGATAGGTTCCCCTAGCATGAACTGTAGACGCTAGGTGGTGATGTTCAACTTGAATTGCATAGGTTGAGCAGGTGCCCCCTTTCTTATGTGGCTTCTTCCTATTCCTCCTTCTTTTACTTCTTTTATACTGTCGGTTACTAGCATTAGTACTTTCACCGCATGAGGTAGAAGGAGTAGGAGAATCAACTACAGGTGAAGGGAAAGCTGTATTTTGATTCCCTTAATATAAGGAGCGTACTTGAAAAGAATCAGGAGCATTCAAGATAGTTGGAGTGGAAAAAAACCACACCGGTAGCCCTAGGGTGAATCCAGGTAGATTCAAGGTGGCCATCAAGGGAACACCAACATTCCCCGTGAGAGGAATAGTACAAGGGGTTCCCAGCATGGGGATCTCTTGGTTGGTGTTCAAAGGGGTGTTAGCCATAGTTTCAAACTAGGAGACAAAGTCTGAGGTTGATAGGAAACCAAAATTACAAAGCACACACCTAAAGGCACACTAAGTACGGACAAACCACACAGCATTCACTAAAAATTCCTAAAGCCAAATAGAAAAACATGTATAAGGTACACTTGCCAAAATAAATCTAATAGAAAGTTACTTGGTGTCCCTATAGATGTTCTTAGGCACAAGCGGAGGAATCACCCACTACCCTCCCACACCTTCTACCAGGGTTACCTTCCAAGCCCATCCAAGGTCAACCAGAAATAGCCTTCTGGTGTACCTATGTATGAACCCTAGATGTCAAAGAGACTAAAGGCTACCTCAACTATATTGACAGTCTAGGGGGACAGTCACAAGCCTTGTTCATACTTATGAGAAGGGTAGCAAAGCCTGAAATCCTATCTAAGACAGAATCCCCAGATGCGCAAAAACCTTGGTCTACGCTTTGACAAGGAATCAGAGGGTTATCTCCTTAGTCCAAGCCTCCACGCGGCCTCGTGCTTAACTCTCATTTGAGAGGAGCTTCCCAGATACAATCAACATAGAAAAGGGTTTACCTAATGATTGTCCAACTACGTCTGAATTTAAACACTCGTGGGGAGTTTAAACTCCCTATCCCACAAGTCTAGCCTAAGCTAGTTGGTGTATGACCCTATAAAATAAAACTTACTAATAATTTTTAAATTATATTGTTTATTTTAAGGGTTGTTTTTAGTCAGAGGGTAAATGGTGTGAAACTTATGTGGTGTTTTGACTCAAAGTTGAAACAAAATGACTAAACAAAGAGAAGTGAAATGCAAAAGGCAAAAACTATTCTCTTTTTCTTTTTCAAATAGAAACTTGAAAGCCACAAAAGAACAAATTCTTTTTATTTATTTTTTCAAAAACAATTATATGCCATGCAATCTAGACTAAAAAACTAATTTACATGCATATAAAGCAAATATGTGTTTTTTTCTTTTTCTTTTATAAATTCAAAAGAAAAACTACCTACAAACTAAATGTAAGTAGATAACAAGAACAAAAGCAAAAGGAACTTTGCTATACAACCACCAAATAGACTCTAGAATGCCCTAAAGTCAATATAAACCCTACTTGGAAGGAAAGCTTGCATAAGAGACAAGTCAACTATTTTGGCATGGTGAAGTTAGCCAACAAAAGAAGAAGGAAACAAACACCAACAAGATTTTGAACTTAGACAAAGATCACTGACAAAGGCTGACTAGAAACATAAGCCAAAAATCATGCCAACCAAAGGAGGTGGGGGGATGAGCAAAGAATCAACCCTAATGCTATAAAAAGGCTTACCACATAGATAAAGAACAACAAAAAAGGATGACACTAACTCCCTAGAGTCATGCACTTACAGAGGACACCAAAATACCTACCAAACAGCCCACAATAGCAGAAAAACCCACAAAAATGAGGAAAAAAACACTATTTTAGGGGCACACGTGGGTTGTACTACTAACAGGTCGCGTGTCATATGTGGGATGATAGTACAGCAAGTCACATGTACAAGCACATGTAGGTTGTATTACTAACAAGTTGTGTATCGTACGTGGGTTGATAGTATAGAAAGTCGCATGTACCAAACCAGACACACGACTGTTCAGTCTGCAACTTGCGTATGGGTGGAAAAAATCCCCAAAAAGGTCAAAAAATTCCTTAGGAAAGCAGGGGAAATATGCTATCAGACTTATAAAGTGTTCCTAAGTGGAAAGAAGGACCTGAAACAATCCAAAAGACTGAAATAAATACAAAGAAACCCCAAACAAACAAGGCTCTCCCCAGTGGAGTTTCCAGTTTTGTTGTAAAGGAAGGTTTCCTATGGCCAGGGTTTAAGAGGCCATCAACGTACTGGGGTTGAAAGAGAGATGCAAGTGGTTCTGCAAGTATATACAAGCAAGATTCAGAGATAAGAAAGGTCCACACCTGATCAACTGAAGGCTGGTCCAAGCTTTCTCTAGCCCTTCTCCTACTCCTCTTGCTCCAAGAGACCAACAAAACGAATTATACCTTCCTCAAACCAATATGACCACATATAAAGAAATGATAATCAAAGCAATATGAGAAACTATTCTGATTAACATAAACATATGATCATAAATATAAATTCAATCACACATTGAACAATTATTTGGGAAGAGGAAGGACATCACATCTTTATTAATCTTGAAAACAAGTACAAATATACCTTCTCTCCAATTTTGGCACCTCACAAAACCTTGATCTGGTTCTGCTGCTTCTCTTCTCCAAGGAACTCAGCCTCCAAGCTCTACAACACAAGGGGATGATCACTAGGGAAAAGGTGTGGGAAAAGAGAGTCCCAATTCCTCCAGAATAATGATGCAAAGATTCAAGTCTCCTCTCATGGACCTCCCTACCTCTATTTATATGCTTAATGAAGAGTTAGGGTCGAAGACAAAGTAGTTACAACTGAAGGAGTCAGTTGCATAACTACCCAAACTACCATAATTTCAAAATACGTATTTTTTTGACATTTTTTGGAGGCATACGTGGGTTGCAAAGAAAACAGTCACATACATGACGAGGTATACATGGGTTTCAATGCACAAATTGGTGTATTTAAGGCGTACACGAGTATTATATATAGCAAGTCACGTACGTACGCGGTTTTCCTTAAGGAAACTCACGTACACATAAAAAAAAACTCATTTTGAGGGTATTTCTGGGCATTTTCAGACTTTGGTGTCTTCTGGAAAGTTTTAGCTAACGAAAATACCTTTCCAACAGTGTAGAGATGAGTTCAAATGGAGTTACAAAACTCCAGATATTGGTCCTCCAAAAATCATGGGAAAGTGGTCACATGCAGAGATGTGTCATTTTGGGCTATAACAATGGATCAAGCTACATACCATGTTTCTCCCACACCAGTCTACCCAAGTTAATTCCGTGCACAAATCCTATTCAGTTGTGAAAAATTCCTTCTTTATTACAGTATCTAGCTATGGAATCCAAATTTTATGGTCCCTAAAATGAAATTCAAAATATTGAAGGAATAATGAAGAAATGAATCCCTCTCTATCTTGGAAAATCCCTTTTATAGGCATGGATCCTATTTCCATACGTCCCCTCCACATGGAACCACTTTACCCCTCTTGAACCCTTTCTTAGGATAATTAAATGAATTTTAATCATGCATGGATCTTAATCATGGTTTAATGACCTGATTTAAATATATAAGGAGGAGGATATAATCTAAATCCCACAATCACTTCCCCAATTGTGGATTTATTATCCCCTGTCTCTTCTTCATCCTTCTTCCCATGCATCCATTTAGAGATTTGTTTATATTAATATAAAAATGTACATAATTACATTGTCTTGGTCATCCCGACCATTTGTTTCTGAATTTTATCCTTTTACATCAATATTTACAAATTTACATTATGGGTTCAAAATGGGGTATTACCTCCCCCCCCTTTAATTTATGTACTATCCTCATTGCATCATCAACGACATGTACATTTAAAAAAATTTGATCAAAAATTTAAAATAGTTGCAAGTATACATGCAACATTACATCCTCGAGATCACATGTTTCTTCTTTAGGATTGTACTGCGCCCATTGGAACTTTACCTATATGATGGCCATGTTCCTCAGCAACATAATATTTCAATCGAGGATACACAGTGGCTAGGGACAAAATATCTCTTTCTGGTTTCACATGGATCAAATTCAATTCAATTATGTGGTTAGGATCATGCACATATTTCTTCAATAAAGACATATGAAATACATTATTCATATGCAATAAAGTAGGCAATGCTAATGCATAATATAGAAATTCTATCATATCCAAAATTTCAAATGTCCCACAAAATTGGTGTCCAAGCTTTGTACAAATTCCTAACTTTAGAAAACTCTTCTTTGGTTTAAATTTCAAATACACATGATCCCTCACTTTAAATTATTTTATTGTTCTTTCCTTATATACATAATTCTTATGTCTTTCGTGTGCCACTTTGAAATTCTTCCCAAGTTTTACCACTTGTTCTTCCGTTTCTCTTAGTAGTTCTGGCCCAATTATTACCCTGTCAACTAGATTGTCCCAACTAATTGGAGTATTGCACCTTATTCCATACAAGACTTCAAATGGACTCATAATTAGAAAAGAATGTGTTAACACTCTATTTTTTAACAGATGATTTAAGAACTTGATGGGAGTTTGATGAAGGTCTCGTTCCCATGAACTTCATGTGAACTCTCCTTCAAGATATCAGAGGTGCAAAGCAACGAAGAAAGCGGAAGATGTGCTGCAGGCGTTGGGAAAAGGCTCAAGATCAAAGCAATGAGATTGATCAGAGGTGGATCAATGGCTCCCAACCATTTCATGTGAGCGGACACACTCGACCAAAGCCTTCTTTCCTGATTGTGAAATGTGTTAAAGGTCGGGAAGATTCTATGGTCGAGATAAGGTCTAAGTCAGATCTACAGTCTCAATTGATTTTGCAAGCCATACATGCACGGGTGAAAACCATGATTTCAAATCATGAAAGAGAGGTAGAGGTCATGAAGATCAACAGCCGTGATAAGAAAGGAAAGAAATATATGGCCATGGTTTATTTCGTAGAATGGACTAGCACGGATGAATGCCAAGGCTTCTCATTGCGAAAGATAATGGGGCCCACTTAGATCTATGATTGCATGAAGAATCAGTCATGATCAATGGTTGAAAACATGTCAAGATCCTGAAATTCCCGCAGTGCTTGAAGGAATGGAACGTGGATGGTGGAAATAAAAGATTCCTCAGATCAAATGGTTGAGAAGGCTCCCAAGGTATAGGTTTCACATCCAGTGCTGAGATGATAGAGGAGGAGACATTCATGCATGTAATCTGCATCCTTGCAGATTGTTTGATTTCTCCAACGCCATTCATAGCATGTGTAACAGTGGAATCATCCCTTTGACAGAGTCATGTCATGATAGGTGGCTTTTGTGTGAGTTGGCTTGCGGAAGTAAGAAAAGTAACCGGCAAATCCGCCACTCACACAAGGCAAAGCCAGCATGAAGCAGGAGACCATTCTGTTTCCTACTTCAAAAGAGAAAGGAAACGTGGGAGAATCCAAATCATGAACTTTGCAGCATGGATCTATGGTACCAGATAGTGTCCACAAATGCTTCCCACAGCATAGAGTGAGGTGCCATGATTGATGAAGCTAAATGACTAGATCCCCAGCAAGTAAAAGATCACTCTACTCACACCCTCACACATGTTGATACCAAGTACACTCAATGAAGGAGTGTGCCAAAATGATGACCAATCATAGCTAGAGTCAGTCTTGAGGCCTTATATATACTTCTAGAGCCATGGAAGTGAATTTACATATCTCCAGAACCTGGGTTTTACTTCTCCATGAATCTGCAAAGGCCCGAAGAGTTTGACAATGAAGATCTGGTATGAAAATCTTGTCCATCTGGGGGTGTTGATGGTTGGTGGGAAGCTTCCACACTCACCCATCACCTTGGTATTGCATGCCAAGAACTACACCAGCCATCGAGGTCCAGACGTGATACCTGCACCCCCAATGATGCAGGGCCTAGACACTTACTCCCCGTAAGTTTTTTTCCAGGAACCCCTGATAGCATCACACCCACCAAAGCCTCCGTAGAAGGGGTCAGTTGTTGAATGTTCCCTGTATAAGCATTTGTTCAGATGGGAGCGTCAGGGGTTTAAATCCCTAACAACCCTGTTTGTGAAGTCCACTTTCCAAGGGTGATGGGGCTGTTGTAGAGATGCTACATCCTATTTCCTGTGGGAGAGCTCACCTCACTGGAGGTGAGAAGTACAAGAATGACAAGCCACCCCATAGGTTTGTCTCAACCAGAAGCAATGCGGCACTTCTTCCATATCCCACAGATAACAGTGTTACCTGGCGAGGAAGGAGGTGGCAGATGTGATTGAACTGGGGAAATATGCAAACTACCTTACTAGTGCATGCCCATGTGGAAAGCTACATTTGAACATGATGGGAGCACATGTTTCGGACAAGGAAGGGGGAATCATACTCGCAATCCGTCGTAGAAACCAAGCACGTCGAACGGTTACTCAGGCCGAATGCGACCACTAATGCCATGATGTTTGTTGTTTCTTTTTGTAAAGCGTGGTGATATTTCCACTCACTGTGCTATTAATGCATGATAGTGACTTGTAACACTTTTCTATTTGGTAGTCTTAGCATTAGAATAGTATAAATACGCTCCCGATAGAGGGAGGAGAAGGAGTTAGTTGATTGGATTGGGAAACATTATAGGGATGAGGCTCTCCATTGTAAATAATTTTGATTCCTATGTTATGAATAAAATTGTAGAGAAAGAGTTGTATATCATAGTAGAGATTCATGTGTTGTTGCTTTTCCCAATATGTATCTTCTTTTACGTGCAATGTGTTTCCTATTTTCACTCCAGTCTATTAATTGCTTTTCATGTTTGCAACTTAGGGTATAGTAGTTAGGAATTCATACTTGTTATGCTCCAGTTGCTGTTCCAAACATTTATCAATTGTTCTTCTAAAGTTGCATGGAATTCATCTTGCTGGTGCTCCATGCAATGGACTGTTCTCTCTCTCGTCCTCCAACCACCCACTAAAAATCTCCTAATTGGGAGATCAACGGCTACCTTGCCTCTGTTTTCTTCCCTATTCCTTCCTTTTCTCTTGCAAGTGTTCATTACACAAATTCTCGACTCCATTTCCAATGGTTCCTACCCCGATAATCCCACCTTGCCATCTCACCCTTACACACTTTGCTCCATTCAAGGTCCTGTCCCCCTGATCATGCCTATTGAAAATCCTATGTGGAGTAGACTCTGGTGACACACGAGATTGAAAATATTATGTGGAGTAGACTTCGGTGACAAACGAGAGATCCCTCTCTAACTATGCAATGCCAGAGGTGCAGTCTAAAGTGGTTCTACTGTTACCCGGGAGTGGGCCTTCCGCAACCTTTGGGCTCAATCCCGATGCTAACAGAATGATATTAATTATTGTATGCACATTCTACCAAATATAGGTACTCTTCCAATTTTTACGGTTGGTCCATCAAATACATTCTTAACATGTCCTCAATAAATTGATTGAATCTCTCAGTATTCCAACTTGTTTGTGGATGTTACGTTGCGTTTAAAATTAGATTTGTTCAAAATCATTTACATAATCCCTTTTAAACATTTGAATTAAAATTTGGATCTCTGTCTGAAACTATTTCCTTCGGTATCTCATTTACCTAGCAATGTATTTCATATAAATTTATGCTATATTAGTTTTTCCTTATGAGTTGACTTGATTGGTATAAAGTGAGCATATTTGGTTAACTTATATACCACCACTTTGATGGAATCATGTTTCTGTCTTGTCCTAGGAAATTTAGTGATGAAGTCAATGGTCACCATACCACATTTGCATTTAGGTATTGGTAATGGTTGAATCAATCATGTTGGATGTCTATGCTCAACCTTTACTTTTGACATCCAAGGTACCTTTCTATACAATCAACAATGTCTTTCTTCATTCTTGGAAAACATTATTGACTTCTTACTGTTGCAATTGTTTTTTAGTATCTAGGGTTCCCTACCTAAGGTGAATTATGCATCTAATCTATTACTAATTTACTTAATTATTTTGAATTAGGAACATAATTAATGGTTTTGTATGTAAGAATTCCATTGTATTTCAACCTGTAACCTTCATATTTATGCTTTCTATTTTCCTGTTGTAATTTTTCTTACTTAAAGGTAATGTACATATGTTATGACATCTTCATGAACTCTAGTTTTTAAATATGATTTGTACATACTAATGCATGAAACATGCATAACATGAATTCCTCTACTATGTGCATAAAAAACCTTGTTCTCCTTTCCATTAAATTTTTGATATAAAAATTAAACTCACATAGAAATTCCAACCATTTGGTTTGTTAGAAATATTGAGAGGGGGAGGGTGAATCAAAATTTTCTCAATTTTACCATTTCAAAAATTAATTATAACATGTAAAAATTAACAATATACAATATCATTCAAAACCATATACAATGCAACAAATATTTTACATGAAAACCCAAGTGGGGAAAAAAATGGTTAAGTCATGCAGATATTACATTTTTTAGAAGCACCAACTTCTCGTGTTTTCCATCACTGATGGGATGGAGGCACCAACCTCCTGCAATAATGAACTCACAAATTTATAAGAAACTAATCTAAAGGAAGTACCAACTCCCTATGTTTTCGAGAACCAAATGGATGGAGGAACCAACCTACTGTGAGCACTGAATTGCATATTTCTTAGACATTGATTTGAAGGAAGTTCCATGTCCTTTTGTTTTCCAGCACCGACTAGATGGAGGCACCAACCTCCTGTGAGGACTAACTCACACTCCTCTCCCCATCCTTCCTCCCTATTGAATCTTATTGGTTTTGTCACACTTATGTAATATTGTTTACCAATCAATCTGTTTAATCAAATATTGTGACATTGCATGTTGTTTTACATCATCCTTTGTCTTCCTATGTCTTTTTTCTTTACTCTACTCAAGGTTCCATCTTCTTTTCTTGGAATTAAACTTCGCGCTTCCTTTTTCTTTGTATCATGGTACTTCAATCATGTGTCGTTTTTTTATTTTTTATGACAGAATTGTGACATTCCAACTATGAATTCGTGCCTCCTTTTTTAACGATACTACAACCATGCACCTATTTTATCTTCAAAACAACAACTTATTTCAAATGAAAATTTTCTTCTCCTATGTTCAAGCTACTGCGACCATGCACCACCTTTGTATGTATAACTACAAATTTGCTCCTCCTTTGTTCATAGTACTATGACCATGCACCTCTTTTGTCTTTAGAAATTCAACTTATTCCAACTACAACTGTGTTCCTCCTTTGTTCACAATACTGTAACCATCCACCCTTTTTGTCTTCACAACTACCACTTATTTCACTGTGCTGATATTTTCTCTAGATAAAATAGTTATTAATATTCCTAAATCCCCATACATTTATTATTACATCTTTTAGGTTTCCATTTCTCCCTTTTCATAGCTTCAACATCCTTCTCATTCCTTTTGGATGAGGAGGGTGCTTCACTTATTTATACATTCTCTAGATCAACAATATCATGCAATGGTCAAATTGAATTCTTTCAACTATTTTTCCTTTAATCCAACTTGTCTCATCATTTGTACTAGTTAAATTACATTGTTATATGGGTTATAGACCATTCATAGAGCCACAAGTCCCACTTCATATCCTTGATTTTTGTGGAAAAGTTCCCATGACTTGGTGGGACTTGCGCATGTATTCTCTTTGACAATCTTGTTCTATATACTTCTTCAAACTAGATTTAGATAGGAATATAGCCATACATTCCAATACTATTTGACATCAATGGAAACATTGGATCCAACAAAATCCCCCTTTCAATTTGATGCTAACACAAAGTAAAACTGAGCTCTCTTGAGTGTAAGTGATGATCAAATTTCATGTTCTTCTCTCCCTTACTTGCAACCCTGATTTTACTATGAATCTCCCCCTTTGGCATCAATGGAAAGGGTATTATCATTCTAATCATGCTAATCCCCCTATGAGTGCGCATTCTCCCTTGTTCTTCAATACTGGGATGGAAAAGGTATCACCCATAGCTTTTGTTTGAGACTTTTAAATACCTCTATGGGAAGTGGTTTAGTAAAAATATCCACAACTTGTTCTTTTTTGGGTACACATTCCAATTTTACAGTTTGATCTTCAACATGTTCCCTTATATAGTGCTATTTGAAAGGAATGTGTTTTTCTTTTTAACACATAATAGGATTTTTGGATATGCTCATTGCACTGCTATTGCTTCATAATATTGATATTGATTTGTCAGACTTGACTTGGAATTCATGTAAAATTTCTTCATCTATGAAATTTGTGTCGAACATGAAACAACAACAATATATTTATCTTCAGGTGTGCACAACATGGAAATAGAGTATTTCTTATTGCTTACCCACAGAACCAAATACTTTCCCAAAAATAATGCACATCCACTAGTACTTTTTTTGTCATCGACATATCCTTCCCAATCTACATCAGAGTATGTTGTTAGAGTAAAAACTCTAATTTTGGGATACCACAAGAAAAATTACAAGGTTCCTTTTAAATATGAAAATATTATATTTACGTCCTGAATATGATTTTCTTTTGGCTCATATTGAAATCCAGCCACTAAACTATCTGGTTACATGATTTCTATCCTAGTCATGGTTACATATAAAAAAAACTACCTATCATAGATCTATACAATTTTTTATTTACTTTTGAAGATTTTGTTGAGAATGGTTGTCATTGATGAAAAAACATTAACGAACATGAGTGATAAGGATTGATGATATGATCATGAGGACATGCAATTTTGGGCATTGGAACACCTAGTAGTCCAAATGACCCATTATTTGGTCATTTTTGTATGATGTGGCTCATAGATTTATGGACGACCTTGACATGCATATTGGATATTGATGTTGCCTGATGATGCTTCTTGTATGAATATGTGGATCTTGAATACATGGATATTTCTTAAGTACCCACCTATAATGTGGTTTGAATCCCATAAGCTTTTCATCTTGACGATGATGTCCTTACACTCTTACATGTATGTAACTTTGATGTGAAAAATCTCTTGGAGAAATGCAAGTGAATGTTTGGGTCTCAGAACCCACACACATCATGGCATCTTGGATCTTGGACCCCTTGCATATGGTGGCTTGATATGCAATATATTAATCTTGTTAAAGAATTCATGAAGATCATGAATATGGTGTATTTTAATAAATTCTTGTAATTCTTGTTACCACTATAATGATATTGATGCCCTTGTGGTTTGGGGCTTGGCACCCACATTGATGATGCTCTTGCATATGGTAACATAGACCTTGAAGACTTGAAGACTTCTTTCTTATTGATGAATATTGTTGAATCCCTTATACTTGCATGGAAATAATGGCTCCCTTGCATATGGAGGTTTAGAACCCATACATATGGTGATGATGATAACCTTGAAGAAGCCCTCACGATCATATCACTTTGAATATGGAGCACTATAGCATGATGGCTTGACAACCCTTGAACATGGTATATGAACCTAACATGAAACCATTGATGTTGAAGTATTTAAACATGATTATGTAGAGTCACACAAAAGGAATGAGGAAGCCTTAAGTTTCCAACGTGGCTCTTTACAAGACTTTGTTGAGTACGGATAAGTAATGAACCTTCTATCTCAGCCTTGAAGTGAATGTGTATTGGAAAGGATGTCCAAGTAACACACAAACATTTAAAAAAAAATAACATCCCTAAAATGATAATTTGCAAGGTCGACTCCATTTAATAAATAAAATATATGTAAAAAGACATACACAATTTGCAGGTCAGATAAAAAATATATGATGGAAAATGTGTATAAATAGGAAGATGACGCCGTCATTTGAGACATGGAAAATGTGAATACTTAGCTATGAATTTCGGGTGGATAAAGGACGACTGAGGAATCCGCAGTAACAAAAGTAAAAGTCTAATATAACTATGAGGCTCAGATGAGTGGTAGCAACAACCAAAGTTTAACTTGATTTTATCTATGACTTCGGGTATACTAAATATAGAAGATGCTACAACCACAAGAGTATATTTCAACTATTAAGAGCCTAATATATTATGGCATCTGGGTTACAACAGTGAAGTGTTAATATTTTCATCTTTAAATTTGGGTGACTATTTAAGTGTAGCAGCTTGCAGGAGACAGGAAGTTTTTTTTAAGATTGGTTTTTTGGGGATCATCATTGAGGCATTCATAGTAATCATTATCAACTCTAATTTTTTGGCATCATCAAGAGAGAATCATATCTGCAGGTTCAAATATTAACATAAATATTGACATCCAAAAAACAATCTCAGATGAAGACGTATGAGGTTTTTTGAATACTACAAAATGAATTCATGTTGACACGTGAGATCATAGTTACAATATTGGAGATCCTTGTTAAAATATTAACGGAAAACCTCCTGGCATATATTGATGGCATATTGACTTGACGCAACAGTCTGACTCAACAATGATCTGCATTTGTGACAATCCTTGAAGAAATGAATAAGTGACATGACATGTTAAAGTTACTTATGACAGGCCTTTACAATGACATTTATATTGATGAATTGGTATGAGGCTTGAACATCCATTACAGACTCAAGAATACCATTTAGAGGTTGATGAGAAGAGGTATATGATAGTGGCAGTTGAAAATATTTAACATTGGTTTGGACATTGACCTTTGTGTTGTGAATACTTCTTGTTAATTGGTTGAGCAGTTGTGAATAGATATTTGATTACTTGTATTTCAATGACAAAGATAAATTAAAGATGACATGACAATGATAAGTATGTGAAGGAAATCCGGGTCTTGCACCACTTGTTAAGTTGAGCTAAGAAAACCAGGTTGGGCCTTGGAATAGGAGTTGGTGCTCTTCAGTCAGATGGTGGTGATGTAATCCCAAAGATTGAAGTCTTATATTGAACTTCATATCAAATTATAAATAAGATTTTCTATACTTATCTAGTGATCTATCTCTTATTGTGATATATGTTGATGACATGCATATGTAGATATATGTGTTGATTATTTGATGAATGATAACGTACTCAGTAGTGTTATGTAAATGATGAACTCTACTTATGCTTTGATAAGTGAAAATTTCTAGAAGTGCTTGCACACTGATTCATCCCCCCTCTCAATGTGACATTGTGTCCAACAATTAGTATAAGATCCAGGACTTCACTACAAGCCTTTCCATATTGAAGGAGATCTGTGGACACACAATGGAGGAAAATGAAGAATCCTGCGGTGATGAGGTTCTAGTATTTGATATGACAAATTAATTTGGATGGAGAGGCAAAATGAAAGATTATGTAAAAAATTTTGATGTCTCGGAGATTGTGATCAATCCACCCATTATGTCCAACAAGAAGACCAATACAGCTGCACAAAAGGATGCCAAGAAGGAAAATACCATTTCCTTGAAATTTCTTATGGATGGAATATCAAGCTCCATCAAAGAGAGTGTAGGAGAATACACTTCAGCCAAATACCTATGGTTTAAGCTCGAAAGTGAGTAACAAAGAGGAAACCAAGACACAAAGATGGAAACAAGAGGCAAGCCCACTAAAGATGTGGAGTAAGAATAAAAAGGAAGTGCTAGCTTCAAACATCAATGAAGGTAAGGATAATTCTGATTGCAATAACTCTGATTGTGATGACTTTGAAAATGATCTTGAAGATGCTAAGAAATTTTTCCTAGTGCGCATTTTGATGGACATTGATCTCAAATACAATTTGAGTCTTAAAAGTAATATTTTGGGGTCCTTTGAAAAGTACCATGAGAAGTATATGGATCTTCTCATGAAACTTAATCACAAGAATATAAGTTTACAAGTTGATTTGGAAGACAAAAAAGATGAAGTTGAAAGACAAAAGACTGAATTGATCAGTCAAAAAAAATAACAAGAAGAGTCTAGGGAAGATTCAAAAGAAATTAAAGAAATAAGGAAGGAACATGTTGATATGAAGACTTAGCTGGAAGAATCCAAGAGGATAGAGGAAGTATTGAAGGACAAATTAGATGAGAAGGAGGCTCAATTTCAAAATATTGAGATGGAAGTAGTTGGTCTCAGAAAGACAAGTGAAAAGTCTAATGCATGTGTGAAGTTCAGGAACAACTCAATCATCTTGGACGAGATCTTGGACTATCAAAGATCACCTTTTGATAAATCTGGCCTTGGCTACAACTCAGAAAAAGAAAAGGTAGTAGCAAACACATGGACACCTAGAAATTATGAGGCGATCCCCTCATTCTCCAAAAGTGAAAGAAATGATCCTCCTCATGTACCTGCACAAAATAAAGAAGACCTCAAAATATTATAAAGACATAAAGGAGCTAATACTACTCAAAGCAATTTCATAAAAGAGACATCCTCTAGGTGGAATCAGGCATCCAGGTATGAAAATTGTTTTAATGGATATTGGTACTCATCTAATGATTTTGGTCATAGGGAATTGGATTGCATATATCATGCAAGAAGTGTTGGGCCTCCCAAAAATATGATTAGGTGTTGGACATGTAACCATGTTGGTCATATTTCCTGCAAATTTCCACATAATGAGACTCTTACAATTGTTATGGCTTAGGTCACAAATCTCAAGACTGTGGAAGTGCAAGAAGACAACCTATGATGCGTGCCTCATACACATTAGAAAGGAAATCCTGTGAACCATGGAAGAATAATAATGAAGGAAAAATTGAAGCCCAAAATGCATGTTCTCAAATTCAAGGACACTCTCAGGTATGGGTGAAAAATAATGTTTTGTTGAATATGAATGGATTTGATCAGAGGAAAGAAGAAGGTTTCCATATGGAAATCCAAACTTGAGGTCTTTTAAAGACCTTAACAAACCTTGAGTTGATGGAGTTTGGAGGATGGAGTCAAGAGTAAATGATGGTAGCTCCAAGAAATGAAATAGGTCTAAGGATCATAGTTATGGTTGGCATGTTGATGGAGGAAGCAAGAGTAATCAGGACTAATCTCATGAAATTTCTCTAAAGAAAATGAAGTGAAGCAACATAGTGATATTTGGAGAATTATCCTTGATACATGCTTACCTTTTTATGAATATGATGGCTGATGCATTCTTATAGAATCCATAAATGGTTCTGATGACTCTCTCTAGCCTTGGATATGATTGATAGGGACGTCTTCAAGAAACACTTGTTGTTGGTACCTGATCATATGACTTATATCGAGCTGGTTATTGAGATTTTTATTGTATTAATGAAGACATAAATTAAATCTCTTAAGAAGAGTAGCTAGCATCATATCGAATACAGTAATGAATAGAACGACAAGATATCAGGGGGATATTAGTAAATGAATAATTCTACATGGAAGGGGGAGCATACATCTCAGATTGATCTCAAGAAGTTTTCAAAAGCATAAATTTTTTGGGAAGAGTGAAGCTTTTAATTGACTCTTTGTCATTAATGTAAAATGGGGAGAGTATTTGAATAGGTGTTTCCATCAATGACAAAGGTGTATTTTTTTTAGCATGGTTTTCATTGATGACAAACCATTAATGACAAAGGAGTGATAATTGTTAATGACATGGTAAGGAGGACATGGCGGTTTGGGCATTGGAACACCAGGTAGTCCAAATGACCCATTCTATGGTCATTTTGTATGATGTGGCTCATAGTTGTATGGATGAATTTGACATGCCTCTTGGATATTGATGTGGCCTGATGATGCTTCTTATATGAATATGTGGATATTGAAGACATGAAAAATACTTGAAGACCCACCTAAATTGTAGTTTGAATCCCACAATATTTCCACCTTGACGATGATGCCCTTACACTCTTACTTGTATGTAACTTTGATGTGAAAATACTCTTGGAGAAATGCAAGTGAAGGTTTGGGTATTGGAACCCACACACATCGTGGTATTATGGATGTTGAACCATTGCATATGGTGGCTTGATATGAAATCTCTTAGTCTTATTAAAGAACTCATGAAGATCATGAATATGGTGTCTTTGAATAAATTCTTGGAATTTTTGTTGCAACTATGATGATCTTGATGCCCTTGTGGTTTGGGGATTGGAACCCACATTGATGATGCTCTTGCATATGGTAACATAGACCTTG
This sequence comes from Pseudotsuga menziesii, assembly GCA_001517045.1. Lineage (NCBI taxonomy): Eukaryota > Viridiplantae > Streptophyta > Pinopsida > Pinales > Pinaceae > Pseudotsuga > Pseudotsuga menziesii. Next base: position 587,430 of record LPNX011073164.1, on the reverse strand, counting down.
AAGACTTGGAGACTTATTTCTTATTGATGAAGACTGTTGAAGCCCTTATACTTGCATGGAAATAATGGTTCCCTTGCATATGGAGGTTTAGAACCCATACATATGGTGATGATGATAACCATGAAGAAGCCCGCACACTCATATCACCTTAAGCATGGAGCACTTTTGCATGATGGTTTGACAACCCTTGAACATGGTATATGAACCTTACATGAAACCCTTGATGGTGAAGTATTTAAACATGATGATGTAGAGTCTCACAAAAGGAATGAGGAAGCCCTAAGTTCCCAATGTGGATCTTTATGAGCTTTGTTGAGTAAGGTTAAGTAAGAAACCTTATAGCTCATCTTTGAAGTGAATGTGGATTTGAAAGGATGTCCAAGTCACACAAAAACAATTTTAAAAAAATAGTCCTAAAATTATCATTTGCAAGGCTGGTTCCATTTAAAAAATTAAAAAGATATAAAAAGATATACACAATTTGCACTTCGGCTCAAAAAAAAATATGATGGAAAATGTGTATAAATAGGAGGCCTACACCCTCATTTGAGAAATGGAAAATGTGAATAATCATCTCTAAATTTTGGGTGGATAAAGGACCACTGAGGTAGCTGCAGTAAACAAAGTATAAGTTTGATATATCTCTGATTTCGGACCAATATGAGGCTCGGATGAGTTGTAGTAGCATCCAAAGTTTAAGTTAAGTTTCTCTTTGATTTTAGGTATACTAAAGGTGGTAGCTTCTACAACTAGAGGAGTATATTTCAACTGCTAAGAACATAATCTATTAGGGAATTTGAGTTACAACACTAAATTGTGAATATTTTCATCTCTAAATTTGGGTGACTATTTAAGTGTAGCAACTCACAAGAGGTGGGAAGTTTTTTTTAAGACTGATTTTTGGGCATCATCACTGAGGCAGCCACAGTAATGATTACCAGCTCTAATTTTTAGGCATCATCAAGAGAACAACAAATCTGTAGGTTGAAATATTAACATAAATATTGACTTTCAAAGATTAATATCAAATGAAGACATATGAGGTTGTATGAATACTACAAAATGTATTCATATTGACACTTGAGTTCATAGTTATGACATTGGAGATCCTTGTTAAATATTAACCGAAAACCTCCTCGCATAGATTGATGGAATATTGACTTGACACAACAGTTTGAATCAAAAATTATTTTCAATTGTGACAATCCTTGAAGCAATAAATAAGTGACAAGACATGTTGAATTTACTTATGATAGACCTTGGAAATGACATTTAGATTGATGGCTTGGTATGAGTCTTGAGCATCCATGATAGGATGGAGAAGACCATTTAGAGGTTGATGAGAATAGGTATATGGTAGTGGAAGTTGGAAACAATTGACAATGGTTTGGACATTGACCTATGTGTTGTGAAGATTTCTTATTGATGGGCTAAGAAGTTGTGAATAGATCTTTGATAACTTCTATGATAGTGACAAATATAGATTAAATATGACAATACAATGATCAGTATGTGAAGTAAAGTTGGGTCTTACACTTCTTCTTAGTTGTAGATAAGAAAACCAGTTTGGTCCTTGGAATATGAGTACTTGGTGCTCTTTAGTCAGTTGGTGCTGATGTAATCATGAAGATTGAATTTTTCCATTAAACTTCATATCGAATTATAAATAAATTTTTCTATACTTATCTGGTGATGTGTCTCTTGTTTGGATATATGTTGATGACATGCCTAGGTAGATATATGTGTTGATTAGTTTATGAACGGTAATGTACTCAGTAGTTTTATGTAAATTATTAACTCTTCTTATGATTTGATAAGTGAAAATTTCTAGAAGTGCGTGCACACTAATTCACCCCCCTCTTAGTGTGGCATTGTATCCATCATATTCATCATTCTTGCTTAGTTTGGATCCTATGACCATTGGATTGATTACTATCTTGGATTCCTCCATTTGAAACATTTTGAGCATATCTTGAACATAATTGGATTGAGATATAAATATGCCTTTGTCTGAATATGTAATTTGCAATCATAAGAAGAATGGTAATTCTCCTAACATTGACATTTCAAACTCATTTTGCATTCTTTAACTGAATATTTAGCTTGTGTTATCAGTGGTGGTCCCAAATATAATGTTTTCAACATATACTACTATGATGATCATTCATATAAATGTTTTTGTTTGGAGCTCCTCTTCTGAATCCTTGTTGTCACATATATTGGTCCATTCTTGCATTTTAATATAAATGTTGTTGTTTGGAGCTCCTCTTCCGAATCCTTATTGTCACAGATATTAGTCAAATCTCGCATATCAAGATCTTGATTCCTGCTTCAGCCCATATAATTCATTTTTATGTTTGCATACATAGTCCTTATTTTATAAGACTTGGAATCCTTCTAGATGCTCAATATGTTGAATCTTTGTGTTGTCATTTATGTCAAAGAATAAAACAACAAGTTTTATTTCAAAGAATAAACAAACAACATTGATATGATACAAACAAGATGGGATTGATGTCAAACAAATGAGATTGGTGAATTGAAGCTAGAAATATATAAAAGTGTATGCAAGTCTTAGAAGAATGCAAATCCATCAGAAACTGGCTTTCTATATATGCAAATCCAGTTTGAAGAAGATATATAGAAGAAGTGTGGAAGGTCAATAAGTGTGCAAATCCCAGTAAGACAATGTACTTGAGTGCACAAATACCACCAAGTCAATGGAATTAAGTGCACAAATCCCACTAAACTGAATTCTCAAAGGATGCACACCAACACCATATGAAATAAGGTGGTTAGTTTGACCAAGAAGTAAGAGAGTTAGGGAATCACCAAGTAAAAGGAATCCCAACTTGTGGACACATCTCTTGAATAAGAAAGAGTGTAAATAAGCAAGAGATGAAAGTATTGAAGTAAGCATGGATATGAAATAGAGAAGATATTCTAATTTGGAAAGATTCTAATTTTGGGGTATCAATGGGTTGTTGATCCAGAAGAATTTTATACAATAGATGAGCCATATTGCGTAAAATCAATGAAGATGAACAACAGGTTGTGCACAAAGTACAAGTATTCCATGTATCATGATGTGCGAAGAGAATACAAAGTGAAAGACAAAAATCATAGAAGTGCTAAAGAAAAATATGCAAATCATAGATTGTAGAAGTGACCAAGTCTTGTAGAGTGTAAAAGATGTAGATATCAAAACATTGCAAATCATAGAAGTATTGAAGTGTTGATAATGCAGTAGACGTTGTCACAAATTGTTGACCATTGAGACGTAGATTCCAGAAGGAAAAGATGTAGATCGATGAATACATTGATCAAATATGATGTGGATCAGAATAGATGCAAATAACATATAAGACAGACACATATATCAGTTCTTGATACACACATATTCATTTCAGGGAGGTGGAATGGGTTAAGGAAAGGGAGTTGTAGCTTCCTTTTGGTTGGTGCTGTAAAATACAATAGGGAGGCAGTTCTTCCTTCTAGTTGGTTCTAGAGAATACAATCGGGAGTTTGTTCTTCCATTCAGTTGGTGTTTAAGAACATAAAGAGGATATTGTAGTCTTCAATCAGATTGGTGACTAAAAAATGTGAGTTGGAGCTTGCATAAATAGCACTGATATCCACTCAGGTTGATTCATAATGTCAACAAGTCAGTTCTTGCATAATAAATAGAATTCCTTAAAGGNTATATATATATAATAGAATTTGTGTACGATTGTGTTCATTACTGTTTTTGGCAGAGAAATTTTTTTAAAGTATAATTTGTTAAGTGAACATCATGTAATATGTGCTTTATACTGATTAATCCCCTCTCTCAGTTTAAATAAGAATTCCAACAATTGGTATCAGAGAGGGTGTCTTCATTAATAATTTAACCACCAAAAGATAAGTATTTGTGCAAAAATGGACAAGCAGGAAGGAATGGACACCAACGAAGCACCACGATTTGATGGTTCAAATTATACCTTATGGGGAATAAGGATAGAGGTATATTTGCAATCACTCAGAGCCAACATTTGGTAGTTGGTTGAAAATGGATACAACACTCCTAAGACAAATCCACTTGAAACAACATACATAAGAATGTATGAATATAATGCAAGGTGAGAAATGCAATATTGTGTGGTTTGGTAGATGCTAAATTTACCAAGGTCATGTAATGCACTGTAGACAAGGATATTTGGGATAAGCTAAAAAGAATCTATGAGGGAGATGAAAAATTCAAAAAGGATAAGTTACAAACCTTTAAGCATAGTTTGAAACACTCCAAATGAAAGAAGAAGAATATGTTGCAATTTAATTTCATCAATTTGATGAGATTGTAAATTCCAATAGAGGACTTGGAGAAGCCATCGATGAAGAATCAATTGTGAAAAAAATATTGAGAACCTTTCCACCTAGATTTAATTCAAAAGTATCAGTCCTAGAAGATAGATATAATCTATACAAGGTAACAAAGGATGAATTGCATGGGATTCTCACTCCTTATGAAATGAGGATTGAAAAGGCGAATCCCTCTAAAAAAGAAGTTGCCTTCAAATCCACAAATAAACTAGAATACAACAAGCATGAACACAAGAATATATCTGATGTATCAGAGGAAGAAGAAGTGCATTTTGTGAGAAATATAAAGAGGGGAAGTGGAAAATATAAAGGTATATTTCCATTCAAGTGCTTCAAATGTGGTAGAATGCGTCTTTTTTCCTCCTAGTGTCCTTTTAAAGAAATCAGAGATAGTGAGAGTGATGAAGAGCTTAATCATCAAGAGCAAAGGAATGCATGTCAACAAAGTAGAGTTGAGGGGGAAAATAAGTTTTGTAAGTGAAGGAAGATTCTATATTCCAAGCAAGACAACAACTTATCCGAACAAGATGACAGTCATGATATTCTAAGAGAATTTTTTTTATGGAATTTATTCAGGATGAAGACTAAAAAGATGAAGACAATTGCTTCTATGTTATCAAGGAAAGATAATCATATAAAAGGACACACAAAAGCTAATCAGAAACATTAATAAATCATTCTTACAATGGAATTTATAAGTCACCTTGAAAATATGAAGTAGAAGAGGGATCAAGTAGTGTAGAAGAGATATCCAAATATGAAGATGAGGAAAGTGTAGAGTTTGACTAGGAAGGAGAGATAATTAGTTCTTTGGAAGACTTAAAGAAGTCAAGAAGAAAGAACAAAGCATTAAAGGAACAGTTGGAAAAATCATAAGAACAAACCAAGGAGACCAAGGTCACTTAAAAAACATTGGAAAAATAGATGAATGAGAAGGAAATAGGGCTTTAAAGACAACTACATTATGCACTAAATGAGGCCAAAAGACTTGCAGAAAATAGTCTTCTGCTAGAAGAGTCTTTGAAAGAAAAAGAAAAAAGGAGAAATGTGTTGCTGATAGAACAACTTGCAGAAAAGGAAACAAATATTTCACAATTGAAAAGTGAAGTGGCTGATGCAAAAAGACAAAACACATTCTTTGTATTAAATTGAGCACATAGATCTGTGGAAAGACACACAACTCACATGATAGATAACACAATTTACTCAGTTATTGAAGAATGAAATAGTGCAAAAATGGCTTGCAGCTGTGAATGATTTTCATTAATAAAAGAGTAATTAGATAATAATTACAATGAAGTACAATGGCTTTAATAGCCACAAGCAATTCGAATCCACATGAGGAAATTCGAATTGATTAGACTCTACTTGACTGTAGGTAGCTAAGACCTTGTCTAAATCACTATTGGAGGACTCAATAGTTAACTGACCTTGCCTAAACCATAACCGGAGTTCATCAGAGTTCTAAAACACAAGTCAAGTGTTACATTCAGTGTTGACTAAGGCTAACTTATTGTGGTAGGTGAGAAATGCACCCCTCCTGAGTGCAGTCAAGTAAAACTAGTGCTAACTGAATGTAGAGGACTAGAACTGAATGTAACTGACTCCTAACTTAGCTTAACTAGTCATCGACTAAACTGGACTGACGTTGGTGTTCTTCAGCACTCCCAGTGGCTCCTAAATTGTAGGGATTGGTCTAGGAGGCTCCTAAACTAATGCAATCAAGTGCAATCAGTGGCAATAGGCCTCAATTAGTGTTCCTCACACTTTAGTAACTGAAACATGTGCCCCAATTAGGCCAAGTGGACCCAGTGGTGCTAGTGACTAAAAATAGACTGGATGGACTCCCGATTTAGACATGACTCCCGATTTAGAAATATGACCAAATTTGACAAGGGAGGATTAATAATCCTAACACTTTGAAAGTCAAAGACAAAACGAACATGAAATATTAGATTGCATAAATCTAAGAAGGGTTGAAATGTGTCTTGACATAAAAAACTTAAGAAAAATTCAACAACACAACAATATTGGATGAAATATTAAGAAATCAGAGGTCTCTAGAAGATAAGACATGTCCTGGTTATGAAGGAACAAGCGAGAAAATATGCACCAACAATTAAGGGTTTATTCCAAAACAACAAAATACATTTTAGAAGAAGTCTAATATACCTTCATAATAAGTTGGTTTCGGGTATGAACATTATTTCACTTCTAAAAAATAAATATTGTACAATGAATTGCTTCAGATGTAATTATAATGGCAATATAGCGAATTACTATCACACTGTAAGATTTTATGTGTGCGATGTTTTTTGAGACAATGATGAATATTTTTGAAAGGAAGTGTGACAACCAAAAGGAATTGTTTCATATAACAGTGACAAAAAAATATGGAGAGAAAAAGAAAGTAGTCCTATATAGTATCAAATACATTTTGCACACATCAAATAATGGGTCAAGAAATATCCTCAAGTGATTATAGTTTAAGCAACAAGTGATTGTTTTCCATCTTTCTAACCAATAAAATGTTAGGTAAGATCATTGAATTCAACATGTTATTCATTAGGAATTCAAGGAATGTGTTACTATATATTGCAGTCAGAAAAAATTTGATTAAAGCCATATAGATGTAAAGTTGAAAAGAATTTGCACAATTATTCATAAAGAAAAGTAATACTACCATAGTAAAATGTCTATGAAAATATGTTTTCCACACAAATAAATACTACATGTGATTCTTCAAAGAAGGGTAAAAATAAGTATTGTTGATGACAAACATAAGTTCCATTGTAGAAACAACATTCTCATGTAACCGAAGTTAGTATTATATTCAAAAGTTGACATTACAGGAAGAAGAAATTACATAAGATCTATGTCGTAGAAATCAGAGTTGAAGTATTAAGAAACATTCTAAGTCCTAACAACGACTGAAGTGCATTACAATGATGGAATTTATATAGAAAATGATTGAGAATTACAAAATCAACTTACATTTGAAGCTCGAGGTCCAAATCTACGACATGACTATTTGATTGATGAGATAACTGAAGTTCAAGATCTATTGGGGTCTACTCAAAAAATTCAAAATCTTAGAGAAGTGGATAAAATTACAAAGTTGAATAAGATGTGTTTATGCTACAATGCTCCATATGAATCCAATTTAGCAAGTCAAAAGTTTTCTTTTGTTAGTTCTCCATGCATTCGATTCTCTTCTTCATAATTAACAATTCCTTTGAATTACTCTAGATAACATGATATTGCGAGTACCATTACATGAAATTGGATTCCTTCATTTGGTATTACCAAATTCCCATGTATATTTTCAATATAGAAAACTCATCCTGTTGCGACTGAACTAGAGTATGAATATTGTTGATCGAATTGTTAAATATTTGAAGTAAGAAGACACAATGGATGAGTATAGAACACTCAAAAGTAATGACACTTAGAAAAATCTTGACGAGGAATGAATTAGGATAAAGAATGAGGCCATCCACAACTCATATATAGAATTGGAAAATGTTTCCCTGAGCATGCAAAAATAAATTGAAGAGATGTTGAGGTCAATTTCATTCATGCTCGAATACTTCAAATATTGTGAATGGATGTAGAATTGAATAACATTAATTGTTGAATTGATGAAGAGTTTATGTCAAATTAAGTGAAAATGTTGCGAATACATGGGTCATAAATGAAATATCGTAATTCGAGAAATAACATTACATCGAATATGTCAAAACCATATCGAATGAAAAATGGAAATATGTGTGACCATAGGTGAATTTAGTGACATTTATCAAGTAAGATTTCCTACCGTGAAAAATCACATGGCAATTTGTATGAATTTGCATTAATTAAATCATGGTCAACAAGCAACAAAATAAATTATTTGAAGTTGGTAAATGACGCAGAAATGAACATCTACAACATATCTAGTACAGTAGAAGTAAGAGGAAGATGAGTTGAGAAGAATTAAGAATGGATAATGAAGAACAAAGGATTGAAACTAAATGCTAGTAATGAATGATCTTCCTGAAATGAAAAATGAAGAATTAATGGCATGAACATAGGGTGACTATTTTGCACACAGAAGAAGAGCTCACATTTAGGGGAAACTTGGTTTCACTTGGTGTTGAAATTAATTTCAAAGGGGGAGACTGTTGAACCTTTGTGCTATCATTGATGTAAAAGAATAAACCAACATGCTTGATGTCAAATAATAGACAAACAAGATTTATATGAAAACCAAGATGGGATTGATGTCAAACAAATGAGATGGATGACTTGAATCTAGAAATATATAAAAGTGTATGCAATTCTTAATAGCACATAAATCCATCGAATATTGGCTCTTTATATACACAAATTTAGTTTCAATAAGTATATAAAGAAGACGAGTGGAAGGTCAGGAAGTGCAAAAATCCCACCAAGACATGGGACTCGAGTGCGCAGATACCACCAAGTCAATGGAATTAAGTGCACAAAATACCACAATATTGAATTATCACAGGATGCACACCGACATAAGATGAAATAAGGTAGTTAGTTTGACCAATTAAGTAAGAGAGTTGGGGAATCACCGGGTATAAGGAATCCCAACTTGTACACACATATCTCGAACAAGAAAGAACTTAAATAAATAATAGATGGAAATATTTTAGTAATCTTGAAGATGAAATAGAGAAGATATTATGAATCATATTATCATTGTATATTTTTGTACCCCCATTAGATATGTGTTTCCCTCCTTTTGGGATGTCATTTTTGTGTATGGGCCTTGAGCTACAACCTCCATTGTAAGTCGGGGAAATAGTATGAAGTATAATATAATGTAATGTACTTTTAGAGTCTCTTTAGGAGAATCCAACCCTGTTAGGGTTAGAATTCATCCCAGTCAAGATGGGAGGTCAGTCATTTTGAATGGTATAAATAAAGAGGCTCCCTCCCTCATTTATACACACTCACACTCACTGAAGTTTTCATGAGGAGAGAGAGAGACAATGAGGAGAGAGAGAGAGATATGCAAAAGACTTATTACTACTGGGTTTTCCATCTTGTGATATTATCTTAGTGACAGAACTATTATGAGGAAGTTTGCAGGGTTTTCTCCTTTATGGTTTCCCCAAGGAAAATATTTGTGCCTTGTGTATCTTCTCTATATTATGTATATTGTTGTGCATGTTATTCTTTCAAATAAAGATCCTAATCAAGTTAAATTTTATTAGAAAAACTAACCTGGTATCAGATCCTCTCTGAATGAAGACACTATGCAGCAGTAGAAACTAGGGTTTCCTAGTTCAAGGTCTTCACTCCACAGATCATCGAGAAAATAGGGTTAGGCTAAATCACCCTATAAGGGTGCATATTTTGGTTGAAGCATAATCAAATTTGAAGAAGTTTCACTTTTGACCCTGACACTAGTGGCGAGATAAACTAGGGCATCAAGTTTCAGAGAACTCCCACCCTAGTATTCAGAAAAGGACCTTGCTGAGCAACTCACCTCAAGGAGGCACAAATTTCTATCTAGATAGAGTTCCCACACTCCAAATTTGGAAAATTAGGGTTTCTCTGAGAAACCTTAGGTGAACAAGATCCAGAACTAGGCCAGACACCTCAAATTGGTAAGATCTAAATCTTTTCTATTTTCATTTAAGGTTCTCATTTAAAAGTGACTCATCATACTCATCTTGAGGAAAATATTGGAAAAAATGATAACTTATGAGCATGGAAGTATAGGATCTCGTTGATCCTTGAAGAAAATCCAAAGCCATATGGAGATCAGGATAAGGCTACTAATAAGAAGAACTTCGTTAAATCCAATAGAATCATTGTAGATTCTATTAAGGATCATCTCATCCCCCATGTGTCATCCTTGAAGACACCAAAGGAATGGTTTTATGCATTGACAAAGATGTTCAAAAGAAATAACATCAATCAAAAGATGGCATTGAGGAACCAGTTGAAGAATGTGAAGATACATAACTTTGAGCCTATACATCTCTACTTCACAAGTGTTTCTCAAATCAAGGAACAACTTAAAGTAGTTGAAGAGAATGTAAAAGAAGGAGAGATTGTGATGACTACCTTGAATGTCCTCCCAAGATCATGGGATTCATTCATTCAAACAATCTATGCAAGAAGGAAGTTGATATCTTTAAGCAAAATCTGAGAAGGATGCACACAAGAAGAAGCTTCGTGTTATGGAGAGAAACTTCTTATGGCTTGGGGTAGACCACAATAGACTGAATGACACTAGAAATCAACCTATTTCAATATGAAAGAGAGATAAATGCTGCTAACACTAAGGGATATGAAACATACCTTATTCCAGACGGTTGTAGTAAATCACCGTTGAGATTTTCAACCATGCTTGTACCTATAATTCATCCTCAACAACAATGAACCAAAAAAACATGATATATGTTAACTGTTAGGCCTACTCTAGCATATATAAATCCAAAATGTATAATCAAATACAACTAAATCCATGGATTCAATATTCATATTCATACACATGTAATGGAAGAGAAATAGACATTTCTATTAATAATGAACAGAGATAACAGTGACAAACTCTGTCAGCACCTTGACGAAACGAAGAAACTGAGTCCTCCACCCGGGTCTCCACAAATTCAATCCTCCATCTCATTGGAAATATTACAAGGAAATGGAAATCTTGAGAAGAGCATCAATGTGTGCTCAATAGGACAAAGGGATACAGACTCAAGCATGTATGAATGAGGAAACAATGAACTATAGTTTCCTTGCTCTCAAATGTTCTCCTCCTCTAATGCATCTAAGAGGCTCAATATATATCCCTTCAATAGACAATTAAGGGTCAAGTCAGAGTGTTTTCAGGTAGATGGAAGGCCAAGAGTCAAGTTATTCAGTACTCATTGAGTAAAAATACAAATATTTTTGTTTTTCAGCACATTTCCCAATGTACAAGGGATACAATAGAGCAAGCCCCATGTACACGCAGGTCACAGTGGATCAAGTTGCATCTATACATGGTTTTTAAGCTAAAACCCTTGTATATCAATAAACATGTCTTTTTTAAGGGATTTGTTGGATCATCAAAGTATATTTTGAGCAAAGGGAGTCCAAGGAGTTTGCAGAGGGACATGGAAGGCCATAAAAGTGTGATCTACCAAGTGCTGTAAAATCAACTATAATATATGCCTCCTAATGTGTGAGGTTAGAGGGGTAACATGATGGTCAAAATACATTATATCCATCCTAGAAGTGGAGTAATGAAGACCCAAGTGGAATAACCATCCACTCATCAGTACAATACAATGATAAATCTCAACATGTGATTGCAAATATACTGTGTGGAAGTCCTAAATACATAAGAGTAAAATGGCCATGAATATGTATAAAGACATATGTCACATGTGGTCATCGCCATGTACAATATATAGTGAACACGATCTCCATAATGGATGAATATATCTGATAATACACTAGAATCTGGGCATGAGAGTTGACCTCTCATGAATACTGGCACAATCAAAGAGGTAGCATATGTGGAATTCCACCAAGCTCAGAGTTCTTCTACGCAAACCGCTACTGGCACATGTCCCATCATGCGAATAAAGGTGTTGAGGTCAAACATGATAGACCATGATCTGATTACTGGTCATTGATGTATACCGTTAAAAATGTGATTTATCCCATCAATAATGATAATGGGAATCAAGGTTCAAAGTGCAATCCAACAAGTGCAAATAGTTGTGTTTATTTCAAACACTTGGAAGAATCCATCGATCAAGGGACATTGATGTATTCCCAAAACTGTCGATAGTGAGAGAACCTACCACTGATGACTACAAGTCTCAAGGCACTCAATGGACTCTAGAATCCTATTCCAGAATAAATGATCTAAATTTGATGGAATGGAATCTATTGGAAGGAGGAAATTAAGTCATCCCCCATCAACAAACATGAGGTACTCAACAACATTGGAAAATTTGGAAGAAATTGGGTGAACAAGATGTGCACGAACTAGTAACTGTATCGTGAATGGTCAACATGAAAATACAAGATAACTAAGGAATGGCCAACTCAGGATAAAAAATTCCTTTGAACAAAAGCATAAGGCAGATGGTGACTGACATGAATCATAGACTCGACATATAAACTGGGACAACTCTGTGACACAAAAGGAATCTACAAAGGCACCATAGGGACTGGAAGCATAACCAATCGGTGGAGGACAATTAGAATAACGAGTACAGCTCCTAAATTCATACTAATAACCCAATTGATGAATGGAATATACAGTCCTCTATTTGAAGGAGAAACAACTCGATAGCTACCAAAAGTTATATCATATCCCATCTTTTTTTTTATGTTTTTTAATTTTTTGGTATTTTTCATATTAGGAAGCTTGAAAAAAATTAAAATTTCTTAGAGTACATAGCTAGGAGGATATGCGTGTCATGGGAAATAAAACTAGTTCCAAGCAGTGGAACATACTTATGCTCAATGCAAGGAAGCATGTGCAGGATAAGGACACTCAGGGGGATGTCTCCTCCCAGTAAAGGATGATCAAGATACAAAATATATATAAAAGTATATGCTTTTCTAGGATTGATACAAGCTCGGGATATAAGGCTTATAACTCTGAAGCAGGGATCCAGCATAAAGCTCAATAAGGAAAACAAACTGCATGAACTACAATTACAAATTGATATAAGTAGGAGTCACTGTGTAAGATGTCCATCATAAATTTCAAGAGAGATATGAGGTTCTCGATCAAAGACATGGAATGACTATAAGGGACTTCTAGACATAAGGGAAGAATCTCAGCATGGGTACCAAATGACAAAGCAAGATCTAACTAGGGAACCCATGAATATGAAGGCTCTACCACTTACGCAATGCCACTTCTAGTAGTAGTGTGATGGTTTCGTAACATTACAAAGTGGTTTCGTACATATATTTAAGGTGACATGGTCATAGGATGATGCATGATGCATCCAAAAAAGTGATCCTATCCTCTATGCAAGTTGAAAAATATACATGTAATAGGCACAAACAGGTCAATACCTCAGCAAGATTGTACAAAAAATGGACCCCACATGACAAAAATATTACTCCAAAACAAATAGAAACAATTAGTAAAGAGTCTAAACTATAGGGTATAGGGAGTATTGATCATGACAACTGCATTCAAAGGAAACAATGCAGTGGACAATGGGATATAAGAAGGAATGTAAGGTGTAGACCCAATGTTCACATATCCACTACCACCCCCATGAGAACAAACAATGGTGTTAATACTGAGCGAAGGGAGTGAAAATCCTCCACAAATGGAGTAGAGAGTGGAATATGACCACTCCCAAATCTATGAACAAGGTAAGGGGCTATGGTGCCCCCCAGTCCAACATCAGGGTTCGCACTAGGACCTAGAGTGAGTGATGGGATAATAGTAGTGATATTGGTCATGTCAAACATAAAAGAACCTGAAATCAAGAGAATATAAATATAATCAATTAATTGTGATCACTAAATACAACTAGCGCACAAATAGCACACTCCTAAGAAAATCTAAGCCAAGTGGAAGCAATCCAAGGGGGGGGGGGTAAATGAGCTCCCGAATGTATAAGCTATGTCTCTCCTAGGAGAGGCCTAAGAATCCCATACACTACAAGCAGAGGTGTGTAACCAATTATATCAGCCCTTAGCTTCAATGCATAAAGAGACTGTGTTGTTTGACCTATACCTTGCTAGGAAACTAATAGAATAACCTCTGTAGGTACCCCCTGCGATACCTAGCTAAGGAAACTAAGGACACCCAAATATAATCAATGCTCAGGTGGACATTTGTAGGAGGGATCTACTGTATGGGAAGGGTAACAAATCCCGAAGCTCAAAAGCACCAAAGGTAACTCAAAGTCCCCTATATGCGAATAAGATCCTGGAATTATATATGGCGTTGCACAAAGAGTGGCAAGGGGGTATCCCCACCACAAACGTGTAGGATTCCTCGTGCTTAACTCCTCTGTAAGAGGAGACTCTTGAGAACACTAATTATACCAAGGATTTCACTCTCTCACCTAGACATACACGTACTTGTTTTGATTAGTAGTCTTGGAGAAATTTACTCACAAAACCTATTCCAAGACTCTAAAACCTAAGCTTGTTGATGTACCACTATCAAATAAAAAGTGTCATTCATTTTAAATTAAGTGTTTTTTTTAAAGGTTGTGATTACTAAAAGGAAATGGTCGTGCACCTAGTGATGTTATGACTCAACAAATGAAGTAAATATCCACACCCAACAAATAATGCAAAGTGCAAGTTGTCTTTAAATATGAAGAAAGGGGTATGCCATTACATGAAATGCACAAAAATTCAATCCTTTCCAAATTTCAATGCAATCCTTCCTATGTGAAATCCTAAACACAACTCTCATCCAAACAATCCAAAGCAAGTACCTCCTTAAATCCATATGCGAGATGTAAGTAAGAATGAAACTATATAATTATTTTGTATTTTCAATATAAAAGAATGCAAATGCAATAAAAGTCATTAATCTTCTCAGTATTTGCAGCAAGCATAAAACACAAGCCAAGAAAGACACCAAAACAAAAATACTAATGCAATATTGGAGAAACAAAAAAAGAGATAAATGACTAGAACTATTTTCAAAGAAAAATAAATGAAAAAGGGGTTTCTGGTCACAAAAGAGGCACACAATAGACAACAATAGTACCTAGGAAGACCCAACCACACTCACAACCCACCCAACATTTTCCCACATAAAAAACGCAACCAAAATAGAGGATGTACATGACTTTTCAAAGAACAGTAGCGTATGTACGCATCTAGGTAGAGGACAACCTACATATATATGCAACTGTACATACTCTCACCCATGCATACAGAGAAGAAAGTGGTAAAAATCATGACAAGGTTCAAACCACACTAGGGAGGTGTCAATGGATGAACATACTACTAAATGCAACACATAAACGAGGGGAAACATAGAGCAATTCAAGCACATCATGCACCCAAAACCCAAAGAAAAACAAGGAACATCCCTAGCAGAGTCACAAATTCTATTATGGAGAGAAACTTCCTATGTCTTGGGGTAGACCACAATAGACCGAATGACACAAAAAATCAATCTATTTCAATATGCAAAAGAGATAAATGCTCCTAACACTAACGGATATAAAACATACCTTATTCTGGACAGTTGTAGTAGATCCTCGTTGAGATTTTCAACCACACTTGTACCTATAATTCATCCTCAACAACAACGAACCAATAAAACATGATATATGTTAAGTGTTAGGCCTACTCTAGAATATATAAATCCAACATGTATAATCAAATACAACTACATCCATGGATTCAATATTCATAGTCATACACATGTAATGGATGGGAAATAGATATTTCTATTAATAATGAATAGAGATAATAGTGACAAACTTTGTCAACACCTCATCAAAATGGATAAATCAAGTCTGCCACCTGGGCCTCCGCCACTTCAATCCTCCATACCAATGTCAAGTTTACAAGGAAATGGAAAGCTTGGGAAGAGCAATAATGTGTGCTCAAAAGGACAAAGGTATGCAAACTAAAGCATGTATGAATGAGGCAACAATGAACTATAGTTTCCTTTCTCTCAAATTTTCTCCTCCTCTAATGCATCCAAGACTCTCAATATATAGTCCTTAAATAGACAATCAAGGGTCGAGTCAGAGCATTTCTAGGCATATGGAAGGCCAAGAGTTAAGTTATTCGAGACTCATTGAGGAAAAATCCAAATATTTTTGTTTTTAGCACATTTCCCGATGTATGTGGGCTACAATGGAGAAAGCTACATGTACACGCGGGTCACAATGGAGAAAGATTCATGTATATGAAGTTTTTAAGCTAAAACCTACGTATATCAATAAACATGTGTTTTTGAATGGATTTATTGGATCATCAAAGTATATTTTGAGCAAAGGGGGTCAAAGGAGTATGGAGAGGGACATGGAAGGTCATAAAAGTGTGATCTACCAAGTGTGGTAAAATTAGGTATAATGCTTGGCTCATAACAAGAGAAGAGAAGATGGGAGAAACTGAAGGTCAAGCTCTCAGGGTTTACACCAAAAGAAACTACAGGAAGAAGGAGAATCACCATGACAACAAAAGGAAGGACCATCATCATAAAAGACAAAAGAAGTTCAGAAAATATCCTTCCAACATTTGATGCTACACTTGTGATGAGAAGGGACACTATTCCATAGGTTGTTCTAGGAATAAGGACTCCTTCAACGAGAATAATAAAAGACATCATGCTCACACCGCTAAAGACGATAAACTGAGAAATAAAAGATTCATAAGAGAGAAGGATTATTCTGATGAAGAGTATGTTCTAATATCAACACTTATGGGCATTATATCACATGGAATAAATTATTGGCTTGCAGATAGTGGGGCATATAAACATATAACAAGATACATAGAATCATTCGTCAATATGTTTGAGCATGAGTCACCTCACAAGGTGAATCTTGGGGATGATTATCAATACCCCATAAAGGGAAGTGAAAAATATTCATAAAAGATAGACTATGGAAAATATTTGAATATGAAAGATGTGTTATATGTTCCAGGTGTGGAAATTGAACCCAAGATATAGATCAATTACACTCACAAAATTGCTAATCAAACATGCAAAATTCATACAAAAGGAGATTGAAATTGGAGCATAAATTAATCATGTATTGAATAAGTGTACGTAAGCCAACCATATGAAGTAATAGGGTTCTAGAATATATAACTACATGAGATATTTGAAATCACTAGGTTTCTATTCGAATTGGTCAAAAAGTAGGCTTACTAAATCAAGTCAAATCCCCCATAGGTGCAAAAAGGACTTTCCAAATCTATGAAGATGCTCACAAATTGGCTAAAGAAAGTGGTAAAGATAATAGGTGATGGAAATAAAAATCATTAATGCTTTTATTTGGAGAAAAGGAAGGAGGATAATGCAGGAAAAAAACTAGGCAAGTTCCCTAGACTAGCTTTTCCTTCATGCCTTAAAACTGCAATAAAGAAAGGTAGCTTTCAGAAAAAGAAGATATGTGCTTTAAGGAACCAAGAATAAAGAATACATGCTAAATATTCTTCTAATATGGTTCCAAAGCACTCCATGACCCATTTTATCAAGTATTAACTTCTAGGAACATGTGGAAGTCAACTAGCATAGAGAAGGAATCTAGGAATAAGACAAAAATGATTTAATTAATATCAAATATAGGTAACTATGGGTTGATTATTCTAACACCCCCCCTAAAGCCTAAATTTATGAGTAAATATCAGAAAATTATAGGGCCTAACAACAATTCTTAGTCACCCTTTTACATACTGCATGTCCATACAACCAAGGAAAGAGGCAAAAACCCAGTGGGAAAATCCTCCCTTACACATGGACAGGAAACAAATTTTTTGAAATATTGTTATCAATCATTCTTCACCACATGATCAGAAATCCTTGGCAGTGATTTGAGATTACTGAAGGTCTTCTAACAGAATACTTTGGTGAAGATAACTGCTACTTGTTCTGAAGATGCGCAGTAGAGTAGAGAAATGGTACCATCATGGACAAGCTCCCTAATATAGTGCATATGGATCTCAATGTGCTTGGTTATTTTCCTTTGAACTGTATCAGTGGAGATACGAATGGTGCTTTTATTGTCACAATAGATGACTTTTGAAAACTATGATTCAAAACCACATTCTCCAAGTATCCCTTGCAACCACAAACATTGAGTAGCTGCATTTACAACTCCTCTATACTCTGCCTCTATAGATGAGAGTTCTATGGCACTCAGTTTCTTACTTGATGTTGTAAAGGAAAGTATCCTATGGCTATGGTTTAAGAGGCCATCAACATACTGGGGTTGAAAGGTGCATGCATATAGTTCTGCAAGTATATATAAGAAAGATTTAGAGATAAGGAATGTCCACACCTGATTAACTGAAGGCTGGTCCAAGCTTTCTCCAACCCTTCTCCTGCTCCTCTTCCCTAAGAGACCTGCAAAACAAGTTATACCTTCATCAAACCAATATGACCACATATAAACAAATGATAATCAAATAAACATGAAATAATGATATGATTAACATCATCATATGATCATAAACAGAGTTTCAATCACACATTGAACAATTATTTAGGAAGAAGAAGGACATCACATATTTATTAATCTTGAAAACAAGTAAAAGTATACCTTCTCTTCAAGTTCAGCACCTCACGAAACCTTGATCTAGTTCTACTGCTTCTCTTCTCCACGGAACTCAGCCTCCAAGCTCTGCAACACAAGGGGATGATCACCAGGGAAAAGTTGTGGGCAAAGAGAGTCTTGATTCCTCTAGCATAATGATGCAAAGATTCAAGTCTCATCTCATGGAAATCCCTACCACTATTTATATGTTTAATGAAGAGTTAGGGTTGAAGACAAAGTAGTTACAATTGAAGGAGTCAGTTGCATAACTACCCAAACTACCCAAATTTCAAAATACGTATTTTTTTGACATTTTCAGGAGGCATATGTGGGTTTCAGAGACAACAGTCACATACACGAGGAGGTATACATGGGTTGAAATGCAGAAAGTCATGTATTTAAGGCGTACGTGACTATTATATATAGAAACTCACATACATACATGGGTTTCCTTAAGGAAAGTCGTGTCCACATCAAAAACTCATTTTTAGGGTATTTCTGGGCATTTTCAGACTTTGGTGTCTTCTGAAAAGTTTTAGATAACTAAAATACCTTTCCAACGGTATAGAGATGAGGTCAAAAGGAGTTACAAAACTCATGATATGATTCCTCCAAGTTAGGTGTTTTTTCAGTGACTTTCTTGAAGTGTCGTCATGGAAGTGTCGACATGCGACAAAAACATGGGAAAGTGATCATAGGCAGAGATGTTTCATTTTGAGCTATAACAGATTCCCCCTAATGTATGAGGTTAGAGGGGAAGATGATAGCTGAAATACAATATAAAGGAAACAACTGAGTATGGAGAAAGTAGAGAATCCAAGATCAAAAGGCTTGAACAAAGGTACATGAAAGAGAGATAAATGTCAGAAAAAACTGATCTCTGGGACATACAAGTCCATATACAAAACATCACCATAAATATACAGGCGGGTCCAACATATGTATAACTGATGAAACTATCATGGTTGCTCAATATGCAAAAAGGCGCCATATCAAATCTAAAGGAGTCATGGACACAAATGAACAAGGTGGATCCATGCTCAACAATTGATCATAGCCACAAAAACACAAGGTGGATCTATGTCTCAGCAAAATGTCATATAAAATGTAACAAAGTCTTGCGTAGCTTGGGAAATAGAAAAATGGTGATTCTACTATTGACCCAAGGTATTCAATCCAAACCGCCCAAAATGTATGGATCCTAACCATGCGAATAAAGGATTTGAGGTCAAACATGGAGGAAACCGTTTGATTATCGATCAATAATGAGAACCGTTAACAAACATGAGGGAAACCACCATTAATGAAAATGGTCCCCAAGGTACCTAGTACATTCTAACAAGTGTGAATACAAGGACTTGCAGTCGAACACTTGAAGAATCCATCAAGTAGGAGACATTAAGGTATTCCCACTACCCAATAGTGAGGGAAATTGCCACTGATGACTATAATCCCCAAGGTACTGTCATAAAAATCTAAATCTCATCCTCAGAGCAAGATGTGTTGCAGTTAATAGGAAGAGATATGTTGGAAGGAAGGCATTAAGGCATCCTTCATCATCCAATACGAGGTAAGTCAAAGACTATTTGGATTTGGAATTGGTACTGAATCTCACGACAAGGACTGTTGAATACATGATGTAATGAACTGATATGAGGGAATGGCCGACACAAAAGGTTAAGGAAACTGTAGAATGGCCGACAAAGGTTTTAATCCTTGAACAGTGAACATGACACAAAAGTGACTTAGGAAGCTTTTGACACAAAAGGACCAATGAAACAAATCTGCAATGTAGGAGACATTGACAAATTCCCCATATAATTGGAAAAGAGACCAACTGGAGGAGAAAGAAACTTTGAATTAGGATAAGGTCAAAATACTAGGACCCAACTATTGATAGACTCAAAACTGGTGCTTTGTTCAAGGAAACAACACTTGATGCCATGATGTAAAAAACATGTGAATGAACTTCCCTTCCCCTCTTTCCTTTAAAGGTTTAACGAGTCCAAGAAAGCAAACTCAGGATCATCTTCATTTTTGGCAAGCTCAAAGAAGGGACAAAAGAATTCTTGATAAATCACTGATTCGTGGATTTTACGAGCCCAAACTAGTACATGCTCGACAGTGTTTTCATCGTTTAGAGAATCTGCAAACTCCAAATAAGACTCCAGGGGAGTCCTTTTTTGTCTAATTTAGTCTCCTGAGGCTGAAAAAGTATAAAACAAACCACATAAGAACTCTCTTAGCTTCTGAAGAAGTAAGGAGCACCTTTTTCGTACCTAGTCAAGAAGGTCCGAAAAAGGTTAAATCATCCACCTACCCAATGCTCCTTCAAAAGAAACATATAGCCTGAGTTTTACGAGTGTGAAGGAAGGCAAGATCACTCGGAAAGATCCATTTGATTACGAGAAATGGGGCTTACAACAGTAAACTTGATGCTTTGTTCTTTAGGGTTTAACAAGCATGACAAAGACATAAAGTACACTCAGAATATTTTTCATGTTTAGGTCCAGAGCACAAAAAAGAGAAAACTAAGCTCATACCGGGGGTTCCTTTTCTGTAATTTTAGTCCCTCGGGTCTGGAAAAGTGATAAACCTATGCCTAAGAATACTCTTCTCAATTCTGAAGAAAAGAGAGTGTTCCTTTATCGTATTATTCCACATGGTCCGATAAAGTGATAACCTACCACCAATGTGGATGCCCATTCACAAATTCTTAACGAGTCTGAACAAACAAGTTTACTCGTCAATCAATTCTATTTTGAGGAGTTAGACCTGGGCCTAAAGAAACTCAATATCTTTCCCGTGATTTTTTTACGAGTCTGAAAAAGTAAACTCGTGACCTCCTTACTATTTTTAATGATCTCGAAGGACAGCAGAAAGAATGCTCTAAATGCGAGGAGACAAGTGTCAGGGGCAAGGGAAACTAGTTCCAAGCGCGAGGAATAAACCCATGCATAATGCAAGGAACATGAGTAGGATATATTAAATCAGGGAATGTCTCCTCAAGATAAAAGGTGTCAAGTTGAAAAGGAATAATGATACAAGGATTAGCGACAATGAGAACAAAGATGAGGGCTTATACAATGAGAAAAAAGCGTGGAAGCTGACATCAAGCTCATAAGCACGAGCAGGGCACATGCAAATGCATTTACAGCTTGAACAACAAGACAAGGCCAGTAAACAGTTGTGACTCCAACTAAAAATACTGTCTCCAAAAAACAACAACATCAGAATCATATTCAGAAGAAAATATCTGATGCAGGTCACTTTGGTAGAAACACATGCGACTTTGCTATCTTCTACAAAAGGGAAAGTCAAGGAAGAATTAACCAAAGAAGATTCTATAGAACCAAGGATCGAGGGTTTATAATCAGTAATATCAACCTCAGAAGGAGAGAAAAAATAAACAAGGGAGATAGAGTCTGCAAGAACAAACTCAGTATCACAGGAGTTGAAAAATTCATAAGAAAAATGAAACTCATCAGGATCACTAACTTGTTGTTCGAAGGGAGAGTCCAAAAAATCAACAAGACCAACATAAGAAGAAAGGCTAGGATTACTAGGAAAATTAGGGTTATACTTAGTCACAACTGAACCAACATCCAAAAGAAGGTCAGACTGTATCAAAGACTCCAGGAAGATCTCATCCGAAGGAACGAGATCATCCGAGATAGGACACATGTCTAAACTTTCAAATGGATCGACAGAGTGGAGATTAGGCCCCGCAATTTGTATAGGATGACTCACCTGGTCAACTACTGGGACCAAGTCCCAAGAAGGTAAGCAAGAAAACATAGGCTACTTCTCAGTAGCAATTGAATGCAAAGGACATGAGGCCACATAGCTCACCTGTGGCGGGGTAGTGTCTATAGAAACATTGGGAACCAATAAAGGAATTACCTGGTCTCTAGTTGGGTCAGGAAACAGATCAAGAAAATCCAACTTATCAATAGTGACAATTTCTTCGCCATGATTAAAGTACATCACATGAAATAATGTTGGCACCACAGCTTGCATGTAATAGACATAATCACATCCAAGGAGCATACTAAAGTCCAAGGGGTCTTCTATCACCATGAAGTCAACTAAGACGGTCTTCCCACCCAAATTAATAGGTGTTTGAGAAAGAATTTCCAAGGCTATACAAGTTATTCTATCAAACACCAGTAATTGACTAGTAGTCGACACAAGGCTAGGAGATCCCATGCCTCGCTAAGCATGAGTAGACAAAATACTAACTGAGGCTCCTTCATCAACAATACAACGAGCAATCGTGTATGATTCAACTTTGACCTTTATCTAGAAAGGTGCATCAAAAGGAAGGCACGGCTCAACTAGGCTATCCCAATCAAAGGAAGTGATCTGAGAGCTTGGTGGGGGTTGATCTGAAATGAGTTTAGTGCCCCCTTGTTCAGTAAGTTCTGGACTGGCAGTGAAGAAAATGTGTCTAGCAGACACTTCACTCTCCAAAAGAAGAGTGGGATTGATCAACAATGGAATTGATTCAACCACTTCATGAAAGTCACTCTCCGAAGGGAGAGTGGGATTGACCAAATATGACATTGGTTCAATCACATTAGGATCACTCTCCGAAAGAAGAGTGGGATCGACCAAAGCTGATATTGGTTCGACCACTTGATCAACCAATTATTGAGTAGGTTGTTGAGAAACTATAGGTTTTTCAGGAGAAGGAAATTCTTGATTGTCAGACCACACTCTTCGCACCTCTGCGATAGAAGGGCACTGGTGAGTAAGATGATCTCCCTCGCATAGCTTACAAGGGAACTTAATTTTGCACTTTAAACAACCAGCTTTCTCAATGGTGCCAACATGACTAGCAGTGGCTGACTGTTTGCTCTCAACATGACCTATAGAGGTTGAGATTTTCCCCCCAGCATGACCACCAGAGGCTGGGTAACTGTGTCCAACCTAACTAAGAGAGGTTGGTTGTTGAAAAGCTTCAGAATGTTAAAAAATAGAATGACCATGAAACCAAACTCTTCGCACCTCTGTGGTACAAGGGCATTTATAAGTAAGGTGGTCTCCCTCACAAAGCTTACAAGGAAACTTGGGCTTGTGTTTTGAACGGTTAGTCTTTTCAACAGTGTCAACATGACTCGCAGTGGCTAACGGATTGTCTTCAGCATGAACCACAGAGGCTATGAGATTGCCCCCAGCATGACTTGCAAAGGCTGAGAGACTGGGTCCAACATGACTTGCAGAGGTTGGATGAGCACCACCAACGTGAACAACAGAGGTTGAATGGTTAGGATCAACATGCTTTGCAGCAGTTGAGTGTGTGGCCCCAGCATGAACCACAAAGGCTGGGTGGATGGATCCAACATGACTTGCAAAGGTTGGATGGGGAGGTTCAACTTGAACAACAGAGGTTGAATAGGTGCCCTTAGCATGAACTACAGAGGCTGAGTGACTAGATCTGACATGACCTAGAAAATTTGGAAGGATCCCACCAGCATGATCAACAAAAGATGGATGGTGAAGATCAACTTGACTTGCAGAGGTTGAATGGCTTGCCCCTTTATTATGTGCCTTCTTCCTATTCCTCCTTCTTTTACTCCTTTTAGACTGCCGGTTACTAGTATCCGTACTTTCACCACATGAGGTAGAAGGAGGACGAGAATCAACTACAGGTGAAGGGGAAGCAGTGTTTTGATGCCCTTCATATAAGGATCTTACTTGAGAAGCACTAGGATCATTCAGGATGGTTGGAGTGGAAAACAACCACACCAATAGCCCTAGGGTGAATCCAAGTAGATTCAGGGTGGCCATCAAGGGAACACCAACATTCCCCATGAGAGGAATAGTACAAGGAGTTCCCAGCATGGGGATCTCTCGGTTGGTGTTGAAAGGGGTGTTAGACATAGTTTCAAACAAGGAGACAAAGTCTTAGGTCAACATGAAACCAAAAGTACCAAGAACACACCTAAAGGCAGACTAAGTACAGAAAAACCACACAACACTCACTAAAAATTCCTAAAGCCAAATAGACAAATAGGTATAAGATACGCTTTCCAAAAGAAAGATGATAGACATTTACTTGGAATCCCTATAGGTGTTCTTAGGCACAAGCGAAGGAATCACCCACCGCCATCCCACACCTTCTACTGGGGTTACCTTCCAAGCCCGTCCAAGGTCAACCAGAAATAGCCTTCCCGTGTACCTATGTATGAACCCTATATGTCAAAGAGAATAAAGGCTACCTTAACTATATTGAAAATCTGGGGGGACTGTCACAATCATGGTTCATACACATGGGCAGGGTAGCAAAGCCCAAAACCTTGTCTAAGACAGAATCCCCAGATGCGCAAAAACCTTGTTCTATGCTTTGACAAGGAATCAGAGGGTTATCTCCTCAGTCCAAGTCTCCACGCGGCCTCATGCTTAACTCCCGTTTGAGAGGAGCTTCCCAGATACAATCAACATAGAAGAGGATTTACCTAGTGATTGGCAAACTATGTCTGAATTTAGACACTTGTGGGGAGTTTAAACTCCCTATCCCACAAGTCTAGCCTAAGCTAGTTGGTGCATGACCCTATAAAACAAAAATTACTAATAATTTTTAAATTATATCATTTATTTTAAGGGTTGTTTTTAGTCAGAGGGTAAATGGCGTGAAACTTATGTAGTGTTTTGACTCAAAGTTGAAACAAAATGACTTAGCAAAGAGATATGAAATTCAAAAAGCAAAAACTATTCTCTTTTTCTTTTTCAAATAGAAACTTGAAAGCCACAAAAGGAAAAATTCTTTTTATTTTTTTTTCAAAAACAATGATATGCCATGCAATCTAGACTAAGAAACTAATATACATGCATATAAAGCAAACATGTGTTTTTTATCTTTTTCTTTTATAAATGCAAAATAAAAACTACCTACAAACAAAAGTATGTAGACAAGAACAAAGCAAAAGGAACTCTGCTATACAACCACCAAACAAACTCTAGAATTCCCTAAAGTCAGCATAAACCCTACTTGGAAGGAAGGCTTGCATAAAATTCAAGTCAACTATTTTGGCATGGTGAAGTTAACCAACAAAACAAGTAGGAAACAAACACCAACAAGGTTCTGAGCTCAAACAAAGATCACTAACAGAGGCTAACCAAAAACATAATCCAAAAATCATGCCAAGCAAAGGGGGTGGGGGGAAAGAGAAAAGAGTAAACCCTAATGCTATAAAAAGGCTTACCACATAGATAAAGAACAACCAAAAGGGATGACACTAACTCCCTGGAGTCATGCACCTACAGAGGACACCAAAAGACCTACCAAACAACCTTCAAATAGAAGAAAAACCACAAAAGTGGAAAAAAAATGTTTAAAGGGGCATACGTGAGTTTCACTACTGATAGGTCGCGTGTCATACACGGGTTGACAATATAGAGAGTCGCATGTACAAGAACACACGGGTTGAACCACTAACAAGTCACGTATCATACGCAGGTTGATAGTATAGAAAGTCATGTGTACCAAATCAGACATGCGACTTTTCAGTCTGCAACTCATGTATGGGTGGAAAAAAATCCCCAAAAAGGTCAAAAAATTCCTTAGGAAGGCAGGGGCAGTATGCTATCAGACTTATAAAGTGTTCCTAAGTGGTAAGAAAGACCCGAAACCAATGCAAAATACTAAAAGAAATACAGAGAAACCCCAAATAGACAAGGCTCTCCCCAGCAGAGTCGCCAGTTCTGTTGTAAAGGAAAGTATCCTATGGCTAGGGTTTAAGAAGCCATCAACATACTGGGGTTGAAAGGTGGATGCATATAGTTCTGCAAGTATATATAAGCAAGATTTAGAGATAAGAAAGGTCCACACCTGATTAACTGAAGGCTGGTCCAAGCTTTCTCTAGCCCTTCTCCTCCTCCTCTTCCCCAAGAGACCTGCAAAACAAGTCATACCTTCCTCAAACCAATATGACCACATATAAACAAATGATAATCAAATAAACATGAAATAATGATCTAATTAACATCATCATATGATCATAAACAGAGTTTCAATCACACATTGAACAATTATTTGGGAAGAAGAAGGACATCACATCTTTATTAATCTTGAAAACAAGTACAAGTATACCTTCTCTTCAAGTTTAGCACCCCACGAAACCTTGATCTGGTTCTGTTGCTTCTCTTCTCCAAGGAACTCAGCCTCCAAGCTCTACAACAGAAGGGTATGATTTCCAGGGAAAAGGTGTGGGAAAAGAGAGTCCTAATTCCTCTAGAATAATGATGCAAAGATTCAAGTCTCCTCTCATGGACCTCCCTACCTCTATTTATATGTTTAATGAAGAGTTAGGGTCGAAGACAAAGTAGTTACAACTGAAGGAGTCAGTTGCATAACTACCCAAACTACCCAAATTTCAAAATACGTATTTTTTTGACATTTTCAGAAGGTGTACGTGGGTTGTAGAGACAACAATCACGTAAACAAGGAGGTATACATGGGTTGCAATGTAGAAATTTGCGTATTTAAGGTGTATGTGACTATTATATATAGCAACTCCTGTACGTATGTGGGTTTCCTTAAGGAAAGTCGTGTACACATCAAAAACTCATTTTTAGAGTATTTCTGGGCATTTTCAGATGTTGGTGTATTCTGGAAAGTTTTATCTAACTAAAATACCTTTCCAACATTGTAGAGATGAGGTCAAATGGAGTTACAGAAATCAAGATATGGTTCCTCCAAGTTAGGTGTGTTTTCAGTGACTTTCTTTAAGTGTCCACATGCGACGAAAACATGGGAAAGTGGTAGGCACATATCCTGAGGAGATCAATTCATTCTTGATTTGATGTCCTCTCATCTCATCTGTCTTACCAAAAATCTCTACAAGATTTTCCCATACTTCATTTGGTGATGTCAATCCATCAAGATAGAAGAGGAGGTCTCTAGATATGCTCAAACACAAGAGACCATAAGCTTCACCCTCCTGTTGTGCCATTTAATTTTCTCTGTAGCTGCATTGGGCTCTGCTTCAGTTGCCATAGTCACCCTGTAGAGACCTTTTTATCTCAACAGTATCTCCATCTCTGCTTTCCATTCAAAGAAATTAAATGGAGTCAAGATGATCTTTTGAGATTGATCCATAGCTCAGAAATTGTCCCTTTAGTCAGCAGAATAGCTCCCAGTCAAGATGTTGAACTTGTAATAGCAATATGGAAGGAGAGAAATCAATATACAAAGGCCCTGATACCATGTGGAAATTGAACCTAGGTGATAGATCAATTGCACTCACAAAATTACTAATCAAACATGGAAATTTACACACAAAGGAGACTGAAATTGGAGCATAACACTAATCTGTATTGAATAAGTGTACAATAGCAAACCATATGAATTCATAGGCCACTACAATAAATAATTACCTGAGAGGTTTGAATGCATAAGGATTCCATTCGAAATAGTCAAAAGCAGGCTTACTAAATCTAGTCAAATCCCCCATAGGTGCATAAAGTAGTTTCCAAATCTGCCTAGGAGCTCACGAATTGGAAAAGTCAAGTAGGAAAGATAATAGGTGATGGAAAAAAAAATCATACATGCTTTTATTAGGAGAAAAGAATGGAGGATGATGAGGGAAAAAAACAATTCAATTGCACCTAGTCTTACTTTCCCTTTTGCCATAAAACTCGGTAAAGCAGGCAATAATGCAGAAAAAGAAGACATGCACTAGGGAGGATCTGGAATAAAGTAGATATGCTAAATATGGATTCCAGGAGGTTTCCCAAGTGCTCCATGACTCAGTTTTAGCAAGTTTGACTTCTAGGACATGTGGAAGACAACTTGCATAGAGTGGAATATTGGAAACTAGGAAAATAAGACAAAAATGGATTAATTAATGTCTAAGGTAGCTACCTATGGGTTGATTATTCTAACATCCCAAATCTGTCATAGAAAAATCATGGTTCATTTCATCCTTCAAGAAGGAAATATCTTTCTTTGAAATTCCTGTAATTAGTAGGTCATCCACATAGAGAAAAATAATCATTAAATAACCATGAATTAGCTTCAAATATACATTAGGATTAGAATTGCATTGAACAAAACTCAATGATAGCAGAAAGCCATCAATCTTGGCATACGAAGCCCTAAGGGCTTGCTTGAGCCCATACAATGATTTCTTTAACCTGCACACTAAATATGAATTAGATACAAAAAATTCTGGTTGCTGCATATAAATCTCTTCATTCATATCTCCATTTATAAAGGCACACTTCACATCCATGTGATGTACCTCCCATTTCCTTGAAGCTGCAATGGCTAGAGCTAACCTTATGGAGTCCATGTTTTCCACTAGTTGAAAGGTCTCATTGTAGTAAATACCATGTACCTGAGAGTAGCCCTTGGATACCAACCTTGCCTTGTATTTCAAAGGTGAACCTTCAGCAGAAAACATAGTTTTAAATACCCACTTGCACTTCACTAGATTTCTCCCTAGGGGGAGATCAACCAGTTCCCATGTGTTGTTCTTCTAGAGCGAGTTGAATTCTTCTTTCATGGCTGTTTTCCATATTGGATAATGTTCTTCATATTCATATGTCTAAGGATCAGAATCTACCATCAGATAACACTTCTCAGCAAAGAGTGGATCTTTCACACAAAGGGCACTCTCAAATTGAGATCTAGTTCTCCTATTGTCACTAGGATTTCTAGCTAGTTCCCCAGTTGCATGAATGGTCCTTTCTACCCACTTTGTTCTTGTAGGGATGT
Source organism: Pseudotsuga menziesii (assembly GCA_001517045.1). Taxonomy (NCBI): domain Eukaryota; kingdom Viridiplantae; phylum Streptophyta; class Pinopsida; order Pinales; family Pinaceae; genus Pseudotsuga; species Pseudotsuga menziesii. The sequence continues at coordinate 558,108 of LPNX011073164.1, read as the reverse complement.
TAGTATCTGCAATTAAATCATCACTATCAAACATATCAGAATCATAAAACTCATTAGTATCTTCACTTACAATCAATGGTTGTGGTGGTGAAGAGGACTCTCCAACTTCAACTGCTGCTAAAGGCTCTTCTTCGAACTGAAAACTCCTTTCAATGAAATATTTATTAGTTCTCAAGTTGATCAGATTATACCCTTTTGAATCTTCATAATACCCAACAAATAGGCACTCTTGGATTTGGGGTTGCAAAGCCTTCCTCTTTTCAGTTGGAATTCTAGCCCAAGCCTTTGAGCCAAAAATCCTGAAATGGGTCACATATGGCTTGTGCCCACTCCAAGATTCAAAAGGAGTCATACCATCAATATTATTATGTGGTACCCTATTCTGGATATAGGATGCACAATTTATAGCCTCATCCCAAAACTTTGGTGGAAAATTTTTAGCCTCCATCATGCAAGTTGCCATCTCCTTCAGTGATCTGTTCTTTCTCTCAGCTACACCATTTTGCTGTGGTGTGTAAGGAATAGAATGTTGCATCTGGATACCTTCATATTTTCAATACTGGATGAACTTAGAATTCACATACTCACCACCATTGTTAGATCTGAGGATCTTGAGTTTTCTCCCAGACTAGTTCTCAACCAAGGCTCTATAGACTTTGAAAATGTCAAAAACTTCAGGCTTGTGCTTTGGGAAGTAAACCCAACAATACCTGGAAAACTAATCTATGAAAGTGAGTGCATATTTGGTTTGACTCATGGACATATGAGGGAATGGACCAGCAATGTCACTGTGGATCAAATCAAGGGGTGCATAGGTTCTCTCATGACTAGCTCTCTCATACTTGTGCTTTGGGTGTTTTCCTAGGATACAACCTTGACAGACTCCTTTAGAAAACTTGATCTTTGGTAACCCTATGACCATATGTTTGTCACTGAAATCAGAAAGATACTTGTAGTTAAGATGGCCAAATATTTCATGCCAAGGCTTGCTTGCTTCATTAGCATGAGTAAGAAGAGCATAGGGGTTTGAGTAGGGTAGGAAATGGGAAAACATGTATACCTTCGAAGTGTGATAAACAACACCTTTTTCTATGACTTTACCATTCGAAATATCAGTGATTTCAAATTAATTGGGGGAGAATATGACTTTCTTTGGAGACCCAGTGTGATTCATATGATACACTGATAAGATATTAAAGGAAAGACCTGGAACATACAACACATTATTGAAATTACCATGGTCAATATTAGGTGAGATTAAGGTGCCAACAATCAAAGCATGTAATCTCTCCTTGTCTTATGAATTTGATCCTCCTTCCCTCTTCTTTGAGCAATCAGGAAGGGAGATGTTGTTCTTCTCCAGGAGCTGGGTCAACATGTCAATTTTCTTTTTCATACAAGAGCTCTCAGGATGATAGCCCTTACTGCAATATGCGCACTTGCTCATTTCTCCTTTGTTCTTCTTCTTCTGGAAGTTCTTCTTGGATCCTGAGGGCTCCTATTGATACTTTGACATATCTCTCTTTTACTCAGGTGGATTTTTATCTTTCTTCTTGTTTTTGAATCCAACTTTGAATCTCCAACAACCAAATCTTGGTCTTTGGAAGGTTTGATGGTGCCCATCATCACCAATTTGTCTTGCTCCTGGGTGAGGGATTCCATGATATCAACAAGCTTAGGCATCTTCTAGGTTCAAGCTAGAAATTTAGTGGCATGGAAGATCGAAAAAAACACTAAATAGTCAGGACCAAGCTTTGAGAGAATGGTCAAAACTAGTTCATCCTCCTTCTTTTCAATCCCACATTGTTTTAACTGTAAAACAAGGGCCTTAAACTTGGTAAAATAGAGTTACGATGATTCGAAGCTACTGGGACTCAAGGAGATAAATTCATTCTCAATTTGATGTCCTCTAATCTCATCTATCTTTCCAAAATCTCTTCACGCTTCTCCCACACCTCATTAGGATATGTCAATGAATCAATATGAAAGAGGAGGTCTCTTGAAATACTTAGACACAAAATACCATAGGCAGCATCCCTCTTGTTGTGCCATTTGATTTTATCTGTAGTTGCATTGGGCTCTACCTTAGTATCCATGGTAATCCTATAGAGACCTTTCTCTCTCAACAATATCTCCATCTCAACTTTCCATTCGAAGAAATTGAATGGAGTTAAGATGATCCTTTGAGATTGGTCTGTATCTCAACTCCTATGCCTTTCAACCAGCAGAATGTGCCCCCAGTTAGTGATGTTGAACCTGCAATAAAAATTTGGAAGGAGAGAAATCGATCTACAAAGGCTCTAATACCATGTGGAAATTGAACCCAAGAGATAGATCAATTACACTCACAAAATTGTTAATCAAACATGCAAAATTCATACAAAAGGAGACTGAAATTGGAGCATAACTTAATCCTGTATTGAATAAGTGTACATAATCCAAACATATGAATTAATAGGCTACTCAAATATATAATTACATGAGAGATTCAAAATCCCTAGGTTTCTATTCGAATTTTTCAAAAAGAAGGCTTACTAAATCAAGTCAAATCTCCCATAGGTGTGAAAATGACTTTCCAAATCTATGAAGATGCCCATGAATTGGATAAAGCAAGTGGGAAATATCATAGGTGATGGAAATACAAATCATTCATGCTTTTATTTGGAGAAAAGGAAGGAGGTTGATGTGCGAAAAAAACTAGGCAAGTTCCCTTAGACCAGCTTTTCCTTCATGCCTTAAAAATGCTGTAAAGCAAGGCAGCTTTTAGAAAATGCAGATATGCTCTTTAAGGAACCAAGAATAAAGCAGACATGCTAAAGATGTTTCCAGGATGATTCCAAAGTGCTCCATGACCCATTTTAGCAAGTATCGACTTCTAGGAACATGTGGAAGTCAACTAGCATAGAGAGGGAATCTAGGAATAAGACAAAAAATACTTAATTAATGTCAAATATAGGTAACTATGGGTTGATTATTCTAACACTAGGATTGAAGAAGAATCCTCTCTCAATATCTTCACTTTATACAAAGGGAATGAGAGTTTCATTTTTGATGGCCAAGTTCTAATGTGGCCTAAAGGAAATACAGTCGATGATGCAACAGTGAATGGAGAGAAATATAGAGGCTTGTACAAACTGAAGGGATAACTTGAACAAGCATCGGTTCATGACTCAATAGAACCAGGTGAACTATGGCATCAAAGGCTTGCACATGTGCACTACATAGCACTATCGATTGTAAGAAAACAATGAAGACATTTTCAAAGGATGTGCACATGGAAATAATGCAAAGAAGACTTTTCCCAGCAGTGAAAGAAAAGAAAAAAGAATACTAGAGTGATCCACTCAACAATCGGCATGTTGTCGAACTTTGACAAAGTTTAGCACTTTCACTACTTGGACTGCTTCGATACGTTCAGTATCGGCTTTGAAAAGTATGAAGCTCGACACTACTGAATTCGAAAACCTTGATAGGTTTCACACTTGACATAAAACATCTCTAAATGCATTTTCGACACTGGCAACTATCGAACATCGACAGAGTTTCTCTCTATCTTCTAGTCGTCTATGATGGTTGAAATTCTGAACCGTCATAACTTATTTTGTAACTGAACGTAACGGGTAGTAACCTAAGTGTCTCAACATTATATATAAACATGTACACTATTTTATCCATCAATCAATATAGAAATTGGTTCCAATTCTTGCATATTGTCTATGTGCACACTTTCTGTCTATTTAGTGTGTTTCTTTCTTTACTTATTCTTGAAGATTCCGCCATAACAGTGCTCAATTCCTTCAGTCAAACTATTATCCCTAGTGTGTACCTGGGCACAAACTAGATCATTGGTATTAGAGCTTGATCTTGTTCAGAGCCTAAGTTACCTAAGCACTTCTATCAAAGTTATTTAACTTATGCATGTTCAAACACGCTTGCAAACTCATCAACACAAGAATACACTATATTCAAATTCATAAAATATGGTCGAAGAAGAACACAATAGACATGTAACTGACGAGACATATCGACTCATATAAAAAGCACTGGCTTTCTAGCGAACCGAAATGTTCTCCCAAATCATGGAGATTCTCATGCGTTTGACTTCGACCTCTGGAAAATCCTTGATGAGACCCCACTTTGATAAAATAATCCCATTCAAAGTGTAAATGAATATGGACATACCAAATCTTGAAAGAAATATTGACGAGAAATCTGTCGAAGATTGGGTTCAACAACTAGAATGTTACTACTCTATGAATCAACTCTCCAAAGCAAAAAATATCACCATTGCATCCTTGAAGATGTCAACCTCCATACACTTCTGGTGGGAAAATTTATTGACAAATATGGAAAAAGAGGGAAACCCCATAGACACATGGGTAAAAATTGTCGAATACATCCGAAAGGAGTTCTACCCACCCAAGCATCTTGAATATAAGTATAAGAAGTGGAAACAAGTAAGGCAATGGAAAGAGCAGTACGTGCAAATTTACACCGACGAATTTTATCGACTCATGGTTAGAATTGGCATCCAAGAAGAAGAGAAATTGGTTGTCTTGAAGTATGCTTGCAGATCCATTTCATTACGCCAGTTTCATCAAGAATATTGCACCTTCTGCGGACAAAAGTTGTTCCTCTGGTCTGAATGGTTTAGATCCAGAACAAATAATTGAATGACAAAGGATGAAGACCTTCCCTGAATGGCGTAGACACCTGGAATACTGATTCGATTGTGAACCTATGTACCTACAAATTATTAATATTGCACATTGATATAGGAACAAATAATCAATCTCATCAAGAAATAATCAACAAATAACTCAAAAATGGTGTTAATCGGAACCAGAATGGTTTCCTCTCTGTATATTCAATAAACAATGAATAGTTACAATAACAATGTCAAGCAATATCTTGAATCAATGAGGAATTTGAATACCTAAGGAGGTCATTCAAATTCAATGAGTGAGTCTAGCTTAATTGATTGTAAGCCATTGGTTTACACTCATTTAACCACTTGACCAAAACCCTAATTGACTCACCAAACCCTAACTAAAGTTGGAGTGCAATAAATGAATAAATTTCAACTGAAAGAGATCAAACACATGTCATAGCAAGCCAACCATCAGGTGCTAGTGCTTTAATTACTTCAATGAACCCTGATGAGGTTAACTGAAACTGAACTGATCATCAGAAGTTGGTGGAGGCGCCCCTGTTGACTCCAGATCATTAAATAATAATAAATAATCATTAAATAATATATTTAATGAGAGGAGGCACCTTAACTAACTGGTTGAACTGAATGTAACCACCAGTTAGCAATTAGGTGCATTAATATCACTCAGATCACCCCCAGAGTGCTCCAGTTAGACTCCTTGACTGGAGGAGAAGGCTAAGTTAGGCTCCTTGACTATAGGTAGGCGTGGGTGTGACTGGATTATTTCAATTAATGCTCCACTGATGTCAATTATTGTCAATTATACTTAGGATAGTGATTTAACTAGGCCAATTTGACCAAAAAGAGTGTGTATGGTGGTAAATTTCTCCAACACCCCTGCTTAAGATATACTCAAGAAGAGTTAGAGAACATAAATGCATAAAAATTCTAGGGCCCCAGCAACTAAGGCCATAGGTCACCCTGTACAATGCTGAAACTGAAACAATGCTCAAAACAAACTAAGTGAGGAAAAGAGGGAAAATCTAGTGGGAAACCCCCCCCCCAATCTGAACACTGAAAGTAGTCGGAATCACCGTGATGAACTCACCCCCAACAATGAACGGAGGTAAGTGAGCTTCTTTTCTGAAAATATCTTGGTGAAAATGTCTGCAATCTACTCATCAGTCGGGCAGTATTGCAGAATGATGGTCCTGTCATGCACTAGCTCCCTGATGTAGTGCATGTGAATCTCTACATGCTTGGTCCTCTGCTTGGTAATTGGATCTGTGGATATCTTAATAGCACTCTGGTTGTCACAAAAGAGGATAGTGGACAAAGTACTACCAATATCAAACTCTGAAAGAATTCCTTGCAACCAAACTACTTGGATGCAAGCATTCACTGCTCCTCGATACTCGGCCTCTGTTGAAGATAGTGCTATGGAAGCTTGCTTTTTGCTTGACCATCAAATTTGGTCACCACCAAACATGAATACATATCTGGAAGTTGAATTCCAATCAATAGAATCACCCACCCAATCAGAATCTGTGTATCCAACCAACTCTAGCTCGGAGTCTATAGCATAGTGGATGTCGTAGGTCCTGGTTCCCTGAATATACTGGAGGATCCTCTTGGATTCCTTCTAATGAATATCATGAAGCTTCTGGATGTATATTGATACAGAATTCATGGCATAACAAATATCATTCCTAGAATGTGTCAAGTACAACAAGCTACCAATCAGTTGTCGATAGATAGTGCAGTCCATGGGAGGTGTGTGTTTTCCTTCTTCAAGGCTGATCCCTGAAAGGAAAGGGAATGGTGTAGGCCTACATTCAGCCATGTTAAACTTGAATAATAGTTCTGAATTTTATTTGGACTTATTGACCATAATCCCATCAGAATTTTGCTCGATTTTGAGACCCAAAAATTGTTTTAGAAGCCCCGAATCACTCATTTCAAAGGCATTGTGGAGAGCAGTTTTCATGGCTGAAATGGAGGCAAATGTGCTACCTGTTATCAGTAATTCATCAACATATAAAACAATGATAATTATATGGCCATCATGCTTCTGTAAATACATATTTGGATCTGATCTACATCTCTTAAAGTTTTGCGAGAGAAGAAAGGCATCCATCTTGGAATACCACTCTCTTGGGGCCTGTTTTAACCTGTATAGTGACTTCTTTAGCTTGCAAATCAAATATGGATCAGTGATGTAGCCCTAATTATGATTCATGTATATCTCCTCATGAATATATCCATGCAAAAATTCTTACTTAACATCCATGTGATGCACCTCCTAGTGCTTGGATACTGAAATTGCCAAAACAAGGCAGATGGAGTCCATTTTTGCAATCGGTGCAAAGGTCTCATGGTAGTCCACTCCTTGGACCTGAGAGAAAAAATTTTCTACCAGAATTGCCTTATATTTTCAGTTTCTTCCATCAGCAGCAACCTTTTTCTGAAACACCCACTTGCATTGAACCAATTTCCTTCCCGGAGGAAGAGAAACTAGCTCCCAAGTAGTGTTTTTCTGAAGAGAATTCATCTCTTCATCCATGGCAACTTATCATATCGGATCAATCCGAGCATGGTAGTAGGATTTTGGATCTAAATTAATCATAAAATATCAATTTTTGGATAGAAAATTATTAGAACAAGAGAGCACAATACCTGCTCTTTGGAAATCAGACCGGGTTCTCCTTGGATCATCCGGATTTCCAATGTTGTCTCCTGCGGAGGAGAGTGTCTGTTGGGCCCATGTAGGAAGATTATTTTTCACTTAAGGTTCTAATTCAGCATATGATGATTGCTGCACACTGATATCATAAATCATAGGATCCAAATCAAGGTCATCACCCCCAATTTCATCATCCAAATATTTAGTAGAATAGGAAGGAAATTCAGCAGTTTTCTCCTTCACTAGTTCCATCTCGTGAAGAGGCTCATCGAACTTGAAAATTCTCTCGATGATGATCTGTTTGGTCTTGATATCCAGAAAATTGAATCCTTTAGATTCCATAGGATACCCAATAAACATACATTCTATGCTTTGCGGTTGCAAATCCCTTCTTTTATCAACCGGAATCTGGGCCCATGCAATGGACCCAAACACCTGAAGGTTCGACACATCCCGCTTGTGTCCGAAGTATGCTTCGAAAGGAGTATTTCCTTTCATGGATGAGTGTGGAACCCTATTATGAATGTATGATATAGCATGCATGGCTTCATCCCACAAATTTGCAGCAAGCTTCTTTGACTCCAACATATAGGTGGTCATCTCCTTGAGAGACCGGTTCTTCCTTTTCGCTACTCCGTTCTGCTGGGGAGTGTAGGGAATTGAATGATGGACCTGAATACCACTTTGGGAGCATATGTACAGAAACTCATTACTAACATACTCCCCTCCATTATCAGATCTCAATATCTTTATCTTAATCCCAGAGGCATTTTCGATCAAGTCCTTCAATTTAGAAAAAATTTCACATACTTCTGATTTCTTTTTGAGAAAGACAACCCATGTATACCTTGAAAAATCATCAATAAAAGTAAGGAGGTACCTTGATCCATTCATGGATGTGACATGCATCAGACCACTGATATCAGAATGTATCAGCCCTAATATGCTTGTAGCTCGGTTTTCCTTCCCCCGATCAAAATTGTACTTAGGGTGTTTTCCAATCACACAGCCCTTGCAAATTCCTGTGGTTGCCTTGATGATCGGGAGGCCTTCAACCATGGAATTTTTCTGTAATTGATGAAAATATTTGAAATTAATATGGCCAAACCTCTCATGCCACATCCTACTAACCTCATTTCCATGAGTTAGTAGAGCAGTGGGCTTTGCATCCGCAACAAAGTGAGAGAACTCATAGGCTTTTGCATGATGATTTACAAGGCCTTTTGCAATGAGTTTCCTGGATGCAATTTCTATTATATCAACATCATTTGGGCTGAAGGACACTCTCTTAGGCATTATTGTATGTGTCATCTGATAGACACTAAGGAGATTTGCTGCTAGATATGGTACATACAAAACATTAGAGAAAAAACCATTTTCAAGATCTACAGTACCTTGTCCTTCGGAAATGATGGTGGATTCATCTCCCATGTGGATGGGGATGGATTTGCCAGTCTCCAAGGATGAAAAGGATTCGTTTTCAGCCATCATGTGATTTGAAGCTCTATATTCAATCAGCAATGCTTTGGACTTCGAAGTGCTTGCCATGAGGGCATGACCTTTCTCATGCGGTGGTTCCCGGTCTTGGTGATCTCTCCTCCGAAAGTTCTCCAGAATATTGATGTAATTCCTCTCAAGGAGAGAGGTTTCTTCATCAAGATGTTTCTTCATGCAGGCATGTTTAGGGTGAAAACACTTCCCGCAGCAAGAACACTTGACTTTTTCTTTCCCATTGTGCCCTTTTCCTTTATTCTTCCTTGAGCCGGAAGATTCATCATGCTGCTGGTTTTCAACTCTAGGATTGGGAGCATCAAATTTAGTTTTCTAATTTTTTTGTTGCTTTCCTTTACCCTTCAGATATTTGGGCCCCGAGACATGGAGGGCTTGATCATGGGAATATCGGATGATCCCCATCTGAAGAAGCTTTTCATGTTCATTTCTTAGGGACTCAATGAAGGCATTGAGTGCAGGCATCTTCCATCCAGGGGTTGTGAGCTTCCCCGCACAGAATGTAGAAACAAAAACTGAATAATTAGCCCCAATTTTAGAGAGTATGGAAAGGATGAGCTGATCATCCTCCTTCTCCACATTGCATTGCTTCAAGAGTAAAACAGTATGCTTGAACTTTGTAAAGAAATCATTTAGAGTCTCGAAATTGGAAGGTTGGAGAGACATGAGTTCATTTTCGAGCTGGAAAACCCTCAAGTCATCATGCTTTCCGTATAGAGATTCCATTTTTTCCCATATTTCTTTCGGTGTCTTCAAATCTGTAAGATGGAAGAGAAGGTCTCGAGAAATAGAGAGGCACAAGAAACCGAAGGCTTCATCCTTCTTGTTCAAGAATATTGATTTTTCTATGGTGGATCTAGGCTCAACTTCAGTGTCCATGGTGACTCTAAAAAGTCCTTTGGAGCGCAGCTGAATCTCCATATCACTTTTCCATGAGTGGAAATTGTATGGAGTCAAGAGATTTGCTAAGGAGGCCATCTGGATGTGCTGGAGCAAATGCTTCACCTGTAGAAACCTGAAAATCAAAACACAAAGGGAAAAATAAGGTCAGATAGCCTACACATTCCAGGATTTCATCACACCCAGCATAGTCAATCAAGAAAGTTTGATCAACAAGTTCTTTACTTGGGGTATTGAGTGGTAAGCCTTGGCTTTTGGTGCAATGCTGGATTTTTGAGCTATTGCTCACTTTTCATGGAGAAATCTATCAAAAAGGTTGTTTTTGAGATATAGATATTCGTCCCGTCATATGCTCTGATACCATATTAATATTGCACATTGATCTAGGAACAAATAATTAATCTTATCAAGAAATAATCAGTAAATAACTCAAAAATGGTGTTAATCGGAACCAGAATGGTTTCCTCTTTGTATATTCAATAAACAATGAATAGTTACAATAATAATGTCAAGCAATAGCTTGAATCAATGAGGAAGTCAAATACCTAAGGAGGTCATTCGAATTCAATGAGTGAGTCTAGCTTAACTGACTGTAAGCCATTGATTCACACTCAGTTAACCACTTGACCAAAATCCTAATTGACTCACCAAACCCTAACTAAAGTTGAAGCGCAATAAATGACCAAATCTCAAATCAAAGAGATCAAGCACATGTCATAGCAAGCCAACCATCAAGTGCTAGTGCTTCAATGACTTCAATGAACCCCAATGAGGTTAACTGAAGCTAAACTAATCATTAGAAGTTGGTGGAGGTGCCCCTGTTGACTCCAAATCATTAAATAATAATCAATAATCATTAAATAATATATTTAATGAGAGGAGGCGCCTTAACTGACTGGTTGAACTGATTGTAACCACCAGTTAGCAATTAGGTGCATTAATATCACTCAGATCACCCCCAAAGTGCTCCAGTTAGCCTCCTTGACTGTAGATAGGCGTGGGTGTGACTGGATGATCTAAATTAATGCTCCACTGATGTCAATTAATGTCAATTATACTTAGGATAGTGGTTTAACTAGGCCAATTTGACCAAAAATAGTGTGTATGGTGGTAAATGTCTCCAACACAAATAGATCAAACATGCAAACACATAAAAGATACCATAAAATCATCTACTTATCCATGTTAGTGACTAAGGAATCTAACAACATGTACATGTGAAATCAAAACAACAGTAATGTGGGACAGAAATCAGCTTTGCATTAAGAATGTATGGGGAAGCTTACAACCATTTCCTTCATGTCGACAAGCCCCTTTATGAGACAAACACTTCATCCCCATAAGCTCCAATTTTTCTCTCTATGCTCTCTAATGACTTGGACTAAGTGGTCAATCTAACAGCATAACAATACCTCTATAGTTCTTCCCCTCAACTATGGATATGAGCTTGTATTTATAAGGCTCAATGGATAGCAATAGTTGAGAGAATTGTGGGTGAGGTGGCTCCAAGATCCTACCATGGGGGATATCGAGCTCAAACTAACACATAATGATAGGTATAAGGAAGGACATGAGGCTCAAGATCTAGAAGCCTCGAGAAAATTCTCTTTTTCCCATTTTACCCAGGGTATCGCTTTTCTTCCCTTATGACAGAACGGTTTAGATGAGAACCACTTTTAGACCAAATACCATATGTAGTGGCACCACTTCTCTAAAACAAGATACAAGTGGTGCTGAGCAAGGTACCGCTCATCAGCCACAAGGTAGGCGCGGTGCTAGGTTTTTTCAAGTAGAATTGACAAACAGAGCAAGTTTCCACTCAAGTGTTGGGATTAAGGGAAAACATGGAAGTTAAGTGTCTTATCACATGATGGTGATAGGATTTAGGTATAACAAATTTCCCCCCAAAGCATGAGACTTATATGGATACGATAAGCGAGATATTTGAGAGAACAAGTTGTCACTTCGAGGTGAAAATGTCAGATCAGTCAGATAATGTTGTCCAATAGGCATCTATAGTACATCAATACTTTTTGACTCATAGACAAATGTAACCAACTCATGGCTGCAGACCAATACATGGCAAATCCATGAGAGGAATAAACAAGCATGGCTACTAGAATACAGCATAGATCCATGTGATAGAGGACTCAAACTTGGACATAACTACCAAAAATACAATGTAGATCTATGGCAAACAGATGCAAATTTGAGCATAGCCATGACCATACAAATGTGGATCCATGCTAGATATACAAAACTCCATCGCAACCTGGGGAAAGCAATGAGCGCTAAACAAATACCCAAGGTCTTCGTCTCGTCTTCTAGAAAGTAAGATTCTATCCATGTTATTACAATGATTTGAAGTCGAACATGGTAGAAACCACTTGATTAATGATGTGAACCGTTAACAAGTGCAAGGGAGATCACCATCGATGTCAATGACTCCCAAGGTACTCTAGTACAATCTACTGAGTGTGAATAGATGTCCTAATGTCGAACACCTAGTCGATTCTATCGATCAAAGGTAAATGATGTGAACCTATGTCGAGAGCGAGAGAATCTATCATTAAGGAATACAACTCTCAAGGTACTAAGTTTTGTTTCTAGTACTATTTCCTAGATGTTGAGCTGATGTTGATGGGACTAGTCTCATCGAAGGAGGGCCATGATGAATCCCACATCGACGACAAAAAACTTGAAACATAGTTTTGGAATGATGTGAATGTAGTAACCATAAGACTGACTCAAAATTATTGACACAAAGATTGTTTTGACTGCAAAGGTAAAAATTCTTCAACTTCCCTTTGAACATCGGGTGGCACGACAAAAGACTTGGCAGCATGACTAACTAGACAAACACACAATATGACGGCAGGCGATGCATTCTTTTGACAAACTCAAAGGAGTGGCATGACTCATGAAAGTGGATTGTCACAAAGATCAGCTGAATACCCAATTGACTGAAATGATATGCAGACAAGTGCCATGTTCAAAGGTAACAAAAAACTACCATTTATTTGCAAAATGATTCCCTCCCCATTTTCCCCATCATGATTGATGAGTGCCTCTTTTCAATTTTACGAGTTCAAAGAGGGTAACAAACACTCGGTATAACTCGTCTGAAGACAATTCAAAACTCATATGTTTTATGAACCTGAGAGAGGAGGGGTTCATTCCCCAAAAAAGGGTCTCTCAATGTTTAATTTAATGAGTCCAATGAAAGAAAACTCGGTATCATTCATGTTTAGAGAGTCTGAACGACCACGGAAGAATAATCCAAAGGGTCCCTTTTTGTATGATTTAGTCCCTAAGGCCTAAAAAAGTATAAAATAATACCTTAGAGAACTCTTCTGGTCATGATTGGCTGGAGTGTTCCTTTTTCGCAAATAGTCCATCCGAACCGAAAAAGAGATAACCTACCGTCAGAGAGATGACTTTTCATATGCTTTAACGAGTGTGAAGAAGACAATATCACTTGACAATCTTTTCATATTTAAGGAGCCCGAAAAGAGTCTAAAGAAGACTCCACTAGGTCTCTTTTCATGATGAGATATTTTATGAGCCTGAAAAGAATCAGAAATGGACTCAGACCTTTGATGCTAAGTTTTGAGAGCGTGACCAAAGTGTCGCAATAAACGCTCAAAGACTTTTTCCGTTTTATGGTAGTACAGAAAAGTAAAAAATGAACTCCTAAAACTTTACTGCTACTGCTCTTCTATCCTGTAATGACTCAAAAACAAGTGTTAAATGCCCCAATAATTGACATTAAAGGATTACGACTGATACATTTTGAGTAATAAATGATTTTAAAACAAAACTATAGAATGTCAAACCCAAAAATGTATATAAAAGTCATGAAAATAGTAAGAAATCAAAACATTTTACTATTTACCCATAGTGGAGATCCTTTGGAGCATTTTCTTGGCTAGATTTTCAGTCATTGATATTAGGAGCATCCACCGTCAAAGTCGAGCACCGTCAGCTCCAGGTAATAGCCTAGACCCTACTCTTTCATTTTATGTCTTAAATTTTGATTTTTAATGGTGTTTTGGGATTATATGGAAAGCCCTAAAATCATGGGAGCGGGCACCGCTCTTATCCCTTGCAGGATAAGTGGTACCCCGGTAGAACCGTGCCGAAAACATAGCGCACAGGAGGTGCCGGTCGTGGAGAAATAAAAATGGTTACACAAGAAAAACTAGGTCATTTTAATTGATTTGGATGATTAATAATTCTTCTAACAAGTCTTGTGATGGTTTTTGGCACGTTCTTGCTGATAAAAAATGGTCATATGGAAAGAGAGGAAACATGATAATGACGACACCTTTGCCGAATGAAATGCGGGTTGCATAGCTGCATTGAGAGACTACAGACTCTTATAGTTCTTCCGTACACCCAGTATGGTATCACATGAGCGATTACTAGAGCATATACTCCAGATGTGGAATCCTAAGCAACAATATTTTGAGGTTGGTGCTCACATGTTGATAGTTGAGGTAGAGGACATATACTTCCTAACTGGCCTTTTGAGACAAGGTGGGCCCATCTCACTGACTGGTTCCCACGGAGGGGACATTACTACTCAGGAGTTGATAGACCGTCACTGCATTCCTGGTACAAGGACATCGGGGAAGAAAATCCCCATAAAAGAAGTGATGGATGGACCTCTACGGACCGTGTTGTTTACCATGCAGAGAATGGAGAGAAGCCAAGGAGTACACCAGCTGTCCAAAGCACATATGCTCTACGCCATAGAGATCATGGTGCCTACATTCCTTAACTGGGTGGAAGCTCTACTTCCGATCTTCAAGGATCAGCTGACCAAGTGTCGGTAGGGGGAGCTGAATAAATTTGGTTTTGGTTCCATTCTATCTTGCTTCTTCTTTGAGCGGGTTCCATAGATGAAACCCCAGGTGGTATTTATAGAGTTGAGAGCATAGGTCCTCCACATGCAGAGGTGGGCCCAAATTATGGCCTATACTGGAGCGAGCAGGGGGAAGGTAAAGTTCGATGAGCCGTTCTTTCGATGGTTGAGAGATCAGCTCCTCATGGTGGAGGATTATGCATATGCAGGCACTGACTTCAGCAGTGACCCTGACCTACTGCTCCCACCTAGTGGACAGTGGGGTGACATCGGTAAGAAACAAAAGACTCTAAAATGGAAATAGTGTTTTTATGTTTTTTATGTTTTATATTTTTTATGTTAAGTAACTAGACTTGAATGTTTTCATGCAGATGTTGGAGCAGCACGACCTGGAGGAGCGTCCCCATTGGATAGATGAGTCGGAGCCCGTTTTGTACTGTAGGGTGACAATGTGACCGAGGAGTTAGAGGAGAACCTGGAGAGGTTGATTCTAGACATCCCCGATGCTTCCATTGACGACCTCCCACTAAGGTATTAGAGGCCTGCAGTGAGAGTACCGGGTCGTTTTAGCAGATTGCTACGTAGGGTAACTTCGGAAGTGATGTGTTACCATGAGCATCATTAGACAATGAGTGCATGATGTATCCACTGAAAGCTGATAGTTTTAGGATTTTGTAGGGCGNTATATATATATATATATATATATATATATATATACATACTTTTACTTGGTGTTTATACATCTCAAATGGTGAATGTATTTTACATGAGTTTTATGTGTCTTTAATCATTTATTAACAATGAACCAAGTTTTATTTTCAAGTCATGAATGGGAAATATGCCAATCTAGGATGTAATTAGCCAATGAGTCAGCAACTACATTATGTTCCCTAGGGATATGCCTGTAGGTGATAGTTTCAAATGACCTTTCTAACAAGCGTACCCTCCAGAAGAGACGAAGAATCATAGGATTCCTATTGGTATAAACATGGTTTAGATGACAAACCACTAGTTGTGAGTCCATCAATACTAACAAGTTGCAAACATCTTGGGAGGTAGCTTCAGTCAAAAGAAATATGACTGCTCAATAATCGACGATATTGGTGGTAGTGGGACCAATACAAACCACTCTGGAACTGACCAAATCGTAAGCTAAGGAATAGAGAACCCAAGCAGCCAAGGCAAGATTCAATGTGTGGTAGAAAGCACCATCAACGAATCCATAGAAAGCCATCTGCTCTGCATGACCAGAACATGGTATAAAAAGATACAGACACTAAACTCAAAACCATATTGAAAATACTTAAGCACACTAAAAGTCAAGTAATATAAATATATACAAGATACTATCCAAGAGAGATATAGGCATAGTACCTCTTCAGGTACAACCCATTGTGAGGTTGTCCTAAAGGGATTCCATCATAGTCTACGAGCTCGTAGGCCCCTTTCTCTAAAAATTTAGAAATAACGAAAGGACCGTACCACATGGATTTGAACTTTCATTTCTCTAGTTTGTCATATCTCTGATCACAAGTCAAAACTAGGTCACCCTCATTAAAGGAACGAGGTTGGACGGACTTGTCATACTACACCTTGATGCATTTCTTGTGTGCCTCATTAGCCAAGGCATCATCTATCCTAGTTTTGTCAAGGTTGTTCAAGTATAAAAATCTCTCTTCCTCCGTGGAAGTGTCTAGGAGAAGTTCGATGACAAGTTTCAAGGATGGAATATAACATTGAATCAGCAAGACAGCTTCGAGTCCATAAACAAGCTGGAAAGGTGTGAAACCAATATCTATTTTCACCAAAGTCCTATAGGCCCAAAGAGCAGAAAAGAGGATATGATGCCAGTTGGATTTATGGTCTCCAACCATCCGATGAAGCATTGTTTTCAAAACTTTGTTAATGGCCTCTACCTGACCATTAACTTGCATAGAATAGGGTGTAGATTTTTCATGACAAAAACCTAGCTTGAAACTTAGTTCTTCCATCATTTAATTATGGAAATGTGTTCCATGATTAGTAACTATGGACTACGAGACTCTGAATCTAGCTATCACATGATTGAACAGGAAGAGAGCAGCATTCTTACTGTCTTCCACATATGTAGGCTATGGCCTCAGCCCACTTTGTAAAATAGTCAACGGCTATGATGATATAACCATGCCCCTCGACTAAGGTAGGATTACAATGCATATAATTAATCCCCCATTTGGAAAATCGGCCAACAGCAATGATGGGGTGCAGCGGAGCAGGATGAGTGCGCTTTTTCGGATAAAAATGTTGACAGGGTGGGGATTTCTTGACAGCTTCATGACAATATTTAAAGACTGAAGGCCAGAAATAGCCAGCGTGAAGGATTTTTTGGGCTATATCCATCCTAGATAAATGACCACCACATGCTCCAGAGTGGCAATCATTCAACACTTGTTCAGCTTCCTCAGGGGTGAGGCATCGCCGAAGAACAGAATCGATCCCACGTCTATACAAAGTGTCATTCAAGATGAGGTAGTATTTTGCGTGGTGATGGATACGATGGCAATTGTCATGGGATAGATTTGGATGAAATATTTGTGTTTGGAGATAAATGAGCAAATCTCCATACCATGGGTCAATAGTGCTTCTTAGGAATAGGAATTCATCTGGAAATGAATCACTGGGCTCAGATTCCATCGAAGCATAGGGAAGATCACACATGAGCTCGACAAAGACCAAGGATTTATTTGATGTGGTTTTGGCAAATTCTAGATCAAACTCTTGTAGTATGACTATCCATCGGGAGTACTTTCCCCCGAGCACCTAACAAGTCAGGATGTAATACAGAGGGTTCTGGTCTGCCAATACAGTGGTTGTGCAAAACAAAATGTAGTGACGAAATTTTTGAACAACAATGACCATGGCCAATGCTAATTTCTCCATGTGTGAATATCGGGTTTCAGAATCCATAAGATTCTTACTAGCATAATAGATCACGTGCTCCTGACCATTGGCATTTTCCTGCACCAAAACCATAGCTATGGTAGTAGTGGAGGCAGCAATATGTAAGAGAAAATCCTTTGAATAATCTAGGGGGTGTATCACAGGTGAATGAATCAGAGCATGTTTAAGATTATCAAACGCTCATTGGGCTTGGTCATCCCAATAGAACAGAGTGTCCTTCTTAAGGAGATGCATATAACTGTGTGTTTTCTCTGCAAAATTACACACGAATCGACAAAGAAATTTTTCCTTCCCCTGCAAACTTTGGAGTTCTAGAAGGTTGGTTAGGGTTGGTAGAGCTAAAATAGTGGCAATTTTCAATGGGTCTATCCGGATGCCATCCTTGGAAACCACAAAACCTAACAGGAGTCCCGCCTCAATGCAAAAAACACATTTATGAGGATTGGTCCATATATTATAATGAAGGCATCTCAGGAAAATGTCTCTAAGATGACCAGGTTGGTCCTCCTATTGCTGTGAATGAGCAGGGAGGTCGTCAAGGTATGGTTCAACAATATGTTTTATATCATGAAATGCATAGGACATAGCATGCTGGAATGTGGCTCCAGCATTTTTTAAGCCGAATGGTAACTTCCTATATGCAAAGGTTCCCCATGGGAAAATGAATGTCATCTTGTGCTAATCGGTGGGTAAAATCTCAATCTGATTATAACTTGAAAATCCATCCATAAATGACAAGATGATACTTTTAGCATAGTTGTTGATAATCTGGTCAATATGCGGAGTAGGAAAGTTGTCTTTGGCACAATCTTTGTTCAAATCTCTAAAATTGATACAGACTCTAATGGTGCCTTGATTTTTACTGACAAGGACAACGTTCGATACCCATTATGTCAAGGGTAAGGGATAAATAAACCCACCTTTAAGAATTTTCTCTATTTCAGCTTTAATAGTTGCAGCCTTTCGTGGATGGACTTGCCTTAGTTTTTTCTTGACAGGTTTAGCAGTGGCATAGGTTTTTATTTCATGGACCACAATGCATGGGTCTATACCCAGAATTTCTTCATAAGACCAGGAAAAAATATCACATAATTATTTGAAAAGTTCCTTGTATGCTTCAGATTCTTCTGCCGAGCAGTTCTTCCCAACATGAACATGCTCAATGGTACCAGGCTTGGCTAATATGTCAATTAGATTTGTTTGAGTAATGTTGCATAGGTTTCCTTCAAAATCTGTGTCTTGCAACAATATAGGAATTTGAGGTGTGTTAACAATATTAGTTGAAAACAGGGATGCAAAGTCATGGTCTACCGAACTGGTGTTGGGGAGGAATGAGGATCTATGATGGCGATCCTCCCAGATAGGCTCATTCGTATTCATGATATCCATAATGGACTCATCAGAAGGAAAATACTCAGAGAGATAATCCAGAATAGGAAGAGAGGGTTCTAACCAGTAGGGAAGATGATAACGGTTTGAATCCACCATATGAAGTTCATTAGTGTGGTCATCGAAAAGGGTTTGAATGATGTTGTACATTTCTTCATGCAGACTCAAAAAGGTGGATCCAACAATTCGCTTGCCCTTTGGATCATAATCATATGATGCAATCATATTTACTGTCGCTATGTCGGTGTCAGGAGGATTGGATGGAAAAATCCCCATAAGGGATGAATCCTTCAACATGCCTACCCCAGTCGACTGGTAAGGAGGAGGGGACTAGCCTACCATAGGGATGTTATTAGCCATAGAGGTAGTAACATCTGGTGTACAGAAATTGAGCTGGTCAATGGTGACAATTCTCCCTAGATGTGGAAATTGGACAGTTCAAAATACCGTCAAAGCGACAACAGTCATGGCGAAAAACCAATTTCTTCCCAGAAGGAGGTTGTAATCTAAAGGGGCATCTACTACTTCTACTTGAATAGAAATAGTTTTTCCCCAAAGCTCAACTGAAAGGGATGATATAATACCATGGGGATGGAAACCTCGTCCATCAAAGGATTTCAGAGTTGTAGGTGATGTTACAAGCTCAGGAGAGCCAATAGCTTTCCAACAAGACAGGGACAAAACTGAAGTTGAAGCTCCTTCATCTAAGACAGTTCTAAAGACCTTATTTCCAACTACTTTCATGATGATTTGGAAAGTGATTTTGTGAGGAAGTATAGACTTATAGTTCTCGACATTGAAATGAATCAAATTAGTATTCTCCAGGTCTAAAGCTCCTAACGTAGTTAATAAGTTTTGGCATTGTGTAGGACAACTTTGGAGTACTTCCACGGTAGAGATTGCACATGGTTCCTGAGCGAGATATTCAACTACATTATAAAATTGAGTAGCTCAGGAATTAGGGTTAAAAACATCCTTCCTAAGAGTACTCTTGGGGGGATGCAAAACCATGTCGAGAGTAGGCTTCTCGATGGTTAGGGGGATAGTAGACGAGGATTTGGGAGAACCAGTAGAGGGAGATTTTCCTGAAGAAGAATTGTCTTCTTTCTTGTCTGCAGGTTTGTCATAACTCTGAATTTGAGTTTGCAAACTAATAGTATCCGAGGACATCATGCGAATTTCCTTTGAAGAACTGGAGTTTCCCTGATTAGACATGTGGTCTATCAGTTGTTGTTGAGAGGGAAAAGGATCCGTGAGAACTACGGGTGCGGGATTAGTTTTCAAAAATTGGGTGATTTCATCCCAACGAGGACACTCTTTTGTGAAATGGTAACCTCCACATAGCATACATGGATATTTTTCTTTTCTTTTCCCTTTATCATTATCGTTGGTGGCTGGTTTTGGATTGTCCTATTGGTTTCCAGGTTTTCTGTTTTTAGCTTTACCTTTCTTTTTATTGTTGATGGGTGTTTCAATACTCTGAATAGAATTGACCTCGGTGGAAACCTTAGGAGTTGAAGGAGTAGGGGTGGCAGTCTGGGATTGCTGGGTAGGTTTTGCTACTGACGGGGACTGGATTGAACCAACAATCCCATCAACAGGGACTTTTGCTAGTGGCTTTGAAGGATCGGTGCTTGGGCGAGGAGCTTGAGGGATCAATTCATACAAAGTTCCAGATTGGGAATAGACCAAGTCCAGGTATTGGGCTCGACTAATGGGTTGTTCTTCAATAATGGCACTGCCCATAGCCACATCTTAGGAAATCGGAGGCAACAAAGACTTAGTAAACCAATCAGCTAATAACTTATCCAGGATAGGAGCCTTAATAAGTCTTCTGTGCCTTCTCCACTCATGGATATGATTGGATATGTGGGTGGAGGTGTTTTGTCATAGAGAAGTTAAGAGATTAGTGCCTATTTCATGATGGATAGGAAGATGAAAGTGTGTAAGAAATACAGTTGCCAATGAGACAAAATCCACAAACGAATGTTGCGGAAGTTCAATGTACCATTTTGTAGTTGTATCGATCAAATTTCGCTGAAAGAGTCTTAAACAAACTGAATCATCCATAAGGGAGTTTTAAGAACACCAAAAATGGAATGTCATGACATCATTTTTCGGATCGTCTCCCTATTTCCCATCGAATTTTGGAATGTCCGATGGTAACTTTACTGGAATGGGAGGCCACGAGGGATTATGTCAAATGGGGTCATTAATCAACTTGGACAAATCAAGCAAGTCCAAAGTTTCTAGGAAAGGTAACTGACGATTAGGTTGCACATACTGGTAATATTGATATGGCATATAAGTACTAGTAGGACCATAAGTAGATTGATAGACAGGTTGTTGTGATGAAAAACTACCAAAATATCCACCCACAGGGGGTTGATTTCTGGGATCAGGACCATTAGGACCGCCGAGGCCTCCAGGAGGAGGACCACCAGGGCCTCCGGGACCACCAGGACCATTGGTACCACCAAGAGGTAGACCACCAGACCCTCTGAGACCCCTGGGAGGTAAACCTCTAGAGCCACTGGAACCATAAGGAGGAAAGCCACCAAGCCCTCCAGGACCACTAGGACCATTAGGACCATAAGGAGGAAAGCCACCAAGACCTCCAGGACCATTAGGCCTCCCAGGGGGAGGAAATCCATAAGGTGGTCCTTCGGCACCCCCCGCAGTATGTATAGGTATTCCCCCCATAACTAGCATGTAGGACCATTTAGTTTTCCCCCATGGGGTGAAAGTATTACTAGGATATGGAATTCCAACTTAAGGAATTCCTATAGGGTTGGATGGATAATTAATGTTTCCTATAGGTACTTGATTTGCTGTGTAACGATAACCCCAAGAGTTTTGACTGGTTACAAGTTGTGCCCCCAAGGGATGACATGAACTGGATGGGGGGTTAACCACATTTGTGTGGGTAGGAGGGACATAAACTGTAGATTGCTATATAGTAGAGGTCTGTCCATGACTAGGTATAATTCTGGTGATAGATAACGTAGGTCATGCTGGGGGTTGCCCCCCGACACTAGAAGGTATTGATGAAACATGAATTGAATGTTGAGCCCCAGGTGTGGAAGACCCGGTAGGATTGGGAATAGACATAATATGGGAGGTGATTGGGTTGGAATTTTGACTTGGATTATGTGGAGTCACTATGTGATCTAGAATCGGTTCAATGGGTCTCATAGAATCAGCAAGTGAACAATATCCCACATGAACAACTGCAGAACGTGATGGTGGTGTGCCCAATATGTCATCTATTTTCTTTTCAATTTCTTGTGCATGGAGAATAGATGCCTATTATTGTCTACGTTCTTCTTCATTTGGTGAAACTTCTTCAGAAAAGTTTAAATGGGTGCCAAATGAGGAAATGGCTTGTCCTATAGAGGTGTCCCAAAATGGATCATTGGGACCATAATATGGATGGGTAGTATCATCAACATGACCTTCTATGGGAGAATGGAAGGAATTATTACCCCGAGAAGGTTATTGGACCAAGTGAGGCAAGTGTGAAGGATATGGTCCTCCTCTTTCTGCAACCACATTCTCTCCCACTAGGGAGGTGGTAGCAACTCCTTGGTCGATAGCTTCCATAGGATTTTCTCCTAAAATAGGAATAAAATCAAGTGGCAAGCCCCGTACTCTTCTGGATTTCCTTAGCTCAACCAGTTTGTATAGCTCCTATCTAAATTAGGGTATCAAAACTAGAAAACACACCAAAAATTTCCCTACTTAAGCTATAGGTCAAACAAGCAAACTTAAATCATAGGAGGAGTTCAGATAGTCAGGTTTCTCACCAGGATTGTCAAGAAGGTGCCACTCGTGATATACCTCTAGGGTATGTGTGTAGTAATCTCCATGGATGTTGTTTTTGGTGTATGGCTCCAGGAAAGATGGCCAAAGGTATTTTCTCAGATAGATAAGGTATCCTAGTGGGGTCTCCAGATATACCCAAGGTACGTGGGAGCTCAAATCGGTAGTAGTGTTGTCTAATGCATAACCGTTCACAAGGGGCCTTCCGATATACAATCGATTACGTGAAGTACCTTTCTATATACCTCAAGGGTACGTGAAAGGCTATTTGATATACGGATGGTACGTGGAAGAACTGCATGAGTCTCGGGATGTAATGCAGATGAGTAACGATAGCTCCTACGCTTAACGACACCCGAACACATCTCTAACCTATCACTCAAATTTCTATGTAAATTTTAACCTATAACTATCATTAATTTTAAAGTGGACGGTTAGGAGAATGCATGGAATTTTGACAGAAAAAGTAAAACCATGCAGTATGCATATGCAAATATTTCACTTTACCATTCATGGTATGCCTACCTACGGGAGGGAAAGAGAGTATTTTCTTTTCATTTTAAAACAAAAATTCCCAAACAACTATCTTGAACAAATCAAAATCAAATACAAGCAACACTTTCCAAACTCATTTTCATTTTCTAAAAGCAATCAAAAGGGGAAGAGTCTCTTTTCCTAAAAGAAAAACAGGAAGCACTCTACATGCATATGCACTCTATTTTTTTATTTTTCTTAAAACATAGATAGATCTAACTTAAAAATACACTATTTTTTATCTTTTGGTGAGATAGTACTAATGCAAAAGATACAAAAGAACACAGAGAACCTGAAAGCTTGTGAGGCTAATCATATATTCAATGTCTTATGCTCAATAATGATAATAACCTAATCTCAGTCAAAAAATATTTTCTTTTTAACAAGCAAAAACAAGTCCTCTATGGAAACAAAAAATGAAATCAAGATGCTAATCAAATGGTTTTTCTTTCAGTCTTGATAAAAGAGATGAAAAGAGAGCTCACTAATACCTAAGATTTCAAAAGAATTCCTTTCACAATCAGAACCAATAAGCATGGGAAGAAATGAATAATCAACAAGCATAGTCTAGATTTCGAACTCTTCAATCAAACCAATATTTTACCACAGAATTTCTAACAATGAGCATTAAGATTCTAACACACAAGCCTGACAGTGCAGGGATGAAAGCAAACAAACTCAATTTTTTGCAAAAAATGATGAAAAACTAGTTCTAGAACAAGGCCTACCTAGCACCGCGCTAGAGGGGTCTTGACAGAGCAGTCCTAGATGAGCACTGCTTCTGGATAATGGGACTCAGGTGGTGGCACCGCTTATGGCTAACAGAGTTCAGGCGATGGCACCGCTTCTTGCCAACAACACATGTGCAGTTCCTTGAATAGATCCAAAACAAAAGGAGAAATATCAAGTTAGAAATTGATCAGATCAAGGAAAAAATTAATGGATTGATAGTAAAAAAGAGCATAAAAAGTTGAGATAGTTTAGATATGAACAGATCTGAAAGTTTCAAACCAAAATTCACTAAGTCAGGCAGATCTGATTGAAGAGAGTTGGAGATGGAGCCTGGTTTCATAAAAGAGTTCAAGAACTGCGGAAGATAAGATCAACTGATATTTGTACTTCTCCGCAGTGGAGTCACCATATTTGTCATCGGGAATATTGCAACTTCCTTGGACAGAAGCTGTTCCTTTGGTCTAAATGGTTCAAATCCAGAACAAATGAGTGAATGACAAAGGATGAAGACCTTCCTTGAATGACATAGACACCTGGAATACTGCTTTGATTGTGAACCTGTGTACCTGCAAACAGATCAAACATGCAAACAAATCAAAGCTACCAGAAAATCATCTACTTATCCATGTTAGTGACTAAGAAATCTAACAACATGTACATGTGAAATCAAAACAATAGTAATGTGGGACAGAAATCAGCTTTGCATTAAGAATGTATGGAGAAGCATACAACCATTTCCTTAGTGTCGACAAGCCCCTCCATGAGACA
Source organism: Pseudotsuga menziesii (assembly GCA_001517045.1). NCBI lineage: Eukaryota > Viridiplantae > Streptophyta > Pinopsida > Pinales > Pinaceae > Pseudotsuga > Pseudotsuga menziesii. The sequence continues at coordinate 533,310 of LPNX011073164.1, read as the reverse complement.
AACACTTCATCCCCATAAGCTCCAACTTTTCTCTCTATGCTCTCCAACGACTTGGACTAAGTGGTCAATCCAACAGCATAACAATACCTCTATAGTTCTCCCCCTCAACTATGGATATGAGCTTGTATTTATAAAGATCAATTGATAGGAATAGTTGAGAGAATTGTGGGTGAGGTGGCTATAAGATCATACCATGGGGGATCTCGAGCTCAAACTAACCCACAATGATAAGGATAGGGGAGGACACGAGGCTCAAGATCTAGAGGCCTCATGAAACTTCTCTTTTTCCCATTTTACCCAAGGTACCTCTTTTCTTCCCTTTTGATAGAGTGGTTTAGATGAGAACCGCTTTTAGACCAAAGACCATAGGCAGTGGCACCGCTTCTCTAAAATAGGATATAGGCGGTGCTGAGAAAGGTACCACTCATCAGCCACAAGGCAGGCACGGTGCTAGGTTTTTTCAAGTAGAATTGAAAAACAAAGCAAGTTTCCACTCTAAGTGTTGGGATTAAGGGAAAACATGGAATTTAAGGGTCTTATCACATGATGGTGATAGGATTTAGGTATAACAGTCAGCAAGCTTGAATTTAAATAAAAAGGAAAACCACATTTCATGACCAAGCTGACAAATCGAACATCTGACGACAAGTCGTTAGCCGAATTCAACAAGTCAAAGCACCCTTCTTAACCAACCCCACCAAAGCCTAATTATCATAAGAAGAATTTTCAAAAAGACAATAAGTATCACAACAAACAAGATCCTACCAAGAAATGGTGTGATTATCACAATTCAACATGGCATGATACATTAGAGTGCAAAGCTTGGAATACATTTTTGTAAAAATTATCGACATTCGATGTATGACAAAACCTTGGTAGAATATGACCCAAATGCATCAACCATCCTGAATTCAACATCAACCACTCCAATATCCTCGACTATCATCGATGAGGAGGAACGAGGTGCTTGTTCCATACATGGATATGGGTTCATAAAAATCCATTACATATGATTGTGGATAACGGTAGAGAGAATAACTTTGTTTGTGAAGATATTGTGAAGAAACTTGGTCTTTTCACCACTCCACATCTGCAACCTTACAACATCAGTTGGATGAAGAATGGATAGGTGCTAAGGATCACATGCCAATTCAGACTCTCCTAATTTATCAAGCCTTTTGAAGATGATGTACTTTGTGATCTGGCACCCCTTTCCATAGTCGACACCCTATTAGGAAAACCTTACCTGTGGGATCGACACGATACATATCAATCACAGCCATAGAAGGTGATTGTCAAAATTCAGAATCAATGGTACGACATACGAGAGAGAAAACCCACATCAACAATTGCTATGATATCTACCAAATAAACAAAGAATCTTATCAACCATGCTCAGAAGTTTGCATTGATTATGACAAATCCCCAGAATTCTAGGAAGACTGCATCAACAAGTCAACTCAATGACTAGCATTGTTCCAAAAAACAACAACATATCAACCACTTTCTTACCGAATACTGGAACGTATTTCAAGAACCACACGAAGTACCTATGCATTGTTAGGTAAAACAATCCACAAACTTGTTCCTAGTTATTCATTACCTAACGCATCTATTTACAGAAGATCCATTCTTGAGATTGAAGAGATTTGCAAGAAAAACCAATATTTGATCGACAAATGTCACATCCTCCCCAGCTCCTCTCCTTGTGAAAGTCCAGTTGTTTTAGTTCCAAATAAATATGGGACTTGGCACATGTGCATCAATTATCAGGCTCTCAACAAAATTTTAGTAAAGAACTTATACCCTCTTCCAAGGATAGAAAAACTTATCGACAGTTTGAAAGGTCCTCAGTTCTTTACGAAGCTTGACCTTAAGTCGGGATATCATCAAATTCCGATCGATTCCACTCATGTATGGAAAATGGATTTCAAGACTAAGGAAGGATTGTTTGAATCATTAATCATGCCTTTCATCTTAACCAATTCACTTGCAACCTTAATGAGGTATATGGATGACCTTCTACGACCCTTCATTAACAAGTGTGTCATTTTCTATCTCAACGATATCCTAATTTTTCAATTGATCATGGGAAGAATATGTTAGAAAGCTTAGACAAGCCTTCGAAACTCTCTAGCAACATCGACTATATCTAAACATGGAAAAATGCTCATTTGCGATGATTGACATCAAATATTTGGGATATGTAATTGACTCTCTAGGCATTCATTTCGACCCCAAAAAAGTACAAATCCTAAAAGATTGGATCATTCCTCAAAACATTCATGAAACAAGAAATTTTCTTGGTTTGGCAAATTTCTATCAATGGTTCATACTTGGCTTTAGCCACATTGCATGGCCTTTGAATCAATTGACTAAAGGAAATGGGAAAACTGTCTTTAACTGGACACCGACACAACAAGAAGCTTTTGAACAACTCAAAAATAAGCTTTGTACTACACTAGTACTTGTGTTACCTGATTTACATCACCCCTTTGAGATTTAGATGAATGCATTAGACTATGCTCTTAGTGCACTAATCACTTAGTCAGGTCACCCAGTCGCGTTTCATTCCAAAACTTTCAATGGCATTGTTAGAAGGTATTCAACCTATGAAAAAGAACTGTATGCATTGTGCAAGCTCTTAAGCAATGGAGACACTACATTCTTGGCAAGGAAACGGTCACCCTCACTGACCATAACCCATTGTAGTTTGTTCCGTGCAGTTGAAATTACAAATAACTCGACAATTCATGTGGATTAATTACCTGCAACAATTTCAGTTGGTAATTAAGTATTGGAAAGGTAAATCCAACGTCCCAGCTGATTGTCTCACCGACCACTCATTACTCTATTGTCTACAATGATGAGTATGTAAGGTTATGACACCACTACTTGGCCAAAATTGTATTCGATAGACTATGAATTATTCATCATTTATTGACTACTTCCTGAGGGACACTTTTCTATACAAGCTTGGACAACTTTGTGTACCGACCCGTGAGCATAGAAAAAATCTCATTTGAGACGTAGACTACAGCAAAAATGCAGGACATTTTGGAGTCGCAAAAAGACTTGTTATCCTCCAAAAGTACTTTTATTGACCTTCATTTAAATATGACATCAACAAGTGCATTCGATCATGCATAGTTTGTGCCATTTCTAAATCGTCAAATCGACAACAAGGACTGTACACACCCATACCAATTCCTAGTCGACGATGGGAATCTATTTCTATGAACTACTTGATGGCATATCCTACTACCAAACATCAGCATGACACAATATTAGTAGTAGATGATAGATTTTCCAAGATGGCTATACTCATACCATGCAAGAAGGCTATGAAAACACAGCAGACTGCCCAACTCTTCTTTGAACATGTCTGGAAACATTATGGCCTTTAGATGACAATTATTTTTGACAGAGATGTCAGATTTGTGAGCACCTTTTGGCAAACTCTTTGCAAACAGCTCTACATAAAATTCTCTTTGTCGGCAGCCTTCCATCCTCATATAAATGGCATACATAAGTTATAAATCACTTGGTAGTACAATTTCTTTGCACGTACAACCACAAGCATCGTTGAACATGGGATGAAGGCCTCCCATACATACAAGACATCTACAATTGTGATCAACACAATTCTACAGGAAAGAGTCCATTCAATATCTGTTATGGATTTCAACCCTCAATGCATATCGACTTGACCATTTCCTTGACAAAGTCGAAGGACACCAAATTTTAAGGATGAGGAGTTGAGAAAGCAATAAATTTTATAGATAAAATAGACAACATCCAGAAGTAAGCACATGAAATGTTGCAATGAACTAATGCAGAATATAAGTCTCTGACACGATAAGAATCATATTCCTCATTCATTCAAAATTGGGGATCAGGTTTGGTTACATCTAAAGAAGGATCACTTCACTGTCCCATACAAGAAGTTGAAACAGTTGTGATATGGTCCATACAATATCCTTAAACAAATTGGAGAAAATTATTTTCAACTCGACATTCCTGCATGCCTTGGAATACATCCAGTCTTTAATATAGATCTACTTCAACCATACCATACACCATTGTTGGAACAAAATGACTTGCAGACAAGAGAACCAATAGACATCCATCCATGTGTTCAAGATCCTCTTTGTTGTGACACCATCATAGGATGACACATTTTCCATACAAGGATGAACTCCATTCCCTTGTTTCAAGTGGTTAAAGCTGGACATATCCCTACACAAGGAAAATGGTACTCTGCTACTGAAATAGCCAACAAGCTTCCTCACTTGAACAAGCACACAATGCAGACCATTGTTTCTTAAGGAAGGAGGAATGATCCACTTAGCAATTGGCATGTTGTCGAACCTTGACAAAGTTTATCACTTTGACTACTTCGATAGGTTTAATATCGGCTTTGATAATTCCGAACCTTGACACAATCGACTTAGACAACCTCAAAAGGTTTCACACTCAACATACAACATCTCTACATGCATTGTCGACACCGATGACTGTCGAACATCAACATAGTTTCTCTCTATCTTCCAGTCGTTTGCAACGGTTGAACTTATGAACCATTATAACTTATTTTGTAACTAAACGTAATGGGTAAACACATAATTGTCTCAACATTCTATATAAACATGTACACTATTGTATCCATCAATCAATATAGAAATTGGGTTGAATTCTTTCATATTGTTTGTGTGCATACTTTTTGTCTATTTAGTTTGTTTCTTGCTTTACTTATTCTTGAAGATCCTGTCATAATAGTGCTTGAATCCATTATAACTGTTGTTCCCAATGTGCACTCGGGAACGACCTATATAATATATATATTACACTTATATGTATGTAGGCCCATGTCATCCAACTCATTGAGGGGGTATGTGTACTATTTTCCTTTATAGATGATTTCTCATGTAAGACTTGAATATATTTCTTTAAAGGGAAAAATGAAGTTTTCAGTAAGTTCAAGGAATTGAAATCCTATGTAAAAATCCACACTAAGAGGAATATCAATACTCTGTGGTGGGAAAATGGTAGAGAGTTCACCACATAATAATTTAAGGAACTTTGTAGAGAGTCTGAGATTAAGAGGGAGTTGAGCACTCCATACAATCCCCAACAAAATGGCGTTGCCAAAAAAAAGGAAAAAAAACTATAATGGAAGTAGTAAAATCAATGCTACATGACCAGGATCTTCCAATGCACCTTTGGGAAGAAGAAACAAGGACAACTATGTATGTACAGAACCATACTCCTCATCGAGTACTCGACAACAAGGCTCCTGGAGAGGCTTTCTTAGGAGAGAAGACATAAGTTAGCCAAATCAGAATATTTGGTTTCCCAATATACATATACATCCCAAAGGAAAAGAGGACCAAGCTTGATCCTTCGAGGAAGAAGGAAATATTCATAGGATACAATGATACCTCAAAGTCCTACCGAATATACTTCCTAGGATTCAAGAAAATTGACATCAGCAAAGATGTAACATCCGATGAAGAATCAGTATACTCCACATCTAGAAAACTAACTATTTAAGAGGTCGAGGAACCTAAAGGATTTAGATTCTTACATATGAAAATGGTAGAAGAAATCCCAAAATACCATGAAGATCACGACCTGATAGAACCAGAATATCATGTAGAGACACTTCATGAGAATAACTCCCACAAGATAAAACCAACATGGTCACGGGAGATAATACAAGAATATGAAAGGTATGGTGCTCCAAACATGATGCATAGAGAAAGGAAAATACCAAAACCTTATAACAAATATGTGGCCCTTCTATGTGACTTCATTGACAGATATGCTTCCAACTATGAAGAGGCTACAGAAAAGAAAGAATGGAAGGGTGCCATGATTGAGGAATACCAATTTATTATGAATAATGATGTATGGGAGATAGTTATGATACCAAAAGGTAAGTCTGTCATGACTTTGAAGTGGATCTACAAGATCAAGCATGCTGCATATTGTAGCATCGAGAAACACAAGGAAATATTCATGGTGTGTGGATTCTCACTAAAAGAAGGCGTAGACTATGAGGAGAAATTTGCACCCATAGAGAGGTACAATTCCATTATATATATACTTGCATTGGTTGCATTAATGAAATGGAAGATACACCTTATGGATGTCAAGACAACATTCTTGAATGGTGTAGTCGAAGAGGAAGTGTACATAGAGAAACCACTAGGATTCAAGACACATGACAGGAAGACTCATGTGTACAAATTAAAGAAGGCCTTGTATGGATTGAAACAAGCACCTAGGATGTGGTATGGTAGGATGGATAAATTCCTCATGAGCTTAGGATTCACTAAGAGTAAGGAGGATTCCAACTTTTTCTGCAAGGTAGAATACGAAATACCAGTGATGCTCCTTCTATATGTCGATGACCTATTCCTGGCAGGAGAGGATGAGCTCATTGTAAATGCAAAGAGGAATATTTCCCTTGAGTTCAAAATGAAATTCCTAGGGATGATGCAATAATTCTTATGAATGGAGGTATGGCAGAGTGCGGAAGGAGTTTCCCTTGGTCAAAGAAAGTATGCACTGTAGATTCTGAAGAGATTCAAAATGTTGGACTACAAGGCGATAGGAACACCTATGGAATTGAACTTGAAGCTTCTATGTGATTATTCATCAGATTAGTTGATGCCATGATGTATCATCATATGATTGGTACATTGATGTACATAATGAATATAAGACCTGACATATGCTTTGTTGTGAACACCCTAAGCATGTATTGAGGTACCTAAAGGGTACAATCAAGTAAGGAGTCAAGCATGATGCAAATCAAAATATTAACCTACATGGTTATGTTGATTTAGATTCGGCAGGTTGTGCCACTGATAGGAATATCATTTTAGGTTGTTGCTTCAGTTTGGGATCCAGCATGATCTCCTACTTTAGCAGGAAGCAAAGGCTTGTGTGGCATTGAATACAACTGAGGAAGAATATGTTGCAGCTTGATCAGATAGTTGTGGGGTAGTATGGTTTGGAAGCTACTATCTAATTTGTTTGATCTCTAATTAGAAGTGACTTGTATCTATTGCGACAACCAGAGTTGCATGAAGTTGTCGAAGAACCTAGTGTTCCATGACAAGTCGAAACATATCGAGATAAAGTTACACTATATTAGGGATACAGTGTAGAGAGGAGCAGTGAAGCTCTAGTATGTGGAAATGGATGAGCATATAGATGATGTATTGACCAAGCCACTAGTAAGAGTGAAGTTCATGTACTTTAGAGAAAGACTTGGTGTGATCCAGAATGAGGTCCCTAGAAAGAAAGAGTAACAAGTTCTAGCATAGTCGTAGCTATAGGTTGTCTTGGTGATGTAATCAGTCATGACATACTCCTATGCTAGAGATGGATAGAGACCATAAGACGTAGATGCATGAGATTTCACATGGGAAAGTATACATGTTGTCCTTGAGCGAAAAGTATTTTGGCATAGTATGCAGGTTGCTTAGACGTAATCGGTTTTGTGGGTTTTCATGGAGTGTAGAAGATCTTGGTGTGGTACACAGGTTGCTCAGATGTAATCACTTTTGGTATGGGTTGTCCTAGAGTATAAAATATCATGGTGTGGTACATAGGTTGTTAGGACATAATCAATCCTATGGGTTATCCCAGAATGTAAACGATCCTGGCATGGTACGTAGGTTGTTCGGATGTAATAAGTCCTTGAGGTCGACTTGGAATGAAAAATATCTTGGTGTGCTTCGTAGGTTGTATGATCATAATTAGTCCTTGTATGTGTTTGTTCCCATGACTGGAAATGATGAGGTCACAAGGCACTTGGTGTGCAATTGGGTAGTTCTCACATAGTGATAGATGTGGGTTGTCTGGGTAACGTAAATAAGTCATGGTGTGCTCCTATTTTTGTAGAACGTGGGTTAATCGTAGTGAGACATAATGCACTTGGTATGCTCCTAGGAAATTCTAGCATAATGGTAGACACATGTTGTCTTAGTGATGCAATGAGTCCTGGTGTGCTCCTATGTTGGTAGATTGCAGGTAGTCTGTGATATGCATATGGGCTATGCTATGTGTGCTCTATGTAGGATGATGATATTATCTGGACACGACAAGATGATGATAGGAGATACATGATGGATTTCTCATGGATATGATGAATACCTGGAAGAGGAATAGGTCTACACCCAACATGAAACATGGATGGATCTGTAGAAACTTTCGATGAAAGATAGTAATATTTGATGATGGACAAGATGAGGACTATGGTAGTAGCTTTGATGATGAATTTGTGATGATAGCTTGACTAGATATGTTGATGACTGTGAAGAGAGAAAATACCTTCCTAGTTTAGAGGGATTATTGTTGTAACTTTGGAAGATATTATGATGTATATTATCATTGTATGTTTTTTTACCCCCATCAAAGATGTGTTTTCCTCCTTTAGGGATGCCATTATTGTGTATGGTCATTGAGGTACAATATCCATTGTAAGTCAAGGAAATAGTCCCCAGTATAATATAATGTAATGTACTTTTAGAGTCTCTCTAGGTTAAGTCGGCCCTGTTAGAGTTATAAGTCATCCCAACCAAGCTGGGAGGTCATTGACTTGAAGGGTATAAATAGGGAGGTTCCCTCACTCATTTAGACACACTCACACTCACTTAAGTTTGCATGAGGATAGAGAGAGAGAGTTGCATAAGATTTCTTATTACTAGGTTTTTCCATCTTATGATACTATCTTAGTGATGGAACTATTCTGAGGAAGTTTGCGGGGTTTTCTCCTTTATGGTTTTCTCAAGGAAAACCTTTGTTTCTTGTGTATCTTCTCTATGCTATGTATCTTGTCATAATTTTTATTCTTTCAAATAAATATCCTAATCAAGTTAAATTATATTAGAAAAAATAACACACAAAATAAATCAAGATGAACAACATACTATGCGCAAAGTGGAAGGATTCCATCTATCATGATGTGTAAAGAAGATACACAATGAATATCACAAAAGTGATAAAGTGAAAGACATAGATAACATATTGCAGAAGTGATAAAGTGTTGTAGAGTGTAGAAGATGCAAATATCAGAAGATCTCAAATCGTAGAATTACTAAAGTGATGATATTGCAGAAGACATTGTCAGAGATCACATACCATTGATATATAGATTCTATAAGGAAAATAAACAGATCAGAGAATACACAAATTAGAGCTGACAAAGATCAGAATAGGAATAAAGTGTAGATAATATAGACATATATCTATGTTTTTTATACACACATATTTATTTCAAGGAGGTAGGAAGGGGGAAGGAAAGGGATTTTTAACTTCCTTCTAGTTGGTGCTGGAAAATACAATAGGGAGTTGATATTTTTTTCCAATTGGTGTTGGAGAATACAATCGGTAGTTCGTGCTTACATTTAGTCATTGTTGAAGAACATAAAGAGGAGATTTCATTCTTCAATCAGGTTGGTTCATGAACATTGGGAGTTGGAACTTGTGAAAATAGGACTAATATACATTCAAGTCAATGCCTTAAGTCAACAAGTTGGTGCTTGCAATTAGGTTGGTTCCTGAGTGAGTCGGTGCTCACATATTGGATATTAGAGTATCCTATCCATGTAATCAATATATATATATACAAAGTTATTTTATAGAGTTTGTTTGCAATTGTGTCCATACTGTTTTTGGCAAAGAAAGTTTTTTAAAGTATAATTTGTTAAGTGAAAATTCTGCAATCTTTTCTTTATACTCATTCACCCCCCTTTTACTATAAATAATAATTCCAACACAATATAGAATTCCTCTTCTAATGTTCCATTCAATAATGTTGACTTGACATCCATTTGATAGATCTTGAAGTTTCTACAACTTTCCAAAGCCGGAAACATCCTTATAGCTTCCATTCTTGCTATAGGTACAAATGTTCCATTAGAATCAATCTTGTTTATCTATGCATATCCCTTACATACAAATATTTACTTATTTCTCACCACCTATAGAGTTTCATATTTTTAATTTCTAAAAACCCATTTCGTCCCTATCACATTCTTATCCTTGGGTCTAGGAACAAGTTCCCAGGTTTCATTCTTTTCAATTTGATCCAATTCCTCACTTATAGCTTTAACCCATTATTTTTCATTAATTGCTTCTTAAAAACAACTAGGTTCTATCTATAACAAAAGAAAAAAATCTACCTCTTCAGATAATTTATCAGTTTTTTCTTCTTGTTTCCACTATTGCATTTTGATCACAAATAAGAAGATCATCAAGATGATTTCTTTTTACAATTCTGGAAGGTGTTTTTTTATCTTGTCTTATTTTTGGATCTTTCTCATTTTATTCATTTTCTAGTTCTTCTTATTCTTACAGAACTTCTCCTATTTTCATCAATGGTGTTGATTTAAGTTTTCTTTTCTTGGTCCGATGAGCGTTGTTTCATTAATTTTTACATTTGTAATTTCAATTACTTTATCTATTCTTAAATTGTAATAGATACAAGCCTCGAATTGATAAGTGTACCCTAGGTATATGCATTCATTTTATTTGGAATTAATCTTTCCCAATACATCATTGACTCTTTTAATATAACATTTTTCTTCCAAATACTCGTAAGCATTTAACTAAGGCTAGTCTTCCTTTCCAAATCTCATAAGGAGTATTATTAGTATTTGTTCTTAGTTAATCCTTGTTCAATATGTGAACAACAATATGAATAGTGTGTCCCCAAAAAGGATCAGATAGATTTACTTGTTAATTATTGTTATAATCATTTCATGTAAAGTCCTAATTTTTCTTTCAATTACACCGTTTTGTTGAGGAGTTGCACTAGTTGTATATTTCTTTTGATTCCATTTTCTTCACAAAATATTTCAAAATAATTTGAGACATATTCTCCACCATTATCTAAACAAAGAATCTTGATTTTCAAGTCGGTTTCATTCTCAACCATGTTCATAAATATTCTAAAGTTCTCAAGGGAATCAGATAATTTCTTTAGGAGACATAGGCATGTCATTCTAATATAGTCATCAATGAAAAACATAAAAAATACTCTCCATTGAAATTCTTTGTTCTTCCTGGCCCACAAAGATCAAGGTGTATCAATTCTAGATGTTTTTTTGTTGAGTGTTCTTTTCTTATATTTTTTGTGCTATATTTCCATGTTGGCAAGATTTGCATACAACACTATCATGTTTTATGATTTTAGGCACATCTCTCACTACTTTCTTCTTAATAATATTTACTAGATTGTCGAAGTTAATATGTCCCATTCTTATGTGTCAAAGCCAACTTTCATCAACTTGTCTAATACAACATTCTTCCCTTTGTGTGGCATATAGCATATATACATTGTTAGAGGTATTAGGTTCTCTTGCTACCAATATCCCCATATTTTCTCTTATTATTTGACATTCTTTAGATTAAAAAATGAGATTATGTCCTTGTTCACACATTTGAATTAAACTTAAGAGATTGTGGCTCATGTTCTCAATAAATAGCACATTTTTTGCATTAGCGTCTTTGTCTCCAAGAGCAATTATGCGACTTCCAAGAATTTGTGTTTTTACACCTCCTCGAAAGGTAAAAAATCTTATTTTTCCTTTCTCGAAGTTTATGAATTTGTGTTTGTAATTGTTGAGCCGCAAAAACACCACATTNATCTTATCCTTCCATAAAACCATTAATATTCACCACTTTCATAATAAATATGGGTTTATATTACCATTTTTCAAATCATTTATTTTTGAGTATTTTGAGTGAATTGATGGTTAATTATTGAGAAAAATAACATATTTTCATTATACTTTAAAGTTGGGTGAGTTTGGTGATGTTTACAGGTGTATTTGAAGACTTTAGCAAGCTCAAAACTGACCACCTAGCCTTAGATTCGAATTTCATCCTCTAGATGTGCCTAACTTCAAGGAGAAGATCATGGAAGTGTGGAAAGAATATCTCATCCAATATTTTTTGAGAATTTAAAGGGATGAGTTGTAGATTTGTTGAGAATTTTTAGGGATAAGTTGAGAGAATAGTGGATATGTAATTATGATCGCTTATCTTGAATTCATGTATAAATAGGAGTGATCTCTCCTCATTCTGGTTAGAGGCCTCTCCAGTGGTTTGGTAGTAGAGAATTGGTTCATCTTTTTAGATAGTCATGGATTTGATCCTGATGTAATAGATTTCAAGTTTTAGAATAGATATCTTGATTTCTTCATATTTTTATGTCTTGCTTATGAATTGATAGTATTGGTTTTTGATTGCTTTATACCAGTTTATTTTATACGATTTTATGTTTTCTGCAATTAGATTTATTTTCATGTAATTTCTTGTTTTCATAAACTAGATTTAATTTCAGTTACATGTATTTCGGATTATAGTTATCTAGAATTTTAGATTAGGTTCAGCGACACTCTGCCCCTGAATATACTTTGTTTGTACCTCACAAGTTTACGCTCTCTCCGGGTTGACAATTAAATAGTTGGAATTTTGTTATAATTTGTTTAATGTTTTTACCCAACAGTAATCAATCATGTGCTTGGAGCATCCACTGCTAACATATCATTTGTTTTGTCTTCTTTGAGCATGTAAAGCCAAGTCACAGTTCTTAGTATGTATTTTTTTTGTCTTTTGTCTCCAACTTCTGTTATTATCCTTCTCAAGTATTGAAAAAATTCCTTTTGATGCTAATTGCTGGAAGGCCTTCGTTCCAAGCCTATAGTTGAGGGACGTGTGCCAAAAATTGTTACATTTATAGAATTCAATGTTAAAGTTTATATGTATGAAGGAATGATCATATATGATTTCGAATAGTTTTTATTGACTGAACTTATTCTCAAGGTAAGTGTTGGTATTTTTACTGATGATTCTATTACGTTCATATTTCCTGCAGTTAACTACTTTATGACCAAACGTTTTTCATAAGAATAAGTAGTCCGAGAAAAAGGTTTGATACCATTTTACGATTGATCTTTTTTATGTTTCATCTTAAACATTTATGTCATTCTTATGAATTGTTTGGGTTTCCATCCTGGCATTGTCATTTTTAGTTCAGAATATTTAGTTTTCATGAATTGTTTAGCTACATCTACATAGATTCTGAATCTAACATATTTCCTATTTTCATCTTCTTTGATTCCTCATCAAGGTTATACCTAGATTTTTCTTATCATTATATGTTTTTTGATTGTTTATAATCTCCTTTAGTTTTTTGGAGATGTTGTCATATTTTGACTAGCAAGTTAACTAAGAGACTATCTTTTTCACTTCCTCTTTTAGAAGGAATGTTTTTTGTTTCCAAGTCCCTTTTATTCTCTCTATTTCCTTCTGATAGTTTTCATTGTTTTGACTTACTTTTCCTTTTGGTTTTATTCGACTACCGATCAAATGATATGACACTTTGTATGTATCTTCAATTTTCTTTTGATACCCTATTTTGAAATTTTGCAATTCATTTAGCATATCACTTTCAACTTCCAATTTTTCACTTCCTTTACTTTTCTCTTCCAACTATTTTTTCAATACTTCTTCTAATCTTATTGCTTGTTCAAGTTGTGTTTTCATATCAATGATAATATTCTCATATTATTTTTCTTTCATGATTTATTCTTTAATCTTGGGCATTTGTTCTTTCATCTTCTTGTTCTTTTTCCTTTCCATTCTTAGGTCATCAAGTGCATTGAAAAGTCCACCCTCGAGGTCTACCTTTTATTCTTCATTGTCATTTTCTTAATTCTTGTTGTCATGTTTTTCTTCATGATTTAGATCAGTAACTTCTTGATCTTCATTTTGTGTCACTATTTCCATAAAGAGCATTTTGTTTGAATCGTTGTTGTTGTCATATTCTTCATCAGATGAGCTTCTATATTCTTTGTAGTAGAAACTTTTCTTTTTCCCATTTGAGTATTTGTTCCCATTGTTTCCTTTATTGTAATTATTTTCCTTCCTTTTGTGATAAGGAATATAGTCATAATCACTACCTTTTATTTTTCCATATGGACATTTTGAAGCATAATGACCAAATTTTCCACAATTAAAAAATTTAAAGGAACTTACCTCTTGATTTTCCTAATCCTCTTTTGATTTTATAATAATGTTCATTTCTTCAATGTCTTAATAATGTATGAACAACTACATGATTTGCACCCTTTAGTCCTTGTATTCTTGGTTATTTTGAATGCTTCCTCATACCTTGAAGTTCCTTTTCCTTTGTATACCCTCATGTCATATTTAATGAGAATTCCTTGTAATTATTCCATGGTTAGTAGTTCTAGGTCTCATGCTTCTTCAATGGATATCACCTTTGATTCAAACTTCATTGGAAGGGTTTTGGGTACCTTTTGTACAACATTTTTTTATTTTAGTTCTTATCTTAGTCCTCTAATAGTCTTTACTATTTAGTTGACATGAATAAAGTATGATGTAATGTTTTCTTATTCATTCATCTGAATTTGTTCAAATGTCCCCTATGTATTTGCATTTTTTTATATTTCTTGAACCCATCGTTTTTCTATATTGTTTAAGCTTACCAAACATTTCCTTTGTTGTGGTAATCTGCATAACCTTAACAATCTATGTTTCTCACAAACCATTAAAGATTGCATTTATGGATTTTGCATTATTAAGATACAACTTATTTCCATCTACATCAATAGGGGTATCCTTTATAATTTTTCACCCTTTGACAATAACAATCCAATCCTCAATCCATAGATACACCAAATATGTGTGCATCCTTACACTCCAAAAAGAGTATGTATTTGCATCAAAAAGTGGAATTGTGCTTGAGGAAATTTCTTTGTGTCTTTCCATGGATCTTCCTTTTAGTGGTTAAACTATAATTTGAAGTAACTTTGCTATGATACCAATTTTTAGAAATACTAAGTTGGGGTGAATTAGTATTCCCAAATTTTTCCATTTCAAAAATTAATTAGAACATGTAAACATTAACCATTAAAATTATCCTTCAAAATCATACACAATACACTAGAGTTTTTACATGAAAACCCAAGTGGGGGAAAACACAAAAATTGTTAAGTCGTGCAAATATTACATTTATGAGAAGCACCAAGTTCCTTTGTTTTACATCACTAACTTGATGGAGGTACCAACCTCCCATGAGAACCTCTTCACAAATTTCTCAGACACCAATATGAAGGAAGTACCAACTCCCTGTATTTTCTAGCACCAATTAGATGGAGGCATCAACCTCCTATGAGCACCAATTCACATATTTCTCAGAAACCATCCTGAAGGAAGTGCCAACTCCCTTTGTTTACTGGCACCAAATTGATGGAGGCACCATCCTCCTATGAACAACGACTCACACTCCTTTACCTGTCCTTCCAACTTGTTGAAAATTGTTGGTTTTGTCACATGTATGTTAGATTGTTTATCAGTCAATATATTCTTTCAAATAATATGACTTTGCATGTTGTTCTACTTCATCCTTTGCCTTCATACATATTTATACTTCTCTCTTCTCAAGGCTTCTTCTTCCTTCCTTATTCTCCACCTTCAAACTTTCTAAATATTCATCTTGTGGTATTGCAATCATGTGCCCCCTTTGTCTTTTGATTACAAAATTGTGACTTATTCCAATTGCAACTTTGTTCCTCCTTTGTTCATGGTACTGCAACAATACACATGTTTTTCCTTCAGAAATGAAACTTATTTCAACTACGGCTTTTCTCATCCTTTGTTCATGATATTCTGACCATGAACCTCTTTTGTCCTCATAAATGTAGCTTATTTGAACTACAACGTTTCTCCTCTGTTCACGGTACTAGAACCATTAACCTCTTTTTTTTCTAGAATTGCAACTTATTTCAACTACCACTTTGCTCCTCCTTTGTTCATGGTATTGTCACCATGCACCTCTTTTTATTTAGAACTGCCACTTATTTAAATATGTAGATATTTGATCTAGATCAAATCGTTATTGATCTCCTCAAATCCCCATACATTCGTTATTACATCTTTCAAATTTTCAGTTCTACCTTTTCAAATCTTCATCTTCCTTCTCATTCCTACTTTTTGGATGAGGAGGATGTTTCACTTATTTATACGTTCTTTGGATCGACAATAATACGACAGGGTAAACCTGAATTCTTTCAATTAATGGTCCTTTAAGCTAACTTGGCTCATCATTTGTACTCATTAAATTACAATTTTATATGGGTTATAGACCATTCATAGAGACAAAACTCCCATTTCCTATCCTTACTTTGTGCAGGAAAGTTACAATGACTTGGTGGGACTTCCACATGTATTCTCTTTGAAAACATTTTTTTGTATACTTCTTCAAACTGGATTCACATAGGCATACAAGCATACATTCCAATCCTATTCAACATCAATAAAAACATTGGGTCTAACATTGTTTCTTTTTCATTCATATTTTTCTTCTCAAATAAATATTTCATCCCATTATGATCTCTTCTCAACTCAAATTTCCTACCCATAAGATAATGTATCCATAGTTTTAATGCATGCACAATAGAAACAAGTTCTAATTTATGTGTGACATACTTTTTCTCATGCTATTTAAGCTTTCTTGGTTCATAACATATCACATTCTCCTTTTGCATAATAACTCAACCAATTCCTTCTTGACAAGCATATGTACATATACAAAAATCTTCATTTGGAATAGAAATCTTGAGAATTTGTGTGCTAGTGACCAATTTCTTTAACTGTTGGAAACTCCCTTCACACCGTGGTGTTCACTAAAACTTAATTCATTTCTTCTGCAATGATGTAGTTGGATATGCCACTTTGGAGAATCTTTTTATAAATATCATATATTATCTAGCTAATCCCATGAATGACCTTACTTCTGATACATTCATGGGTGTAGTCCATTCGATAATAACTTATATCTTCTCTGGATCCACTTCTATTTCTTCTTCATAGATGATATGTCCTAGGTAATGAATTTTCTTCTGATAGAAAGAACATTTAATCAACTTGGCATAAATTTGATGTTCCCTTAACACTTGAAGTGCCAATATCAAGTGATCCTGATGCTCCTGTTCTGACATTGAATAAAAAATGATGACATCTAGGGATATGATGACAAACTTATCTAAATATTTTTTGAATATCCCATTCATTAAACATATAAATGTATCTAAAGCATTTGTTATCCCAAATATCACTATAACAATTTCATAATGACTAGAAGTATGTCCTGCTAATGTATTCATGTTTTATTTTCACTTGATGGTAGCCATATATCAAATCTATAATTGAGAAAATATTTGATCCCCCGAATAGATCAAATAAGTCATCAATTCTAGGAATTGGATATTTATTCCTCACAGTGATCTTGTTCAACTATTTGATATCAATACACAACCTTAGAGTTCCATACTTTTTTGTACAAATAGTATTGGTTCTCCCAAAGGAGACATGCTTCGGCGTATATACCCTTTCTTCAACAATTCTTCTAGCTATAGTTGTAGCTCATTTAACTTAGTTGTACTCATTCTGTATGGAAACTTAGAAATTGGGATAGATCTAGGCATAAAATCAATAGAGAAAATAATCTCTCTTTTCAGTGGAAATATTGGTATCTCTTCAAACACATATGCAAAATCTTGCAATATTGGAAAACCATCAAAACTCGGGATTTTACAGTTTTATGCTTCTTGCAAATGAGTTGCATACAATTGACATGTTGATGTATTTGTAACTTCGGAATGTATTCTTCTATGTATCTTATATATTGTAACCCAATGTTTATTCCAGGATGTTTCTATTATGTATTTGAGTCATGTTGTCATGCCTCGATGTTCCGATCGGGAGGATTAATAATGTAAACAAGTCTTGTCAAGTCATTGTTAAAGTCCCCACAGTTTCGAGGCACTAGAGTTATTATACACTCATTGAGATGTAGGTTCCAGTAAGTAATTGTTAAGTTGGGCCGACATGATTGAGTGCACTTCAAGTGAACAGAAGAATATAAATAGAGAGTGAGAGTCTCTCTATTTATCACTTGTACTACACATCACTCACTTACTCAAGTGTGGTGCATTAGTGAGGAAGGAAATACTGGGACTAGATAGAAGAAGAAGACTACTGCTGTCGAGAGTGCATCTTACTGTTTTTTGGGTCTTACATCTTGTGGTGATTCTATCTTTGAGGAAGTTGCGGGGTTTTCTCCATTTATGGTTTCCCCGATCAAAAACATTGTGTTCATTGTCTCTTGTGTTTGATTGCTGTACTTGTTATTCTCTCAGTAAAGATCCTAACATAATGCTAGATTAAATGTTGAAAAACTAACATGGTATCAGAGCTAACCTGAGAAGAAGACACTGTGCAGCTACAGGAACTAGGGCTTCCTAGTTTGTGGACCTTACTCCACAGATTTTCAGCAAAAGTAAGGTGGAACAACTCTCCTCCTTAGGGTGCATCTTTTTGTCGAAACAGAATCCAATTCTGAGGTTTTTCAGTTTTGGACCTGTCACTAGGGTCAGAAATTAGGGATTTTTACAGAAGAGGAATTTTTCAGTGAGCCCAGGCTTGGATTGATCTCCTCCAAAAAATCGAAGTTAGGGACAAATTTCAAGGCATTTGGGTGGACAGAACTCTGGAAAAGAAAAACCCTAGTTTGCTCCTGAACCAGCTCTGCAGGATCTCAGTTCAAGTTTCAGATCTGACATCTTGAACCTGGTAAGATCTAAAATCTTTTTGTATTTCCATTTGAGGTTCTCATTTAAGATGTCTCATCATACCAAGATTGATGAAAAGCTTGAGGGGGTTGATAACTTCCGAGCCTGGAAGTATAGGATCTCCCTGGTCTTAGAAGAGAATGAATTAGAATCGTACATTCATGAGGAGGTTCCAGTTCCAGAGGGAGATGTGGCAAAGGCCTTACATAAGAAGAAGATGGTTATGAAAAAGAGGATCATTGCTGATTCTATTAAGGATCACCTTATCCCACAGGTGTCCTCTCTCAAGACACCTAAAGCTATGTTTGATGCCCTAACCAAATTGTTTGAAGGAAAGAACATCAATTGGAAGATGACCCTGAGGAACCAACTGAAGGATGTGAATATTCAGAATGTATAAACTATCCAGTCTTACTTCACAAGGGTTTCTTAGATCAAGGAACAATTAGAAGCTGTTGATGAAGAAGTGGAAAATGCAAATATTGTGATGACTACTTTGAATGGCCTCCCTAGGTCATGGGATGCTTTCATTCAAGGAATCTATGCTAGAAAGAAGTTAGTCAAATTCAGCAGACTATGGGAAGAATGCTCTCAAGAAGAATCTTGGATAGCAGCTCAAGAAGAGAAGATGGGAAGTGAAGACCAAGCTCTTATAGTACGCTCCAAGTCTCACTCCAAGTCAAGCAAAAGGAAACCTCATGGCTCTAAAGGCAAGCTTTCT